>CM053027.1:619413083-619808083 GCA_028564925.1 Lithobates sylvaticus | reverse complement strand
GTGCAGAGTTCAGGGGTGCGCTACACAGAGTGCAGAGTTCAGGGGTGTGCTACACAGAGTGCAGAGTTCTGGGGTGCGCTGCGTACATA
This sequence comes from Lithobates sylvaticus, assembly GCA_028564925.1. Classification (NCBI taxonomy): domain Eukaryota; kingdom Metazoa; phylum Chordata; class Amphibia; order Anura; family Ranidae; genus Lithobates; species Lithobates sylvaticus. The sequence goes on along the minus strand of CM053027.1, from coordinate 619,807,994 downwards.
GTGCAGAGTTCAGGGGTGCACTACACAGAGTGCAGAGTTCAGGGGTGCGCTACACAGAGTGCAGAGTTCAGGGGTGCGCTACACAGAGTGCAGAGTTCAGAGGTGCGCTACACAGAGTGCAGAGTTCAGGGGTGCGCTACACAGAGTGCAGAGTTCAGGGGTGCGCTACACAGAGTGCAGAGTTCAGGGGTGCGCTACACAGAGTGCAGAGTTCAGGGGTGCGCTACACAGGGTGCAGAGTTCAGGGGTGCGCTACACAGAGTGCAGAGTTCAGGGGTGCGCTACACAGAGTGCAGAGTTCAGGGGTGCGCTACACAGAGTGCAGAGTTCAGGCATGCGAGAAAGAATGTACACATTTTTTCGTTCATTTTGATTTTCGTTGTTCCTGTTTTCGTTTTTCGGATTTTCTTCTTTCGTTGTTTCTAATTTGGTTATTTCGGATTTTCGTTGTTTTTCGTATTCGTTCGATTCGAACGATTCGTTATTCGTTAATTTTTAGCGAATCGTTCGTTCATTCGTACGATAACGAATGAACGAATATAACAAAAAAAACGAAAAATGAAAAAAAAATAAATAAAAATTGCACATGTCTAATACACACAAACAATATATACAAGTAAGCTGGTATTTGAAATAAACCTTAAGAATGTGTCTCCAATTGGGACTGACGCTCAGGATGCAAATGCTTGGCTGAGCACCTTCCCACTTCCAGCACACTCAACTGAATACAGAAACGTAAATAACAATCTATTATGCTCCAGGGGACCCGTGTGGCCCACCTGTATGCCTGGATAGGAGGGCGACGGGGGCAGCGGCATGTAGAGGAACCAATCCTTCGATGCAGCCGCTGAATGCCCGCTTCCCCTCCTCTCTCGCACAGAGGGAGATGGAGGGCATCTATTTCCGCCATATGCTGTTCCTGGTGCCTCCCTACCGATGTCCTGCTGCGCCGGGCCCCTGTGTTCTTTCCTGGCCCCCTCAGCTTTGCTGCGGGTTATCGGTACTGATCACTGACTGTTTTTTTTTTTTGTTTTGTTTTTTTTATTCATTCATAGCAGTTTATGAATGAATGGGAAGCTCTGTACAGAATGAGACTTCAGCAGTCTGTTTAGACCCCCGATATTTCACCAAAGCCCTCCAACGGGGGTCCTAAATGTGTGTAGCGCTGGCTCCTGACAAGCAGGCGATATTGTTTTTGAAAATTAGACATGTGCAATTCGTTTCGTTTTTTTGCGTTTTTCGTTTTTTTTTTCATTATATTCGTTCATTCGTTATCGTACGAATGAACGAACGATTCGCTAAAAATTTTAACGGATAACGAATCGTTCAAATCGAACGAATCTGAAAAACAACGAAAATCCGAAATAACCAAATTAGAAACAACGAAAGAAGAAAATCCGAAAAACGAAAATCAAAATGAACGAAAAAATTCGTACATTCGTAACTTTTTTTTGTTGAATTGGTAATTTTCCGTGTCTCTTACAATGGCGCTGCTTAACGTGCCTCGAATGGATTGAACGAAAAAATTTGTACATTCGTAACTTTTTTTTTTTTTTATATTCGTAATTTTCCGTGTCCCTTACAATGGCGCTGCTTAACGTGCTTCGAATGGATTGAACAAAAAAATTCGTACATTCGTAACTTTTTTTTTTCGATTCGTAATTTTCCGTGTCTCTTAAAATGTAATAATAGCATACACATTACATAAAATTATGAATTATGCTCTGATTACGAATCTACGAATGTTACGAAAGTACGAATAAATACGAATGCGTCCGAATTTCGAATAAACGAATAAACGAAAATTAAACTAACGGAAAAACTAATCAACAAAAAAATAACTCTTATGAAAATACGAATCGTTACGAATACGAACACCGACGACTTACGAATTTACAAATCGTTACGCATCAACGGAAACGAAAAAAAAACCGAAACGAAAATAAACAAATTTTTTTGTTGTGCACATGTCTATTGAAAAGTAAGTTGCCTGAAGCCACAGTTGGGCTTCAGGATAATTTCACTAAATTTCTGGTTTCAGTACCAGTCTAGCTGGGTTGCACTGGGTGCTCCTTGACCGTAGGTGTCGCTGTCACCACCGGCAAGAGTAGAAAGCAGTCTAGCTGGATGCATTAAATGCCACTTACCTCTCGGAACAAGCCCAGTGGGAGTGTTCTCCTGCTGTGCATTCTGGGGGGGGGGGGGGTATTTAAGGTACCGACACCATGTGAAAAAAAAAAAGTTTTTCCTGTCCGCGTGGTTCTGGTGGTCCTGCTGACCCAGCCTCATGGCCCTCCTGGCCTGGGGTGCGAACCATGCGTCCGGTGTCTCGGGGCTTGCTGGCCCGAGGCAATGTAACTGCAGGGGGAGGCCAGAGTGACTTACGGAGCCTACTGATCCACGGAAGGTCCGGTGCCGACTCATCGGAATGGAGAGGCCCAGCAACTGAAGAACCCTAAGGGGAGGACCCTTTCAGGAGAAGGCCGTGCGCAAGGCTGGTTTCTCTGAAGGAGCCTGGGGGCTTAGTTGAAGGATGCGACCTGGTTCAATACTCATATGGTATCGCTGGATCGGCTGAGAGAATCTGGTACCGTATGATAGTGCTTTAAAGTTCATCTAGTACTTCACTGACGCTAAAGTGTAACTTCAAGTCTGTGGCAGAGACTTTACCGAGTATCCCACCGGCTGCCACGCCTAGTGAGAGAGGTCTATCCGGGGGGACTGCAGGAATCCAGTTTGTGAAACAGTTAATTTCTCTGGATTCATCTGATATCTTCACCCGACAATCTGGGTACCTGAACTCACCCCTAAACCCTCTACCCTTTATTAAGGGACTGTGTTCTATTTTCTGAATAAATAACCTAAAAGAGGATTCAGTGTCAGTCTCAACCTTTACTCTGGGTTACTTTCCACGGGATCCCCAAGACGGAGCTACAACAGGTGAGGTAACGGTAAGCCCAAATAAAACCAGCAGCTCCTTCGGGGGTCAGTGCTACAAGTGTATATACTTGAGTATAAGCCGACCCGAATATAAGCCGAGGCACCTAATTTTACCACAAAAAACTGGGAAAACTTATTGACTCGAGTATAAGCCTAGGGTGAGAAATGCGCAGCTACTGTAAGTGGAAAAGAGGGTCAACAATGCCCATTAGCAGCCTCACTGTGCCCATTTGCATGCCTCACTGTGCCCATTTGCAGCCATAGGTCCCCCGAACTTCAAACTCTGTAGTTAAGGGTTCCTAGATGCCCCCTACCTGCAGACAAAATTTGGGGTCTCTGGACCCAAAGGGTCCAGAAATGACATTGCTGCAGATGCACACAATTCACCGACTTTGGGGCCCCATATCTCGGGGCCACTTGGTGCTAGGAACCTGAAATTTGGCATGCAAACCCAGTGGAACCAGCTACAACATATCCAAAGCTGGGGTTCCTAGCACCTGGTGGCCCCGAGACACGGTTCGGAAAATGTCAAGCACTTTTCTGTAGCAGAGAATGACATTTTCCGAACCGACTTTGGGGCCCCCGTATCTCGAGGCCACCAGGTGCTAGGAACTCCAGCAAATTTCGGGTTCCTAGCACCAAGTGGCCCCGAGATACGGGGCCCCAAAGTCGGTTTCGGAAAAAGTATTTTTATGCTGCAGAAAAGTGCTTGACTCGAGTATAAGCCGAGGGGGACACTTTCAGCACAATAAAATGTAGACATGTACAATTAGTTTCGTTTTTATTTATTTTTCGTTAAAATTCGTTATATTCGTTCATTCGTTATCGTACGAATGAACGAATGATTCGCTAAAAATTTTAACGAATAACGAATTATCGAATCGAACGAATATGAAAAACAACGAAAATCCGAAATAACCAAATTAGAAATAACGAAACTACGAAAGAAGAAAATCAGAAAAACGAAAAAATTCGTACATTCGTAACTTTTTTTTGTTGAATTGATAATTTTCCGTGTCCCTTACAATGGCGCTGCTTAACGTGCTTCGAATGGATTGAACGAAAAACTTCGTACATTCGTAACTTTTTTTTTTCGATTTGTAATTTTCCGTGTCCCTTACAATGGCGCTGCTTAACGCGCTTCGAATGGATTGAACGAAAAAATTCGTACATTCGTAACTTTTTCTTATTTTTTTTTCGATTCGTAATTTTCCGTGTCTCTTACAATGGCGCTGCTTAACGTGCTTCAAATGGATTGAACGAAAAAATTCGTACATTTGTAACTTTTTTTTTTTTTTGCAATACGTAATTTTCCGTGTCTCTTACAATGGCGCTGCTTAACGTGCTTCGAATGGATTGAACGAAAAAATTCGTACATTCGTAACTTTGTTTTTTCGATTCGTAATTTTCCGTGTCTCTTACAATGTAATAATAGCATACACATTACATAACATTATGAATTATGCTCCGATTACGAATCTACGAAAACAATGTTACGAAAGTACGAATAAATCAATCTAACGAAAGTACGAATGTAACTAAATCTACGAAAATACGAATGCGTCCGAATTTCGAATAAACTAAAATTTTATTTATTCGTTTTCCGTTAAAATTCGTTATATTCGTTCATTCGTTCGAAACGAAATTCGTACGAAAGAACAAATGATTCGCTAAAAATTTTAACGAATAACGAATTATCGAATCGAACGAATATGAAAAACAACGAAAATCCGAAATAACCAAATTAGAAACAACGAAACTACGAAAGAAGAAAATCCGAAAAACGAAAACAGGAAAAACGAAAATCGAAATGAACGAAAAAATTCGTACATTCGTAACTTATTTTTTTTGTTGAATTGGTAATTTTCCGTGTCTCTTACAATGGCGCTGCTTAACGTGCTTCGAATGGATTGAACGAAAAAATTCGTACATTCGTAACTTTTTTTTTTTTTTTTTCGATTCGTAATTTTCCGTGTCCCTTACAATGGCGCTGCTTAACGCGCTTCGAATGGATTGAACGAAAAAAATTCGTACATTCGTAACTTTTTTTTTCGATTCGTAATTTTCTGTGTCTCTTACAATGTAATAATAGCATACACATTACATAAAATTATGAATTATGCTCCGATTACGAATCTACGAAAACAATTTTACGAAAGTACGAATAAATCAATCTAACGAAAGTACGAATGTAACTAAATCTACGGAAATACGAATGCGTCCGAATCTCGAATAAACGAAAATTAAACTAACGGAAAAACGAATCAACGAAAACAGAACTGTTACGAAAATACGAATCGTTAGGAATAAGAACACCGACGACTTACGAATTTACGAATCGTTACGAATCAACGGAAACGAACAGAAACAAAGCAAAACTAAATGAATTTTTCTATTGTGCACATGTCTAAATAAAATGTGCTAAAAAAACTCGGCTTATACTCGAGTATATACGGTACTTATACTTATATAGTGTAGACTATTTTACATTTCCTGGAATTATTGATATCAATTCTGCTATTTTATTATTTTACTATTTTCATATTAATCAACATTCCTCCTCTGCTTCACTTCCTCAAAACGAAATGTCTCTGAACTCATTGGTCGCTGATAGATGGAGTTATGAGACCTTTACCTTGAAATCTCTGAATTGGTTGGGAAATTGGAGGTTCATTTCATCGTTTCTCTCCGTCAGTAATGAGGTTTGGCAGGAGGAATGTTCATTTAAACCCTTCACGGGAAATTGACTCCATTTCATCGCTTCCTTTTATGCTGCAGGGGCCCCGCCGCGCATTTCGCAGGCAGCAACGCAATGAAGGACGCAAACAAAACCCACCTGACCTCCCCTAAAATGACTGGTAAAATTACCGGAGTGGCAAGAGGAGTCGCAGGGGAGGGGAAGCCGGGGGGGGGGGGTCTGATGGAAGACAGGAATACAAATGTCTGCGCAGACGTTGATATAGTCATAGATGTCAAGTGTATCAGATTATACAAGGTTACCGGCAATCCTATCCTGCTTTATGTGTCTATTTATAAATCAGATCTGCCCGGTCCCTCTACTGATTCCTTCATAAATCTTCGAAGGCCGAGATCCAGGGAAATACCTGCCGGAGTCGTTTTTGCATTTTTTTTTTTTTTTTTGCCCACATGTTAAAATGTAAATTTTAGGCTTGGAGGCTTAACCACTTTCAGACCGGACCAATTGGCAGCCAAAGGACCAGGCCCCTTTTTTGCGATTCGGCACTGCGTCGCTTTAACTGACAATTGCGCGGTCGTGCGACGCGGCTCCCAAACAAAATTGGCGTCCTTTTTTTCCCACAAATAGAGCTTTCTTTTGGTGGTATTTGATCGCCCCTGCGGTTTTTATTTTTTGCGCTATAAACAAAAATAGAGCGACAATTTTGAAAACAATGCAATATTTTTTGCTTTTTGCTATAATAAATATCCCCAAAAAATATATAAAAAAACATTTTTTTCCTCAGTTTAGGCCGATACGTATTCTTCTACATATTTTTTGTAAAAAAAAAAAAAAAAAACGCAATTAGCGATTATTGATTGGTTTGCGCAAAAGTTATAGCATTTACAAAATAGGGGATAGTTTTATAGCTTTTTTATTAATATTATTTTTTTTACTAGTAATGGCGGCGATCAGCGATTTTTATTGTGACTGCGACAATATGGCGGACACATCGGACATTTTTGACACATTTTTGGGACCACTGTCATTTATACAGCAATCAATGCTATTTAAATGCATTGATCCCTGTATAAATGACAGTGGTAGTGAAAGAGTTAACCACTAGGGGGAGGGGAGGGGTTATGGGCTGTGACGTGTGTGTTTTTTTACATTAGGGGGCGGGGCTGACGTCTGACGTCATTGATCGGATTTCCCGATGACCGGGAACAGCCGATTAATGACAGGCAGAGTAGGAAGCGCTGTGTAAACTAACCTCTCCCCGTTCTTCAGCTCTGTGACCCGATCGCGGGACACCTGCGGCGATCGGGTCCACTGGTCCCGCGGCCGGGGTCACGGAGCTCCCGACCGGGTCGCGAGCGCGCCGCTGGCAGCCCACGCGTGACCCACGGGCAGGCGATTAAAGGGCCACGTACAGGTATGTGATTTTGCCTGCCCGTGCCATTCTGCCGCAGTATATCTGCGTGAGGTGGTCGGGAAGTGGTTAAAACATACAGTATTTCCTGAAAGCAGACATTCTTGACTAGGGTACCAAAGAGGCTTTGACCCAAAGTGCCCGACCACCACTCCACCGACCACTTATAATAAAATTGACCAGACATGACACAGACTGGAGTTTAATGGCCATAGCAGCCTTTTAAATAACCAAATATATACAGTATCTCACAAAAGTAAGTACACCCCTCACATTTATGTAAATATTTTCTTCTATCTTTTCATGTGACAACACTGAAGAAATGACACTTGTCTACAATGTAAAGTAGTGAGTGTACAGCTTGTATAACAGTGTAAATTTGCTGTCCCCTCAAAATAACTCAACACACAGCCATTAATGTCTAAACCGCTGGCAACAAAAGTGAGTACACCCCTAAGTGAAAACATCCAAATTGGGCCCAATTAGGCATTTTTCCTCCCCGGTGTCATGTGACTCGTTAGTGTTACAAGATCTCAGGTGTAAATGGGGAGCAGGTGTCTTAAATTTGGTGTTATCGCTCTCACTCGCTCATACTGGTCACTGGAAGTTCAACATGGGAACTCTCTGAGGATCTGAAAAAAAGAATTGTTGCTCTACATAAAGATGGCCGAGGCTATAAGAAGATTGCCAAGACCCTGAAACTGAGCTGCAGCACGGTGGCCAAGACCATACAGCGGTATAACAGGACAGGTTCCTCTCAGAACAGGCCTCGCCATGGTCCACCAAAGAAGTTGAGTTCACGTGTTCAGCGTCATATCCAGAGGTTGTCTTTGGGAAATAGACGTATGAGTGCTGCCAGCATTGCTGCAGAGGTTGTAGGGGTGGGGGGTCAGCCTGTCAGTGCTCAGACCATACGCTGCACACTGCATCAAATTGGTCTGCATAGCTGTCGTCCCAGAAGGAAGCCTCTTCTAAAGATGATGCACAAGAAAGACCACAAACAGTTTGCTGAAGACAAGCAGACTAAGGACATGGATTACTGGAACCATGTCCTGTGGTCTGATGAGACCAAGAAAAAGTTATTTGGTGTCAGATGGTGACAAGCGTGTGTGGGGGCAACCAGGTGAGGAGGACAAAGACAAGTGTGTCTTGTCTACAGTCAAGCATGGTGGTGGGAGTGTCATGGTCTGGGGCTGCATGAGTGCTGCCGGCACTGGGGGGTTACAGATCATTGAGGGAACCATGAATGCCAACATGTACTGTGACATACTGAGGCAGAGCATGATCCCCTCCCTTCAGAGACTGGGCCGCAGGGCAGTATTCCAACACGATAAACACCCAAATACACCCCCATACCACCACTGCCTTGCTAAAGAAGCTGAGAGTAAAGGTGATGGACTGGCCAAGCATGTCTCCAGACCTAAACCCTATTGAACATCTGTGGGGCATCCTCAAACCGAAGGTAGAAGAGCGAAAGGTCTCTAACATCCACCAGCTCCGTGATGTCATTATGGAGGAGTGGAAGAGGACTCCAGTGGCAACCTGTGAAGTTCTGGTGAACTCCATGCCAGGTAAAGGCAGTGCTGGAAAGTAATGGTGGCTACACAAAATATTGACACTTTGGACCCAGTTTGGACATTTTCACCTAGGGGTTACTGACTTTTCTTGTTTAAAGTTTTTAATTTAAGTTTTATAGAAAAGACATCAGACTTACAGTACTCAGTGTGAGAACACCTGCAGTGGTGTAATTAGGTACAGGAAATATACACAGTCGGTTGGAATCGAGTGCTGTACAGGTAACGGCTAATGTGTAATAGGGAATTCTGTAAGAAATAGGGAGGAAAGGGAAACCATGAGATCATGGGTGTAGCATAAGGGGTTGCAGGAGTCACAATCGCGACCCTGCCCCTAGCTCCAGGGGGCCCCTGCAGCCTCCCTGTCATATTATCATATCCTCCACAAAATCCAACTCCGATCTGCCCTAGGGCCCCACAGCCATGCTCCAGTACTGGGCTTCTACTTTGCCTTCGACAGTCCACCCCCCTCTGTTCCCATTGGCTGGGGAGAAGCTGTGAGCCATTTTCTGAATGGAGAGGAGCACGACGTGAGAACAGCCCAGGAGGGTGGTAGGGAAGTTGGTGGGGTACCCAAGTAAATGGTAAGGAGGCTTTAGCTTGGTGGAGATCCGATTGCAATAAGGAGATGTTGCATTTGATTTCTGAGGATTGACCTGTAGGCCGGAGATTTGGGCAAACTTGTCCAATATTGCTAAAAGATTGGGGGCAGAGGTGTGGGGATGAATATGAGGATGCCATCCGTGAAGAGACAGAGTTTATTGTGGTGGCCTCTCAAGTCTATACCCTTGACATCAGGATCCGACCTGATCATTTGGGCCAGTGGTTCTATAAGTAAACAAATAGCAACAGGAAAAGAGGGCAGCCCTGTAGGGTGCCTAGGGTTGCCACCTGTCCGGTTTTGACCCGGGCAGTACGGGTTTAGGAGGCTGTGCCCGGGTTTCCCTCTGCCTCACACCCGGACACCATTTCCAGCTCACAGGGGATACCATGGGGCCACCTTTTACAAGCCCCAGCACACAGGGGGACCCGGACAGCAGGGGGATTGTAGCGGCGGGCAGGGGGAGCAATCAAAACATAAGAGAGAGAGGCGACAGGCAGCTGCTGGTGCGGACGTTTTTAATAAAATAAATGCTTAAAAACAATCCACTCACTCCCCATGTCAGAGCTGTATATGTCAGTCTGTGAAGTCGGCTGTCCCATCCTCCCCTCCAATCAACGCTGCTGTTATCACTCTGAGGAGGAAGCCAATAATACAGAGCTGCGGGGAGACTGCAGTGAGCTGTCAGCCTGGGATGCTGTGACCAATCAGAGCATTCAGGAGGCTTAACCACACCTCCATCATCAGAGGCTGACAGTTCACATGAGTTTCCCGCGGCTCTCTGTTTCCTCCAGTGATAACAGCAGCGTTGATTGGAGGGGAGGATGGGACAGCCGACTTCACAGACTGACATATACAGCTCTGACATGGGGAGTGAGTGGATTGTTTTTAAGCATTTATTTTATTAAAAACTTCTGCACCAGCAGCTGCCTGTCGCCTCTCTCTCCCTTATGTTTTGACTCCTCTGTGTTCCCCCCCTCTGTGTTTGCCCCCCCCCCTCCTCCTGTATTTGCCCCCTCCACTGTATTTGCCACCCCCTCCTCTGAATTTGCCACCCCCTCCTCTGAATTTGCCACCCCCTCCTCTGAATTTTCCACCCCCTCCTCTGAATTTTCCACCCCCTCCTCTGTATTTGCCTCCCCCTCCTCTGTATTTGCCTCCCCCTCCTCTGTATTTACCACCCCCTCCTCTGAATTTGCCACCCCCTCCTCTGAATTTGCCACCCCCTCCTCTGAATTTGCCTCTCCCTCCTCTGTATTTGCATCCCCCTCCACTGTATTTGCCACCCCCTCCTCTGAATTTGCCACCCCCTCCTCTGAATTTGCCACCCCCTCCTCTGAATTTTCCACCCCCTCCTCTGAATTTTCCACCCCCTCCTCTGTATTTGCCTCCCCCTCCTCTGTATTTGCCTCCCCCTCCTCTGTATTTACCACCCCCTCCTCTGAATTTGCCACCCCCTCCTCTGAATTTGCCACCCCCTCCTCTGAATTTGCCTCTCCCTCCTCTGTATTTGCATCCCCCTCCTCTGTATTTGCATCCCCCTCCTCTGTATTTGCATCCCCCTCCTCTGTATTTGCATCCCCCTCCTCTGTATTTGCATCCCCCTCCTCTGTATTTTCACCCCTCCTCTGTATTTGCCACCCCCTCCTCTGTATTTGCCTCTCCCTCCTCTGAATTTGCCTCCCCCTCCTCTGTATTTGCACCCCTCCTCTGAATTTGCCACCCCCTCCTCTGAATTTGCCACTCCCTCCTCTGTATTTGCCTCTCCCTCCTCTGAATTTGCCACCCCCTCCTCTGTATTTGCCTCTCCCTCCTCTGAATTTGCCACCCCCTCCTCTGTATTTGCCTCTCCCTCCTCTGTATTTGCCTCCCCCTCCTCTGTATTTGCACCCCTCCTCTGTATTTGCCTCCCCCTCCTCTGTATTTGCACCCCTCCTCTGTATTTGCACCCCTCCTCTGAATTTGTGCCCTGCGCCTCTAAAGTGTTCGGGTTTGGCTTGAAGAAAAGGTGGCAACCCTAAGGGTGCCTCTTTTGATGTCGAACGTCGCAGATATATAGCCTGCATATTTAATATATGCCCGGGGATAGTTATATAAAGAAGCAATCCAGGTTAGGAAATGGCCCCCGAAGCCCCACTTCTGCAAAGTGAATCGTAGGTATGGCCATGTCACTGTGTCAAAGGCTTTCCTGATGTCAAGGGAGAGAAGGCAGGTAGGTATTCGTCTAGTTTTAGCTGCATGGGCGAGTAGGATAGCACGTCTAATGTCGTCACCGGGTTGACGTGTGGGCATGAAGCCTGTTTGGTCTCTACGAATCAATTGACCTACAATAGGGTTCAGTCGGGTCGCAATTATTTTGGCTAGCAACTTAATGTCTAGGTTGAGGAGGGCTGATAGTTAGTCCAATATGAGAGGTCCGATTTTAGGTTTGGGTAGCATGGTGATTATGGAGATCAAGGTTTTGGTTCTAAAAGAGTGCCCGATCAGCGGGTAGTTGAAGGCCTTAGTCAATAGGGGGGTCAGAATGGGTGAAAAGTTCTTTATAATAGGCTGCCGAGAACCCATCAGGTCCTGGTCACTTGTTGGGTTTCAGCGCTTTAATGGCAGTTGAGACCTCAAGGTCTGTGATCGGGCCCTCTAATAGATCAAGTTGCTCTTGTTGGAGAGATAGGAGGGTAATGCGGGTGAAAAGGGTTTCCGCTTTTGTTGGGTCGAAGTTCTGTGAGGGTGTCGGGCTTCCACTTACCAGACCGGTGAGTCCGCTTGGGCAGAGGGTGGTCTCCCGTACGTGTCCGACTCACGGCCCCTGGTAGAGTAGACAGGAGGCTCGGGAGTGCGAAGTGGTATGAGAGCCTGGTGAAGAGGATCCAGGAGCTAGAAGTAGGAAGATCTCCAAGCAGCAGGTGAGTAGGCTGGAACACAGGCAGTCAGGTGTGGAGCAGGCGCTGAGCAGGCGGGTCAAGGTATAGACAGGGTTTGGCAACAGGCGGGCAACAACGTTACAATAGGAGCAGGCAGAAGCAAGGTCAAAACAGGCCGTGGTCAGGTGCAGGCAAAAGTCTGGGATATCAGGAGATCGGGTACACAGGAACGCAGATACAGGCAACGGGAGCAGGGAACAGGGGAGCTGATGATCAGGCAGCACTTGGGCAGAGTACACGGCAGACCTAAATAGGCCGATTGGCGCCAAACGCTCTTGGCGCAAATACACCCGCACGTGCCTGAACGCCAGCGTGCACCCCAGTGCCACCAGGAGTGCACACAACAACACGCACCGGCGCGCACTAGCGCTAACAGGAGTGCGCACATGCACACATCGGCGCACACTAGCGCTAACAGGGGCGCGCACAGGAACACACGCGCCAGGTTAGACTGGAATATCTCTAAAATCCGAACAGGATTGCTAGATAAGCATGATTGGCTATTTTTAGACGTATGGTCGATTCGGGGTGTTGAATTGCCCTCAGGGTGCGGGCCATGGGAGTGTCAGGTTTGTTGGCCTTGAGGTAGTTACGGTGTTGGCTTTTGCGAAGGGTTTTCTCGGCGGAGTCAGTGAGAAACAGGTCAAAGTCCAATTTTCTAGGCGGCATTAGTAGTAGGATTGGGGGAGGCTTGAAACGCTGCATGGCATATATTAAAGTTGGTTTCAAGTTTTGAGGGTTGCTGCCTGCTGAATTAATTTGCCACGGATGACAGCTTTGTGGGCTTACCACAGTGTCAGGCCTGATATGTCATCTGTCGCGTTGGTGGCTATATTGTCTTTAAGGGCCTTTTTTAATATCCATACAATGAGAAGGATGCGAGAGGGTAGTGTTGTTAATGCATCAGGATGTATCATGAGTCCTAGGGATGGGAGAGGATTAAGACCCCGGATCTCTCCATAAATAGTACCTGTCACTGCCTAATACTGTCACAAGGGATGTCTGCATTCCTAGTGACAGTAATAAAAGTGATCAGAATTTTTTTTTTTCAAAGGGACAGTATAAAAAAAAAAAAAAAGATAAAAAAAAATAATAAAAAATCCCTGTAATATGCTGGGGATGTGCAGGGGGGCTGTGTAATGTAAAGGGGCCCAGAGGTACAGGGGGCTGTGTAATGTAAAGGGGTCCAGAGGTGATGGGGCTGTGTAATGCAAAGGGGTCCAGAGGTGCAGGGGCTGTGTAGTGTAAAGGGCGCCAGAGGTGCAGGGGGCTGTGTAATGTAAAGGGGTCCTGAAGTGCATGGGCTGTGTAATGTAAAGGGGCCAGAGGTGCAGGGGGCTGTGTAGTGTAAAGGGGGCCAGAGGTGCAGGGGATGTGTAATGTAAAGGGGTCCAGAGGTGCAGGGGACTGTGCGTAATGTAATGGGGTGCAGGGCTGTGTAGTGTAAAGGGGGCCAGAGGTGCAGGGGGATGTGTAGTGTAAAGGGGTCCAGAGGTGCAGGGGAATGTGTAATGTAAAGGGGTCCAGAGGTGCAGGGGGATGTGTAGTGTAAAGGGGGCCAGAGGTGTGGGGGACTGTGCGTAATGTAAAAGGGTGCAGGGCTGTGTAGTGTAAAGGGGTCCAGAGGTGCAGGGGATGTGTAGTGTAAAGGGGTCCAGAAGTGCAGGGGGCTGTGTAGTGTAAAGGGGCCAGAGGTGTGGGGCTGTGTAATGTTATCTTCATTTATTAGCAGGTGAATTTACATACATGGAATCCAGCCCTTAAGTGGAAAAAGGTTGCTGACCCCTGATATAGTGTGTGCACTAAATGGCTGTGCAAAAATGTGCAACATAATTCACCTGCCACCAGTTTATTCTCCAGGGCCTCTTTCAGGAAATATATAATTACATTTTTTTTTGGGGGGGGGGGGGGTTAAAAGTAATTTCTAGCGAAAAATGCAGACTTGAACTTGTGTGCAAAGAATTGCTCTAGTAGGCAAGGGGCTAAGAGGAAATCAGTGATTTTAGCTACCAGGTGGCCATCGATCTTCAGAGTACCACTGAAAATGGGTTCACATGCCCACCGTTATTGGCTGCCCATCCTATCTGGGGAGCTCATATTTGGCAATTGTTGGTGGTGGTGGATATTCAGTCCAAGGAGTCTCACACATCTGGCTGCACTATATGTTGTCAAGTGATTTTGACACTATCACCTTTACTTGGATTCTGGAAGTCACAGAATATAAGAAAATATATCTCAGTCATGTGATGCTTTAAAAGCATTTACAGCTTATCAGCTTAGAATTAACCTATGGTTAATGATTCTATGGTGTGTGTGTTGTGTTTCATATATATATATATATATATATATATATATATATATATATATAAATTACTGTGTGTGTATATATATATATATAATATATATATTAATATATATATATATATATATATATATATATATATATATATACACACACTTTCTATGGCCACTTTATTTGATACACCTGTTCAATTGCTTGGTAACATAAATTGGTAATCAGCCAAGCACATGGCAGCAACTCGATGCATTTAGGCATCTAGTTGTGGTGAAGACGACTTGCTGAAGTTCAAACCGAGCATCAGAATGGGGAAGAGAGAGAATTGGAGTGACTTGGTTGTTGGTGCCAAACGGGCTGGTCTGAGTATTTCTGTGATTTTTCACACACAACCATCTCTCGGGTTTACAGAGAATGGTGGGAAAAGAGAAAATATCCGGTGAGCGACAGTTGTGTGGAAGAAAATGCCTTGTTGATGTCAGAGGTCAGAGGAGAATGGGCAGACTGATTCCAGATGATAGAAAGGCAACAGTAACTCAAATAACCACTCGTTACACCCAAGGTATGCAGAATACCATCTCTGAACACACAACACATCCAACCTTAAAGCAGATGGGCTACAGCAGCAGAAGACCACACCGGGTGCCACTCCTGTCAGCTAAGAACAGGAAACTGAGGCTACAATTTGCACAATTGGACAATAGAAGATTGGAAAAATGTTGCCTGGTCTGATGAGTCTAGACTTCAGCTGCGACATTCAGATGGTCGGGTCAGAATTTGGTGCATGGATCCATCCTGCCTTGTATCACCGGTTCAGGCTGGTGGTGGGGGTGTAATAGTGTGGGGGGGGGATTTTCTTGGCACACTTTGGACCCCTTAGTACCAATTGATGATGGTTTAAACACCACGGCCTACCTGAGTATTGTTGCTGACCATGTCCATCCCTTTATGACTACAGTGTCCCCATCTTCTGATGGCTCCTTCCAGCAGGATAATGCATCATGTCACAAAGCTCCAATCATCTCACCACTGGACAATGAGGTCACTGTACTCCAATGGCCTCCACACTCACCAGATCTCATCCAATAGAGACACTCACCAGATCTCATCCAATAGAGACACTCACCAGATCTCATCCAATAGAGACACTCACCAGATCTCATCCAATAGAGGCAATCACCAGATCTCATCCAATAGAGACACTCACCAGATCTCATCCATTAGAGCACCTTTGGAATGTGGTGGAATGGAAGATTGGCATCATGGATGTGCAGCCGACAAATCTGCAGTAACTGTGTGATGTTATCATGTCACTATGGAGCAAAATCTCTGAGGAACGTTTCCAACACCTTGTTGTATCTATGCCACCAAGAATGAAGGCAAAAAGAGGGTCCAACCCGGTGCTACAAAGGTGTACCCAATAAGTTTATATTTAAATGAAAGTGAGTCCCGCAGTAAAAGGAATAAAATGCATGGGCGGAGGGACGGCATGACAGAAGAGGACAACAGGACAGGCAGGGGTAATTTAAGTAAGTGCCCCTTTAACAAAAGGGGGCGGTCAAGAGCCGGGAGGCATCCTGTGGGAAGTTACTTAGAAAGGAGAAGCAGGAAGAGTCGAGAGCAGAGAGGGAGAAGATTCCCACCCACCCTCCCGATGTTTGGGTCAGTATTACTGTAGGACAGCCTGGCAGTGGTGGGTCTTTGGAGGAAGAGAATAAGGCTGGTAGATAACGTGTTTGGGACCCATCTGTGGTATGGGGTTCCTGGGTACCTTCCGGTTAATGAGGGGTTTAACCAGGAAGGGGTAAAAAATGGTAGGTCACTGCGGATGTCAAGTACCGTCCCTGAAGCGGTGGCTTGCGAATGGAGGCCTAAGTTTTTAAAGAAGTTGGTCGCAGTGACCAAGTTGTGTGTCGTTGCCCTCAAAGACCACCAAGGTCTAGAGAAGTTTTAGTTGATGGTTATTTTAAATGTTATTTATTTAAGTTACGTTAATTGTTTAAATAAAAGGCGGTAAGGCCATTTTACTACAAAAACCTTGTCACGTCATTTATTGGGTAAATGGGTGGTTTGGAGGTTATTGTATAACTGGTTGAGTAGGAAAACTGGAGGTACAGTAAGGTCCATAAATATTGGGACATCGACACAATTCTAATCTTTTTGGCTCTATACACCACAATGGATTTGAAATGAAACGAACAAGATGTGCTTTAACCACTTCAGCCCCGGACCAATTTGCAGCCAAAGGACCAGGCCCCTTTTTGCGATTCGGCACTGCGTCACTTTAACTGACAATTGCGCGGTCGTGCGACGTGGCTCCCAAACAAAATTGGCGTCCTTTTTTTCCCACAAATAGAGCTTTCTTTTGGTGGTATTTGATCGCCCCTGCGGTTTTTATTTTTTGCGCTATAAGCAAAAATAGAGCGACAATTTTGAAAAAAATGCAATATTTTTTACTTTTTGCTATAATAAATATCCCCAAAAAATATATAAAAAAAAACATTTTTTTTCCTCAGTTTCAGCCGATACGTATTCTTCTACATATTTTTGGTAAAAAAAATCGCAATTAGCGATTATTGATTGGTTTGCGCAAAAGTTATAGCGTTTACAAAATAGGGGATAGTTTTATAGCATTTTTATTAATATTTTTTTTTTTACTAGTAATGGCGGCGATCAGCGATTTTTATTGTGACTGCGACATTATGGCGGACACATCGGACATTTTTGACACATTTTTGGGACATTTGTAATTTATACAGAAATCAGTGCTATTTAAATAGCACTGATTCCTATGTAAATGACAGTTGTAGTGAAGGGGTTAACCACTAGGGGGCGGGGAGGAGTCAGTGTGACGTGTGTGTGTTTTTTTACAGTAGGGGGGCGTGGCTGTACGTCTGACGTCATTGATCGGCGTTCCCGATGACAGGGAACCGCCGATCACTGACAGTCAGTGTAGGAAGGGGGGGAGAGGTTTGTTTACACAAACCTCTCCCCGTTCTTCAGCTCCGTAACCCGATCGTGGGACACCAGCGGCGATCGGGTCCGCTGGTCACGGAGCTCCCGACCGGGTAGCGAGCGCGACCCACAGGCAGGCACATGCACGATCACGTACAGGTACGTGATTTTGCCCGCCCGTGCCATTTTGCCGACGTATATCTGCGTTAGGCGGTCGGGAAGCGGTTAACTGCAGACTTTCAGCTTTAATTTGAGAGTATTTACATCAAAATCAGGTGAACGGTGTAGGAATTACAACAGTTTGTATATGTGCCTGCCACTTTTCAAGGGACCAAAAGTAATGGGACAATTGGTTGCTCAGCTGTTCCACGGCCAGGTGTGTGTTTTTTCCCTCATTATCCCATTTACAAGGAGCAGATAAAAGGTCCAGAGTTCATTTCAAGTGTGCTATTTGCATTTGGAATCTGTTGCTGTCAATATGAGATCCAAAGAGCTGTCACTATCAGTGAAGCCATCATTAGGCTGAAAAAACAAAACAAACCCATCAGAGAGATAGCAAAAACATTAGGTGTGGCCAAATCAACAGTTTGGAACATCCTTAAAAAAGAAAGAACGCACCGGTGAGCTCAGCAACACCAAAAGACCCGCAAGACCACGGAAAACAACTGTGGTGGAGGACCGAATAATTCTTTCCCTGGTGAAGAAAACACCCTTCACATCAGTTGGCCAGATCAAGAACACTCTCCAGGAGGTAGGTATATGTGTGGAACACTCTCCAGGAGGTTGGTATATGTGTGGAACACTCTCCGGGAGGTAGGTGTATGTGTGGAACACTCTCCAGGAGGTAGGTGTATGTGTGGAACACTCTCTAGGAGGTAGGTGTATGTGTGGAACACTCTCCAGGAGGTCGGTGTATGTGTGGAACACTCTCCAGGAGGTAGGTGTATGTGTGGAACACTCTCCAGGAGGTAGGTGTATGTGTGGAACACTCTCCAGGAGGTCGGTGTATGTGTGGAACACTCTCCAGGAGGTAGGTGTATGTGTGGAACACTCTCCAGGAGGTAGGTGTGTGTGTGGAACACTCTCCAGGAGGTAGGTGTGTGTGTGGAACACTCTCCAGGAGGTAGGTGTATGTGTGGAACACTCTTCAGGAGGTAGGTGTATGTGTGGAACACTCTCCAGGAGGTAGGTGTATGTGTGGAACACTCTCCAGGAGGTCGGTGTATGTGTGGAACACTCTCCAGGAGGTAGGTGTATGTGTGGAACACTCTCCAGGAGGTAGGTGTATGTGTGGAACACTCTCCAGGAGGTAGGTGTATGTGTGGAACACTCTCCAGGAGGTAGGTGTATGTGTGTCAAAGTCAACAATCAAGAGAAGACTTCACCAGAGTGAATACAGAGGGTTCACCACAAGATGTAAGCCATTGGTGAGCCTCAAAAACAGGAAGGCCACATTAGAGTTTGCCAAACAACATCTAAAAAAGCCTTCACAGTTCTGGAAGAACATCCTATGGACAGATGAGACAAACTTGTAGCAGAGTGATGGGAAGAGAAGAGTATGGAGAAGGAAAGGAACTGCTCATGATCCAAAGCATACCACCTCATCAGTGAAGCATGGTGGTGGTAGTGTCATGGCGTGGGCATGTATGGCTGCCAATGGAACTGGTTCTCTTGTATTTATTGATGATGTGACTGTTGGCAAAAGCAGCAGGATGAATTCTGAAGTGTTTCGGGGGAATATTATCGGCTCATATTCAGCAAAATGCTTCAGAACTCATTGGACGGCGCTTCACAGTGCAGATGGACAATGACCCGAAGCATACTGCGAAAGCAACCAAAGAGTTTTTTAAGGGAAAGAAGTGGAATGTTATGGAATGGCCAAGTCCATCACCTGACCTGAATCCGATTTGAGCATTTCACTTGCTGGAGACAAAACGAATGGGAAAATGCCCCAAGAACAAGCAGGAACTGAAGACAGTTGCAGTAGAGGCCTGGCAGAGCCTCACCAGGGATGAAGCCCGGCGTCTGGTGATGTCTATGTGTTCCGGACTTCAGGCTGTAATTGACTGCAAAGGATTTGCAACCAAGTATTAAAAAGTGAAAGTTTGATGGATGATTGTTAATCTGTCCCATTACTTTTGGTCCCTTAAAAAGTAGGAGGCACATATACAACCTGTTGTAATTCCTACACCGTTCATACCCTCAAATTAAAGCTGAAAGTCTGCAGTTAAAGCACATCTTGTTTGTTTCATTTCAAATCCATTGTGGTGGTGTATAGAGCCAAAAAGATTAGAATTGTGACAATGTCCCAATATTTATAAACCTGACTGTATATGTCCTTCGTATGTCATGGTTGTTCAGCTGGAAAAACTGTTTTTTTTTTTTAATGGCAGATCTTCATCTTTGATTTAGGTGTTTCGATGTCTCGATGATTTCACCCGGGGAGCGTGCACTGTATCTGTAAACAAACAACGACGCGATAATCATGGCGCCGAGAGGTGAGAGAGGCTGTTCAGTGTCTCGATCCTTGGTGGCGCTGGGCTTGTTTTCTGTAATATCCGCTATTAATATATCAGCAGAGCCGAGGACTGGGTGACCTCTCTTCTCGCGGATCAGCAGCACTTCTGACACTTTGTTTACCGAGAATCCAATCTGAGTGTTCTGCTGCAGAACTGGCCGCGTTTACTTAAAGGTGCTTGAAAACCGCGCTCTACTCTCACCGCCGAGTTTTATGGCTCTATTTATAAACCTGAAAATGTGACTTTCATCAAATGCTGTCTGGTGGTGAATCGATGACCGTCAGGCCTACTGCTTTATAAACATGCCCATTAAAGAGGAACTTCAGTCCCCTGATACTCTGGCCCCGCCCCATCAGTCCCCTGATACTCTGGTCCCGTCCCATCAGTCCCCTGATACTCTGGTCCCGTCCCATCAGTCCCCTGATACTCTGGTCCCGCCCCATCAGTCCCCTGATACTCTGGTCCCGCCCCATCAGTCCCCTGATACTCTGGTCCCGCCCCATCAGTCCCCTGATACTCTGGTCCCGCCCCATCAGTCCCCTGATACTCTGGTCCCGCCCCATCAGTCCCTTGATACTCTGGTCCCGCCCCATCAGTCCCCTGATACTTTGGTCCCGCCCCATCAGTCCCCCATCAGTCCCCTGATACTCTGGTCCCGCCCCGTCAGTCCCCTGATAATTTGGTCGGCCCCATTAGTCCCCTGATACTTTGGTCCTGTCCCATGAGTCCCCTGATACTTTGGTCCCGCCCCATGAGTCCCCTGATAATTTGGTCCCGCCCCATCAGTCCCCTGATACTTTGGTCCGCCCCATCAGTCCCCTGATACTTTGGTCCCACCCCATCAGTCCCCTGATACTTTGGTTCCGCCCCATCAGTTCCCCATCAGTCCCCTGATACTCTGGTCCCGCCCCATCAGTCCCCTGATACTTTGGCCCCGCCTCATCAGTCCCCTGATACTCTGGTCCCGCCCCATCAGTCCCCTGATACTTTGGTTCCGCCCCATCAGTCCCCTGATACTTTGGTCCTGCCCCATCAGTCCCCTGATACTTTGGTCCCGCCCCATCAGTGCCCTGATACTTTGGTCCCGCCCCATCAGTCCCCTGATACTTTGGTTCCGCCCCATCAGTCCCCCATCAGTCCCCTGATACTCTGGTCCCGCCCCATCAGTCCCCTGATACTTTGGTCCCGCCCCATCAGTCCCCTGATACTTTGGTCCCGCCCCATCAGTCCCCTGATACTTTGGTCCCGCCCCATCAGTCCCCTGATACTTTGGTTCCACCCCATCAGTCCCCCATCAGTCCCCTGATACTCTGGTCCCGCCCCATCAGTCCCCTGATACTCTGGTCCCGCCCCATCAGTCCCCTGATACTTTGGTCCCACCCCATCAGTCCCCTGATACTCTGGTCCCGCCCCATCAGTCCCCTGATACTCTGGTCCCGCCCCATCAGTCCCCCATCAGTCCCCTGATACTTTGGTCCCGCCCCATCAGTCCCCTGATACTTTGGTTCCGCCCCATCAGTCCCCCATCAGTCCCCTGATACTCTGGTCCCGCCCCATCAGTCCCCTGATACTTTGGTCCCGCCCCATCAGTCCCCTGATACTTTGGCCCCGCCCAATCAGTCCCCTGATACTTTTGTCCCGTGCTGCCACCTATGAATATCTTGCACGTGTGCAGATGTGCTGAGAGTCTCGAGCCAATCCAAAAAATGAAACACTCTGTACTTTAAATGTAACTATATTGTAAAAAAGTATTGGGACACCTGCCTTTACACACACATGAAATCTACTGGCATCCCAGTCTTAGTCCGAAGGGTTCAATATTGGGTTGGCCCACCTTTTGCAGCTATAACAGCTTCAACTCTTCTGGGAAGGCCATCCACAAGGTTTAGGAGTGCGTCTATGGGAATGTTTGACCATTCTTCCAGGAGCGCATTTGTGAGGTCAGGCGCTGATGTTGGATGAGAAGGCCTGGCTCAGAGTCTCCGCTCTAATTCATCCCAAAGGTGTTCTATCGGGTTGAGGTCAGTACTCTGTGCAGGCCAGTCACGTTCCTCCACACAAAAATCACTCATCCATGTCTTTATGGACCTTGGTTTGTGCACTGGTGCGCAGTCATGTTGGAACAGGGAGGGACCATCCCCAAACTGTTCCCACAAAGTTGGGAGCATGAAATTGTCCAAAATATCTTTGTTACACTTTGCACTTGTTGTGCTTTGTGCACTGGTCCAAATCATTTGGTGGTGGGGGGATTATGGTGTGGGGGTTGTTTTTCAGGGTTTGGGCTTGGCCCCCTTAGTTCCAGTGAAGGGAACCCTTGAGGTGTCAGCATACCAAGACATTTTGGACAATGGCCACGTGATGTCAGAGGAAGGCAGGGTCGCCCCGCCCTCAGCTACATAACAGCTGTCACCGAGAAGAAGCGTCATTCGGCTGGAGCCTCCCATGGAGGCGGAGCTGTTGCAGCTTTTTTTTTTCTTTTTTCGGCTCGTCGGGTGGCATGAGATGGATCCGCATCGCGGGACATGTTTATTTTTTTTAATAACTGACTTGTCCCAAAGTGTCTCCTGTCTTTTTTACAATTTTTTTACACTTTTTTTGTGAAATGGTAGGGGTACAATGTACCCTTACCAATTCACATAGGGGGGGAGGCCGGGATCTGGGGACCCACTTGTTAAAGGGGGCTTCCAGATTCTGATAAGCCCCCCACCCACAGGCCCCCACAACCACCGGGCAAGGGTTGTGGGGATGAGGCCATTGTCCCCATCAACATGGAGACAAGGTGTTTTGGGGGACTAGTCCAAAGCACCCTCCCCATGTTGAGGGCATGTGGCCTGGTATGGTTCAGGAGGGGGGGCGCGCTCTCATCCCTCCCTCTTTTCCTGTGGCCTACCAGGTTGCATGCTCGGATAAGGGTCTGGTATGTATTTTGAGGGGGGCCCCTACACCATTTAAAAAAAAAAATTGGCGCGGGGTTCCCCTTAATTTCCATACCAGACCTGAAAGGCCTGGTATGGATTTTGGGGGGACCCCCACCCAATTTTTTTTTTTTTAGTTTTGGCCAAAAAGTTACATTTTAGTCTCATCAGCCGAGGGCACCTTCCTCCATACATCAGACCAGAGCACCTTCCTCCATACATCAGACCAGAGCACCTTCCTCCATACATCAGACCAGAGCACCTTCCTCCATACATCAGACCAGAGCACCTTCCTCCATACATTTTGGGAATCTCCCACATGCCTTTTCACAAACTCAAAACGCGCCATTTGGTTTTTGGCTGAAAGTAATGTCTTTCTTCTGGCCACTCGGCCATAAAGCCCAACTCTATGGAGCGTACGGCTTATGGTCGTCCTATGTACAGATACTCCAGTCTCCGCTGTGGAACTCTGCAGCTCCTCCAGGGTTACCTTTAGGTCTCTTCCTTACTGGAATTGGAAAGCCCCCTTCAAGCCTAAGGAGGCCTTCACAATTTTGAGAAGTTCCTTGTTAGGGTTTATATACACTTTAACCCCTTGTTTACCAGGGTACATTTATAAACATTGGTTTGTAAGGGGTTAAAACGAGTTCATTGCTTCTGCAAGGTTGGAGCCTCGGAACCGAGACCAGTTAAGAAGTAGACATGTGCACAACAAAAAAAGTTGTTTATTTTCATTTCGTTTTTTTCGTTTCCGAAAAAAAATCTTTTTTTTTCGTTTAGTTTTTTTTTTTCGTTTCCGTTGATTCGTAACGATTCGTACATTCGTAAGTCGTCGGTGTTCGTATTCGTAAAGATTCATACATAAGTAAGAGTTATTTTTTCGTTGATTCGTTTTTTCGTTAGTTTAATTTTCGGACGCATTCGTAACATTCGTAGATTCGTAATCGGAGCATAATTCATAATTTTATGTAATGTGTATGCTATTATTACATTATAATAATTTACGAATCGAAAAAAAAAGTTACGAATCGAAAAAAAAAGCTTACGAATCGGAAAAAAAGTTAAGAATGTACAAATTTTTTTGTTCAATAGAGACACGGAAAATTACAAATCGGAAAAAAAAAAAAATAAAAAGTTACGAATCGAAAAAAAAAAAAACTTACGAATGTACGAATTTTTTTGTTCAATAGAGACACGGAAAATTACAAATCGAAAAAAAAAAAAAAAAAAAAAAATTTACGAATCGAAAAAAAAGTTACGAATGTACGAATTTTTTCGTTCAATCCATTCGAAGCACGTTTAGCAGCACCATTGTAAGAGACACGGAAAATTACCAATTCAACAAAAAAAAAAAGTTACGAATGTATGAATTTTTTCGTTCGTTTTCATTTTTCGGATTTTCTTCATTAGTACATTCGTTGTTTCTAATTATTTTTTTTTCGGATTTTCGTTGTTTTTCGGATTCGTTCGATTCGAATGATTTGTTAATCGGATTCGTACGATTCGAACGATTCCTTACGATTCGTTATTCTGATTCGTACGATTCGAATGATTCGTTAATCGGATTCGTACGATTCGAACGATTCCTTACGATTCGTTATTCGGATTCGTACGATTCGAATGATTCGTTCATTCGTACGATAACGAAAAAAAAACGAAAAACGAAAAAAAAACTAAACGAATTGCACATGTCTATTAAGAAGCCAAGTTTTCCGATATACTATGTCTATTCTGCATTAAAGTATTTTTATCTGCTTGCTCGCTATGTATACAGAGCTGCGCATACACAGCCCAGTGCACTGTTTGGCATGTGCCGAAATAAATATATGACGCGTTGTCCTGGCCTGGCTAGTCAAGTTGGCAAGATCCAAACCCGTCAAAGGAGCGGTCGATGATGTCAGCCGGCGCCGAGGGAGCTCATGGACACCATATCGCTGTAGCGGAGGTGAGTATAATTCTACTTTAAGCAAGGCATGCCTCACATAATCTCTCTGAAAGAACTGCATGTTCGTTCGTTGCTCCTGTTAGCTGTTAGCTGTGCCTTACTGTTTGAAGTGGATCTGAAGGAGGTCAGTTTGTACCATTTTTGACAGTTTCCTTGGATAAAAGCCATCCATCCTTCAGGAACGCTTAGCCTGTTTCTTTGTCTTGGCTACTCCCCTGTGGTTACACCGGCTTGCTGTACTCCATAGGTCTTCGACTCTGTCAATCTCCGATGATAATTGTTGTCTTCTTGTATATGGTGGACTTGTGTGTATATATTTTTTGAATATACTAGACATGTGCACAATAGAAAAATTTGTTTATTTTCTGTTCGTTTCCGTTGATTCGTAACGATTCGTAATTTCGTAAGTTGTCGGTGTTCGTATTCGGAATCGTTCGTATTTTCGTAAGAGTTATTTTTTCATTGATTCGTTTTTCCGTTCGTTTAATTTTCGTTTATTCGAAATTCGGACGCATTCGTATTTTCGTAGATTTAGTTACATTCGTACTTTCGTAAGATTGATTTATTCGTACTTTCGTAACATTGTTTTCGTAGATTCGTAATCGGAGCATAATTCATAATGTTATGTAATGTGTATGCTATTATTACATTGTAAGAGACACGGAAAATTACGAATCGAAAGAAAAAAAATAGTTACGAATGTACGAATTTTTTCGTTCAATCCATTCAAAGCTCGTTAAGCAGCGCCATTGTAAGAGACACGGAAAATTACGAATCGAAAGAAAAAAAAAAGGTACGAATGTACAAATTTTTTCCTTCAATCCATTTGAAGCACGTTAAGCAGCGCCATTGTAAGGGACACGGAAAATTACAAATTCAACAAAAAAAAAAGTTACAAATGTACGAATTTTTTCGTTCATTTTAAATTTCGTTGTTCCTGTTTTCGTTTTTCGGATTTTCTTCTTTCGTAGTTTCGTTGTTTCTAATTTGGTTATTTCGGATTTTCCTTGTTTTTCATATTCGTTCGATTCGATAATTCGTTATTCGTTAAAATTTTTAGCAAATCGTTCGTTCATTCGTACGATAACGAATGAACGAATATAACGAATTTCGTAAGTCGTCGGTTTTCGTATTCGGACTCGTTCGTATTTTCGTAAGAGGTATTTTTTCGTTGATTCGTTTTTCCGTTAGTTTAATTTTCGTTTATTCGAAATTCGGACGCATTCGCATTTTCGTAGATTTAGTTACATTCGTACTTTCGTAAGATTGATTTATTCGTACTTTCGTAACATTGTTTTCGTAGATTCGTAATCGGAGCATAATTCATAATGTTATGTAATGTGTATGCTATTATTACATTGTAAGAGACACGGAAAATTACGAATCGAAAGAAAAAAAATAGTTACGAATGTACGAATTTTTTCGTTCAATCCATTTGAAGCTCGTTAAGCAGCGCCATTGTAAGGGACACGGAAAATTACAAATTCAACAAAAAAAAAAGGTACGAATGTACAAATTTTTTCCTTCAATCCATTTGAAGCACGTTAAGCAGCGCCATTGTAAGGGACACGGAAAATTACAAATTCAACAAAAAAAAAAGTTACAAATGTACGAATTTTTTCGTTCATTTTAAATTTCGTTGTTCCTGTTTTCGTTTTTCGGATTTTCTTCTTTCGTAGTTTCGTTGTTTCTAATTTGGTTATTTCGGATTTTCCTTGTTTTTCATATTCGTTCGATTCGATAATTCGTTATTCGTTAAAATTTTTAGCAAATCGTTCGTTCATTCGTACGATAACGAATGAACGAATATAACGAATTTCGTAAGTCGTCGGTTTTCGTATTCGGACTCGTTCGTATTTTCGTAAGAGGTATTTTTTCGTTGATTCGTTTTTCCGTTAGTTTAATTTTCGTTTATTCGAAATTCGGACGCATTCGCATTTTCGTAGATTTAGTTACATTCGTACTTTCGTAAGATTGATTTATTCGTACTTTCGTAACATTGTTTTCGTAGATTCGTAATCGGAGCATAATTCATAATGTTATGTAATGTGTATGCTATTATTACATTGTAAGAGACACGGAAAATTACGAATCGGAAAAAAATTACGAAGTTACGAATGTACGAATTTTTTCGTTCAATCCATTCGAAGCACGTTAAGCAGCGCCATTGTAAGAGACACGGAAAATTACAAATCGAAAAAAGAAAAAAAAAAAGTTACGAATGTACAAATTTTTTCGTTCAATCCATTCGAAGCACGTTAAGCAGCGCCATTGTAAGAGACACGGAAAATTACCAATTCAACAAAAAAAAAGTTACGAATGTACGAATTTTTTCGTTAATTTTGATTTTCGTTGTTCCTGTTTTTGTTTTTCGGATTTTCTTCTTTCGTAGTTTTGTTGTTTCTAATTTGGTTATTTCGGATTTTCGTTGTTTTTCGTATTCGTTCGATTCGATAATTCGTTAAAATTTTTAGCGAATCATTCGTTGATTCGTACGATAACGAATCAACGAATATGACGAATTTGAACTGAAAACGAATGAAAATGAAACGAATTGCACATGTCTAGAATATACCGTCAGGCACTGGCTGGCAGAATTGTGGAGGGAATGTATGTGTCACCTAGGTTTCTCAGCTACTGGTGAGGGAATCCAGAGCTTGGGTCTAACATAAAAAAAAAACGATTGGCTTTCTGTTCTGGGTCCTGGAACAAGGAGACTTCTTAGAGCTTTGAGTACGATAAAACCATTTCTAGGTCCACATCCTACCCGGAAGCCATTAGAGTTGGGCCAAACAACCCCCCCCCCCACCCCGGTTTGGTTCGCGTCAGAACTCTCCAGCTTTGCAAAAGACCCGAAGGGCCTGGTATGGATTGGGGATTGGGGGGGACCTCACCCAGTTTTTATTTTTTTACACCTTTTTATTGCCGGCAATGTGTTTTTTTTTTTTTTTTTATTCAGCTGTCAACATGCAAGCCTATTGACAGCTTATGTGCAATGCAGGGCATTCGGCAGGCAGAACACCTGCCAAATGCCCTGCAAATTCGGGTGTTCGCCGCATGGGCGAACAGCAGGGGCGGACTGACAACTCATGGGGCCCCTGGGCAATAGGAGATTATGGGGCCCCCAGGCAATCAGAGATTATGGGGGCCACACAGTATACACACACACAGTATACAATCACACAGTATACACATACATGTACACACAGTATACACAGACATGTTTCTATTGGCTGAGAAGGTACTGGAGAGGTGGGGCAGCTATAATCTCTGGATTTTTAGACCAAAAGGATGTCGGTAAGGGACATTGCAGAAACAGATGTTAAAAAAAAAAAAAAAATGATTTGTACATACTGTCCCTGGTTTTACTGAGGCTGGCAACCCTGATGGGGCCCCCTAGTGGCCCGGGGGGCCCTCGGGCAGTGCCCGAGTGGGCGAATGGTCAGTCCGCCCCTGGTGAACAGGCGATGTTCGGGGCTGAACTTTTGCCTCGGCACGAACTGTTCGCCCAACTCTAGTATAGAGCCTTTTTATTTACAAATATGGATGTAAGCGGTCCAAAATTTACAGTGGAAACCTTGGATTACGAGCATAATCCGTTCCAGGAGAATGCTTGTAATCCAAAACACTCGTATATCAAAGCGAGTTTCCCCATAGAAGTCAATGGAAAACGAAGATAATTCCTTCTGCATTGACTTCTATTGCATGCAATACCGCATGTGGCCAGAGGTGGTGGGGGGGAGCCGGAGAGCCTCGAAAATACTCGGGGACAGCTCGGCTGAACTTGGAAAGCCTCGGAAAGGCTTGGAAACACTCGGGAACTGAGTATTTCCAAGTGTTTCTGAGTATTTCCGAATGGGTCCGAACCGTTCCACCCTCGTACCTCTGGCGAAATGCGGTACTGCACACCCCATTAGCTTAAATTCTGCTCGTTTTGCGAGACAACACTCGCAAAACGAGTCAATTAAAGAAAAAAAAAAAAAGTTACTCGTCTTTCAAATGCTCGTTAACCGCGTTACTCGTAAACCAAGGTTCAAATGTATTTGCCATATTATTACATATACAGTGGTGTGAAAAAGTGTTTGCCCCCTTCCTCATTTCCTGTTCCTTTGCATGTTTGTCACACTTAAGTGTTTCGGAACATCAAACCAATTTAAACAATAGTCAAGGACAACACAAGTAAACACAAAATGCAATTTGTAAATGAAGGTGTTTATTATTAAAGGTGAAAAAAAATCCAAACCATCATGGCCCTGTGTGAAAAAGTGATTGCCCCCTAAACCTAATAACTGGTTGGGCCACCCTTAGCAGCAACAACTGCAACCAAGCGTTTGCGATAACGTGCAATGAGGCTTTTACAGCGTCCTGGAGGAATTTTGGCCCACTCATCTTTGCAGAATTGTCCTAATTCAGTTACATTAGAGGGTTTTCGAGCATGAACGGCCTTTTTAAGGTCATACCACAACATCTCAATAGGATTCAGGTCTGGACTTTGGCTAGGCCACTCCAAAGTCTTCATTTTGTTTTTCTTCAGCCATTCGGTGGTGGACTTGGTGTGTTTAGGATCATTGTCCTGCTGCAGAACCCAAGTTCGTTTCAGCTTGAGTACACGAACAGATGGTCAGACATTCTCCTTCAGGATCTCTTGGTAGACAGCAGAATTCATAGTTCCTTTTATCACGGCAAGTCTTCCAGGTCCTGAAGCAGCAAAACAGCCCCAGACCATCACACTACCACCACCATATTTTACTGTTGGTATAATGTTCTTTTTCTGAAATGCAGTGTTCCTTCTACGCCAGATATACTTGGACACACACCTTCCAAAGAGTTCCACTTTTGTCTCATCGGTCCACAGAATGTTGTCCCAAAAGTCTTGGGGATCATCAAGATGTGTTGTGGAGAAATTGAGACGAGCTTTGATGTTCTTTTTGCTCAGCAGTGGTTTTCTCCTTGGAACTCTGCCATGCAGGCCATTTTTGCCCAGTCTTTTCCTGATGGTGGAGGCATGAACGCTGACCTTAACTGAGGCAAGTGAGGCCTGCAGTTCCTTGGACGTTGTTGTGGGGTCTTTTGTGACCTCTTGGATGAGTCGTCGCTGCGCTCTTGGGGTAATTTTGGGCGGCCGGCCACTCCTGGGAAGGTTCACCACTGTTCCATGTCTTCGCCATTTGTGGATAATGGCTCTCACTGTGGTTCGCTGGATTCCTAAAGCTTTGGAAATGGCTTTATAACCCTTTCCAGACTGATAGATCTCAATTACTTTCTTTCTCAATTGTTCCTGAATTTCTTTGGGTCTCGGCATGATGTGTAGCTTTTAAGGATCTTCTGGTGGACCTTACTGTGTCAAGCAGCTCCTACTTAAGTGATGCCTTGATTGTGAACAGGTGTGGCAATAATCAGGCCTGGGTGTGGCTAGAGAAATTGAACTCAGGTGTGGACAACCACAGTTATAGTAGGTTTTAACAAGGGGGGCAATCACTTTTTCACACAGGGCCATGATGGTTTGGATTTTTTTTCACCTTTAATAATAAACACCTTCATTTACAAATTGCATTTTGTGTTTACTTGTGTTGTCCTTGACTATTGTTTAAATTGGTTTGATGTTCCGAAACACTTAAGTGTGACAAACATGCAAAGGAACAGGAAATGAGGAAGGGGGCAAACACTTTTTCACACCACTGTAATTATTTTTTCCATGCTTGAGTAAACTGGACCTTGCTTCATAGGGTTTATTTTTTTTTTTTTTTTTTTTACCTTCCTCTGGATTTTGGAGGTATGTACTTGAGGAAAGCAAATAAACTGGTGAAAGTGTGAAAAGCTGTAGAGTAAAGCGCAGACCGGCGTGACCCAGGTCACAGCGCCGAACAGAAACTCTGTGCGGCTAAAGTGCTCGGCGAGAGGCGGCCGGGCGCATGAAAGGGATGAATAAATCAGAATCTTCTCAGTTTTGTTTTTTATTTTCCTGATGAATAAATAAAAATAATCCGGCAGCCACCTCCTGGGCTTACTGCACCGGGAAATGTTTGCCGAGCGCGATAGTAACGCTCACCGCAAAAAGCATCTCGCGGGAGGATCTTCAGAAGATGTCGGGTCAGCATTATACCACCGAAAGGGAGAGAAGGGCAGAGAATATATTACAAATGTAGCTGGATAAGCCCACATTGAATGGAGAGGGGGTGGCATTTAATTGGTTAAGCTACGTATTTTTTATTTATTTTTTCTTCCTCAGTCTCTTATCTAATCCCCATCTCACAAATCTGATCCTCTAATGCCGCGTACACACGGTCGGAATTCTCGTCGGAAAAAGCTCTGATGGTTTTCCCGTCGGAATCCCGACGGAATTTCGCTCAAACTGTCTTGCCTACACACGGTCACACCAAATTCCAACGGTCAGTAACACCGCGGCATAAAACACGTTCGACAGCACTATAAAAGGGAAGTTTAATGCTTCCGAGCATGCGTCCAATTGTTTCCGAGCATGCGTCGGAATTTTGCGTGTCGGAATTGCATACACACGATCGGAAAATCCGATAGAAAGGTTTTCCGTCGGAAAAATTGAGAACAGGTTCTCAATTAGACATGTGCAATTCGTTTCGTTTTTTTTCGTTTTTCGTTAAAATTCGTTATATTCGTTCATTCGTTATCGTACGAATGAACAAACGATTCGCTAAAAATTTTAACGAATAACGAATTATCGAATCGAACGAATATGAAAAACAACGAAAATCCGAAATAACCAAATTAGAAACAACGAAAAAACGAAAGAAGAAAATCCGAAAAACGAAAACAGGAACAACGAAAATCAAAATGAACAAAAAAATTCGTACATTCGGAACTTTTTTTTTGTTGAATTGGTAATTTACCGTGTCTCTTACAATGGCGCTGCTTAACGTGCTTCGAATGGATTGAACGAAAAAATTCGTACATTCGTAACTTTTTATTTCGATTCGTAATTTTCCGTGTCTCTTACAATGTAATAATAGCATACACATTACATAACATTATGAATTATGCTCCGATTACGAATCTACGAAAACAATGTTACGAAAGTACGAATAAATCAATCTTACGAAAGTACGAATGTAACTAAATCTACGAAAATACGAATGCGTCCGAATTTCGAATAAACGAAAATTAAACTAAATTAAAAGGAAAAACGAATCAACGAAAAAATAACTCTTACGAAAATACGAATCGTTACGAATACGAACACCGACGACTTACGAATTTACGAATCGTTACGAATCAACGGAAACGAACAGAAACGAAACGAAAATAAACAAATTTTTCTATTGTGCACATGTCTAATCTCAATCCAAAGTCCGTTGGAAATTTTGACAGAAAAAGAGCGATGGGCATACACACGGTCGGAAAATCCGTTTTTTTTTTTTCTCTCTTTTCCTTATTCTTCAATCTGTGTCTGTAGTTGTGTGTACAACTGAGCCTAGAGAGGTTTTACCAAAAAAAAAAATTGCTATTTGTAGCACCCCCCGGTACCCTAAAGGCAGGGTAACACCTCCAGAGGGCAGGGGGTGAGCTAGCATTCCACCCCAGGGCTGAGTCCATGGATATAATGGGCAGTTGGGCACCGCTCACTTTTGTTATTTTCCAAGTTTTAACCACTTAAGCCCCGGACCAATTTGCAGCCAAAGGACCAGGCCCCTTTTTGCGATTCGGCACTGCGTCGCTTTAACTGACAATTGCGCGGGTCGTGCGACGTGGCTTCCAAACAAAATTGGCATCCTTTTTTTCCCACAAATACAGCTTTCTTTTGGTGGTATTTGATCGCCCCTGCGGTTTTTATTTTTTGCTCTATAAACAAAAATAGAGCAACAATTTAAAAAAAAAAAATGCAATATTTTTTACCTTTTGCTATAATAAATATCCCCAAAAAATATATAAAAAAACGTTTTCCTCAGTTTAGGCCGATACGTATTCTTCTACATATTATTGGTAAAAAAAAATCGCAATTAGCGATTATTAATTGGTTTCACAAAAGTTATAGCGTTTACAAAATAGGGGATAGTTTTATAGCATTTTTATTAATATATATATTTTTTTTACTAGTAATGGCGGCGATCAGCGATTTTTATTGTGACTGCGACATTATGGCGGACACATCGGCCATTTTTGACACATTTTTGGGACCATTGTCATTTATACAGCAATCAGTGCTATTTAAATGCACTGATTCCTGTATAAATGACACTGGCAGTGAAGGGGTTAACCACTAGGGGGCGGGGAGGGGTCAAGTGTGACGTGTGTGTTTTTTTACTGTAGGGGGGCGTGGCTTGGCATCATTGATCGGCTTTCCCGATGACAGGGAACAGACGATCGGTGACAGTGTCACTAGGAAGCGTGGGGAGAGGTTTGTTTACACAGACCTCTCCCTGTTCTTCGGCTCTGTGACCCGATCATGGGACACCAGTGGCGATCGGGTCTGCGGGTCCCACGGCCACGGTCACGGAGCTCAGGACCGGCGGCGCGAACGTGACCCACGGCTGGGCTCTCAAAGAGCAACGTACCTGTACGTTGATGTGCCCAGCCGTGCCATTCTGCCGACGTAAATGTGCAGGAGGCGGTCCTTAAGCGGTTAATGTTGAACTAGGAAAGGAGGTAGAAGGAGAGAGGGTCGGGGGTCTCAGATACCACAGCAGATTATTTACAGACTACTCTGATCCAGGACAAAGTACAGCTTCACAGTGTCAGAACCTGGGCTATACTGGAGTTCTGCCTGGTGATAGGTGCAGTGAGGCACCTGTGACAGGCTGAGAACCAGGCCTGGTTGGACGTGTTGGGTACCAATCTTTCTCGGAGCCAATCAGTGGGCGCGTCTGGCCCCGCTGTGTAGTCTGGGAAGGGGTATTTAAGATGCTGAAGTCACGTGTACAGGGTTCGGCTTGCGTTTTGATTCCTGGTTCTGGTCCCGACCAACCCTGTGAGGGGTCCCGGGCCCAGGAGTGTCTGCCGTCCCCACAAGCATGGTCATCCTGACCAGCCCCAGAGGCCCTCATGGTCTGGGGTGGGGGTCCGTCTGTTCCCGAGTCTCAGAACTGGCTAGTCCGAGGCCCAGTAACCGAAGGAGGATTCGGAGGTGTCCCGGTGTGCTCTCGGTATTGGAGGGACACGGCAACTCGTACAAGTGACCAGGGGAGGACTCTTCGGAGGAGGGCCAAGAAGCTGGCTGCTCGGTAAGAGCCTGGGAGCTGAGTTGTATGGACACTAGAGAATCCACACTTCCCGCAGTATCGCCAAGAAGGCTGAGAGATCCAGGTACTGTCTGTGAGAAAGGTTCCTACTTATCTTCAGTTACAATCTGGTCTGTGGCAGAGATTTTGCAGATTTTCCGGATCACATGTTGGCTGCTAGATCTATGGTTAGAGGTTTATCCAGCAGTGAAGCGCCCAGCTGCGAGTGGCTACTCTCTGGGCTATCTAAGAGACATTCGATTGATGTCAGCAGTTCTAAGTGCCTGAGTTTTATCACCCGTGTCCTCTATTCCCACCTGAGAGACTGTGTTATAGTTGGATGTTACCACTGCAAAATAAAAATCCTTAAAAGGACTTTTGTGTGTCAGCATCTGAAGTTACTGGGTACTAACCCTGGGAACTCATACGAATTTTCAATTCGTACGAAACGAACCGCACGTGTCTATAGGACACGCCCCACTGTCACGCTCCCTTAACCACTTCAATACCAGGCACCTAGACACCTTCCCGCCCAGACCAATTTTCAGCTTTCAGCGCTGTCGCACCTTGAATGACAATTGCGCGGTCATGCTACTCTGTACCCAAACAATTTTTTTATCATTTTGTTCCCACAAATAGAGCTTTCTTTTGGTGGTATTTGATCACCTCTGCGATTTTTATTTTTTGCGCAACAAATAAAAAAAGACCGAAAATTTTGAAAAAAAAAACAAGTTTTTCTTTGTTTCTGTTAAATTTTTAGTAAATAAGTACGTTTTCTTCTTCAATGATGGGCACTGATATGGCTGCACTGACGGGCACTGATAAGGCGGCACTGATGGGCATCGATGAGGTGGCACCAATGAGGTGGTGCTGATGAGGTGGCACTGACGCCACTGATGATGGGCACTGATAGGCGGCACTGATAGGTGGCACGGATGGGCACTGATGGGCACTCAGATGTGGGACTGATGGGCACTCATAGGCGGCACTGATGGGCACTCATAGGCGGCACTGATGGGCACTTATGGGTGGCACTGATGGGTACTTATGGGTAGCACGGATAGGTGGCATGAATGGGCACTGATGGGCACTGATAGGTGGGCACTGATGGGCACGGATGGGCACCTATAGGTGGCACTGCTGGATACTGATGGGTGGCACTGATTACACTGATGGGTGGCATTGCTGGGTGATGGGTGGCACTGATTGCTACTTGATGGTGCCAGTCAGTGCCCATTTGTGGGCACTGACTGGCACAGATTGGGCATCATTTGCACATGTGGATGGCCAGGGGGTACATACACGGGCGCGCGGTGGCATGTTATCCTGAAGGACGTCATATGACGCCCAGTCAGGATAACGGAACCACTTCCCGGACGTCAATCTGCTATTGACCGGGCTGGAAGTGGTTAAAGGAGAATTAACCTAAAAAAAGATTAGTTAAACCCACAAGGGCTTTTTTTTTTTTTTTTTTTACCACTACTATTCCTTTTATATTGGCTTTTTGAAATGTACCAATGCAGTAATTTAGAATTTGGATGAAAGGTTTAGAGCTGGGAAAGACTTTTTGAAAGATAAATAAAAAAAAAAAATAGATTTTATATACATCTATATAGATCAGACCAAAATGAGGGACAAATGAGGAGGAATGAGGGACAGAGGGACATTGCTCCAAATCAGGGACAATCCCTCCAAATCAGGGACAGTTGGGAGTAGACATGTGCAATTCGTTTTGTTTTTATTAGTTTTCCGTTAAAATTCGTTATATTCGTTCATTCGTTATCGTACGAATGAACGAATGATTCGCTAAAAATTTTAACGAATAACGAATGTTCGAGTCAAACGAATATGAAAAACAACGAAAATCCGAAATAACCAAATTATAAACAACGAAACTACGAAAGAAGAAAATCCGAAAAACGAAAACAGGAACAACGAAAATCAAAATGAACGAAAAAATTTGTACATTCGTAACCTTTTTTTTTTGTTGAATTGGTAATTTTCCGTGTCTCTTACAATGGCGCTGCTTAACGTGCTTTGAATGGATTGACCGAAAAAATTCGTACATTCGTAACTTTTTTTTTTTTTTTTGATTCGTAAATTTCCGTGTCCCTTACAATGGCACTGCTTAACGTGCTTCGAATGGATTGAACGAAAAAATTCGTACATTCGTAACTTTTTTGATTCGTAAATTTCCGTGTCTCTTACAATGGCGCTGCTTAACGTGCTTTGAATGGATTGAACGAAAAAATTCGTACATTCGTAACTTTTTTTTTCGATTCGTAATTTTCCGTGTCTCTTACAATGTAATAATAGCATACACATTACATAACATTATGAATTATAGTCCGATTACGAATCTACGAAAACAATGTTACGAAAGTACGAATAAATCAATCTTACGAAAGTACGAATGTAACTAAACCTACGAAAATACGAATGCGTCAGAATTTCGAATAAACAAAAATTAAACTAACGGAAAAACGAATCAACGAAAAAATAACTCTTACGAAATTACGAATCGTTACGAATCAACGGAAACGAACGAAACAAAACTAAACAAATTTTTCTATTGTGCACATGTCTAGTTGGGAGCTATGCATTCCGGTGCCTCTCAAGTATCTCCATCCCACCGGGGAACCCGGGACTGAAGCCACCAGTTCTGCTGATGGGCACTGATAGGCAGCACTGATGGGCACTGATAGGTGGCACTGTTGGGCACTGATAGGCAGCACTGATGGGCACTGATAGGCGGCACTGATGGGCACTGATAAGCCTGCACTGATATGCGGAACTGATAGGCACTGATAGGAACTGATAGGGGGCATTGATGGGCAGCACTGATGGGGCTGCATTGATCATCAGGGCACTGATTATCTGTGTGCATGTCCTCTGTCAGGATTGCCGGTTACCGGCTCTCCTCTCCTCATGTTGTGACAGCGCATGAGGAAAGTGGGGCCGATACCTGGCAATTCTGTTTACATTGTGATTGGACACAGCTAATCACGTGGTAAAGGGCCACTGTGATTGGCTCTTTACCACGATCTGTGATCAGCTGTGTCCTAAGATCACAGAGTGTGCAGAATGCGCGCCCCAGGGGGCGAGGGGCTTGGTTCTGAGAGGACATCGATGGACCCCCCTCGAAACGAGAGAGCCACGTTGTAGCCGTCTTTCGGCTATATCGCAGTAAGGAAGTGGTTACGTTTATTTTATTTTTCAGGTATTTGTAGAGCGCCAACAATTTACACAGCACTTAACATATTGTACTTTCACATCAGTCCCAAACGTCGAGGAGCTTACCGTCTAAGATGCTTATCTCCCACACACAGGGGAGGGCTGGGCTGGGGGGGCAGAGTGGCAATTGCCCCCCAGGCCACCCTAACTTACGTTGAAAACGCCCGGCGCCTGCTGCCCGCTGCTATTTTTACGGCTGCGGCGGACGGCCACTGTTGCATTCCGGAAGTTGTAGTCCACACTTAACCGCTTCCCGACCGCCTAACACCGATATACGTCGGCAAAATGGCACAGGCAGGCAAAATCACGTACCTGTACGTGATCGTGCATGTGCCTGCCTGTGGGTCGTGCTCGTGACCCGGTCGGGAGCTCCGTGACAACGGCCGCGGGACCAGCGGACCCGATCGCCGCTGGGATCCCGCGATCGGGTTACGGAGCTGAAGAACGGGGAGAGGTCTGTGTAAACAAACCTCTCCCCGCGCTTCCTACACTGCCTGTCATTGATCGGCTGTTCCCTGTCATCGGGAAAGCCGATCAATGACGTCAGACGTACAGCCACGCCCCCTAATGTAAAAAAAAACACAACACGTCACACTGACTCCTCCCCGCCCCCTAGTGGTTAACTCCTTCACTGCCACTGTCATTTACATAGGAATCAGTGCTATTTAAATAGCACTGATTTCTGTATAAATGACAAATGTCCCAAAAATGTGTCAAAAATGTCCAATGTGTCCGCCATAATGTCGCAGTCACAATAAAAATCGCTGATCGCCGCCATTACTAGTAAAAAAAAAAAAATATTAATAAAAATGCTATAAAACTATCCCCTATTTTGTAAACGCTATACCTTTTGCGCAAACTAATCAATAATCGCTAATTGCGATTTTTTTTTTACCAAAAATATGTAGAAGAATACGTATCGGCCTAAACTGAGGAAAAAAAATGTTTTTTTATATATTTTTTGGGGATATTTATTATAGCAAAAAGTAAAAAATATTGAATTTTTTTCAAAATTGTCGCTCTATTTTTGTTTATAGCGCAAAAAATAAAAACCGCAGGGGCGATCAAATACCACCAAAAGAAAGCTCTATTTGTGGGGAAAAAAAGGACGCCAATTTTGTTTGGGAGCCACGTCGCACGACCGCGCAATTGTCAGTTAAAGCGACGCAGTGCCGAATCGCAAAAAGGGGCCTGGTCCTTTGGCTGCCAATTGGTCCGGGGCTGAAGTGGTTAAGCTGCCAAGCAGCGCAGAGGAAACTACAACCCCCAGAGACCAGAGTCTTGTAGGCGGGGTGCCCGTGACTGTCTCGGGCTGTGGGGCTGGGTGCTGGCTTGCGCTGGCCGTGGCATGCAACCTGAGCTGCCAGGTAAGAGACCCTGACACCCCCAGCTGACCCCCACATCCCACCCCCCCATACACCGCATTTACCCTGCCCCAGTGATCAGGCTGCATTGGATAGGCACTGGTGAGACTGCATTTATGGACACTGGTGAGGCTGCATTGATGGGGCACTGATCAGGCTGCATTGAGGGGCACTGGTGAGGCTGCATTGAAAAACCAGCTGGGCATGGATGGTGAGCTGATTCGGTGGTTCAATGGGCCACTTAACTGGACTTCCCCCCCCAGGCCTAAGGCTGCCAGCCCTCCCCTGCCCACACATAAACATACTAGGGCCAATTACTTAAAAAAGCAAAAGGCAAACTGGTTACATATAAATTACAAATCTCCTCCCCCTAAAAAAATAAATAAAATACAATACATTTCCTGAGAGTAATGAGTAGTGACAAGAATATTGTGGACATTCATCATCATTTCCATGGTGGACATAATAATGAAAACACGGGAGACGTCCGAAGCTCTGTGCACTGATGCGAAGCCGGAATGTAATACAAGTCGTGTGCTGTACGTAGAATGAGGAAGGATGAGATGTTAGAAAGAGAATCTTGTTATATTCTCCATCCAGCCAGCAATGCAGGACTGGACCCTTCGTCTGTCCTCCGACTTCCCTCAGGAACTGGACTCCGGACAGGACCCCAGTCTGGAGGTTGGACCACCTCACTGCACTGGGACTTCCTCATCACTTCTTTAGAAGAAAGCTAGTTACCGTATATCAGGGGTCAAGTCCTGGGGAAAAAAGTGTGGGAACTCTCACCCAAGATCCCCTCCCCCACCAAAAAAAAAAAATGATACGCTCATATGCACGAACGCTTCAAAAGTGGTATTTTTAATCCAATTTTCGTATTGTGTGTATGAAGCTTAACTGTTAGTACATAAAAAAAAAAAAAAAAAACAATCCTCAATAAACATAAATACGGTAATTCTCTGAATAATCAGCATTCATACAATTGTGAACATCATGTTCTGATCTTTATTGGGGAATGTTATTTTGTATATAGAGTGTTTATGTGGTGAGTTTACACTTTTCATTGAACAGAGTTTGGATAACACAGGGTTACACGGAAAGGTCATAAATGAACTGCACATTATCTGGACAGAATGCTTGGGGAGATAGTGATGTGTTCCTGCTTAGGAGATGTTAGCTTGGGGGGCTGCAAACTCTGCAGGGCTCCAACACACACTCGCTGCTATTCCAACCCTTCACATATTTCCACATAAACTTCCCTCCTGGCATTAAACTTTGCCAGGTATTGTGCTCAGCTTACCACCCCAAACTGATGTTCCTCCCTCAGCTCACCTCTCTCCCTGCATGTCCTGTGAGCAGAATAGCTGTGCTCCTCCTCAGGGTTCTCTCATCATATGGCACTGAAGATAGAGTAGGGGGGATTCAGGGGGACACACAGAGCAAGTATGCAGGAGACTGGAGGGGGAGACAGAAAATCAGGAGGGGCCGCCGGGGAGGAGGGCATCACGAGAGGTCTGACTAAATACAATCCCTTAGCAGCAGGGACCTGATCTATCCGTCAGCTAGCTGTGATTGACAGGTAGATCGAAGCGGAAGCTGTCATGGGGCCCCCTATTGGAAATTCCTGAATGGTCAGGTGTCCGGCACTTACTATTGCGAGCTGTGTCGGCGGCTGCTGGTACAGCACCTGCCACACAGCTCGCATACTTCAAAGTCTTGCAGGACACGGCTGATAATGGGAACTGAGTTTC
Source organism: Lithobates sylvaticus (assembly GCA_028564925.1). NCBI lineage: Eukaryota > Metazoa > Chordata > Amphibia > Anura > Ranidae > Lithobates > Lithobates sylvaticus. Next base: position 619,767,682 of record CM053027.1, on the reverse strand, counting down.
TGTTGTGGAAAAAGTACAGGAACTCCGTTCCCATGCGTTCCCGCAGGACTTGAGCCCTGCCGTATATACTCGAGTATATGGCGAGTTTTTCAGCAAATTTTTTGCTGCTGAAAGTGCCCCCCTCAGCTTATACTGGAGTCAAGCACTTTTCTGCAGCAGAGAATTACATTTTCCGACCCGATTTTGGGTCTAGGAAAATCTCGGGGCTAGGAACCCCAAATTTGGTGTGCAAACCCAGTGGAACTAGCACTACACCCATATCCAGATGGGGTTCCAAGCCCCAAGTGGCCCCGAGATACGGGGCCCCAAAGTCAGGTCGGAAAATGCAATTCTCTGCTGCAGAAAAGTGCTTGACATTTTCCGAACCCACTTTGGGGCCTCGTATCTTGGGGCCACTTGGAGCTAGGAACCCCATCGGATATGTTGTAGTGCTAGTTCCACTGGGTTTGCGCAGCTAATTTGGGGTTCCTAGCACCAAGTGGCCCCCGAGATACGGTGCCCCAAAGTCAGTCAACTGTGTCCATCTGCAGCAATGTCATTTCGGGACCCTTTGAGTCCAGAGACCCCAAATTCTTTCTTCAGCTAGGGGGCATCTAGGAACCCTTAACTACTAAGTTCGGGGGGACCTTTGGCTGCAAATGGGCACAGTGAGGCTGCGAATGGGCATTGTTGACCCTCTTTTCCACTTACAGTAGCTGTGCATTTCTCACCCTAGGCTTATACTCGAGTCAATACGTTTTTCCATTTTTTTGTGGTAAAATTAGGTGCCTCGGCTTATATTCGGGTCAGCTTATACTCGAGTATATACAGTAAATAAAAGGTGTGTTGGAGGATTGCTGGATACAAAAGTAGAAACGGTGAGGCTTGAAAAACAAATTTTAGAGGCAGCCCTCTGTCAAGTGGGGTATCCCTGCAAGGTTATCCCTGGGCAACTATTCCTGGGGGTCTCCGGAGTGGTCTTAAGCTTGTAGAAAGGATGAGAGCATCGCATAAATCTGTATTGCTTATGGCAATAGTTCAAAAGAAAAAACAACACATTTCGGAGCTCAAAACTTCCCTTCATCGGGGCATAGATGATGGCAGTATTTAAAGCGTTTGTTAACCCCCAAAAAAATGGATCCTGCTCATTTAAAGCATGTTATATGACACAGTGCTGTGTCCTTTGGCCCCCTGTAACACCTAGAAAATCTGGCTGATCCTGCCAGTTTCTCCCCACCCCTCTGTAAACTGACCACGGTGTATCACGGCTGCTGAGACCAGACACCGTGGTCAGTTTACGTGCCTTCGTCATCCGTAGCCTATCTGCTCTCCTCTCTGCGCCTGTATCCCCCTCTCCCTCCTGCTGCTCCCATAACACTAACCTGTATACACCATCAGCACTGCCTCCTATTGCAGTGTCCCCCTCTGTGAATGATTTATAAATATATATGTTGTAAATACCTCATTGAAGAGCCGAGATTGTGATCACATGACCAGCCAGCTCTCTCCTCCTCCCCTCCTCCTCTCCTCTTCCCCTCCAGACTGACATCAGCAGAGGAATCTCAGCCCCGCCCACTGCATCTCTCAGAGGAGAAAAGGAGAAAGCTGGCCAGTCATGTGATCGCAATCTCGGCAGGGAAATTTAGGTATTTGCAGCATTTATTTTTATAAATCACACACAGAGGGGGATACTGCAATAAGGAGCAGTGCTGATGGTGTATACAGGTTAGAGTGGCTTAACAACCACTTTAAAGACTTGGGATGAGCCAACAGTTTGATCTGAACCTGGATTCAGACCGAACTTTGGCTGTTTAGGCGTTCGGAAAAACGCTCTTTTGCCTGTTTGATGGAAGCCAAACATCATATCTGCAGTTCCACTAATTCTATATATGACAGCTTCCCGCTATCTATGATTGCTAAGAAAAAGACAGGTACTGGCACCCATTGCATCCCTAGCACCGCTGATGGCCAACACCAGAGCAACGAGCAAAATTTCTGTCCGAAAAATTTTGGATGGTTTTTCCGACGGAATTCTGCTCAAGCTTGGCTTGCATACACACGGTCACACAAAAGTTCTCTGAACTTTCAGCAGTCAAGAGCGCGGTGACGTACCACACTACGATGAGCCGAGAAAATGAAGTTCAGTGCTTCTGAGCATGCGTCGAATTGTTTTCGAGCATGCGTGATTTTTTGCACGTCCGAATTGCATAAAGAGGATCGCATTTTCGGATAGGAACTTTTACCGACCGAAAAATAGAGAACCTGCTCTCAATCTTTTGCTGGCGGGAATTCGGCTAGCAAAAGACAGATGGAGCATACACACGGTCGCATTTTCCAACCAAAAGCTCTCATCGGTCTTTTGCTGGCCAAATTTCCAATCGTGTGTACGCAGCATTACACAGCTTTAGGCCTGGGCCCTCCCAGGCCTGACCACCAACGTTCCCCAGAGCCCACTCACTGGTCATCCCACCGAGTCCTTCAGTGCACCCACTTTTATTTTACCACTCCTGCAACTCAATATATCCTCCATCCCATGTTCTCCTCCTCCTTTTATTCCATCTCTTCTATCCCACGTCCTCTTCCTCCTTCAGTCCCATCTCCTCCATCCCATGTCCTCTTCCTCCTTCTCCTTCAGTCCCATCTCCTCCGTCCCATGTGCTCTTCCTCCTTCTCCTTCAGTCCCATCTCCTCCGTCCCATGTGCTCTACCTCCTTCTCCTTCAGTCCCATCTCCTCCGTCCCACGTCCTCTTCCTCCTTCAGTCACATCCCCTTCATCCCATGTCCTCTTCCTCCTTCTCCTTCAGTCCCATCTCCTCCATTCCATGTCCTCTTCCTCCTTCTCTTTCAGTCCCATCTCCTCCGTCCCATGTCCTCTTCCTCCTTCTCCTTCAGTCCCATCTCCTCCATCCCATGTCCTCTTCCTCCTTCAGTCCCATCTCCTCCGTCCCATGTGCTCTTCCTCCTTCTCCTTCAGTCCCATCTCCTCCATCCCATGTCCTCTTCCTCCTTCTCCTTCAGTCCCATCTCCTTCGTCCCATGTCCTCTTCCTCCTTCTCCTTCAGTCCCATCTCCTCCGTCCCATGTCCTCTTCCTCCTTCTCCTTCAGTCCCATGTCCTCCGTCCCATGTCCTCTTCCTCCTTCTCCTTCAGTCCCATCTTCTCCGTCCCATGTCCTCTTCCTCCTTCTCCTTCAGTCCCATCTACTCTGTCCCATGTCCTCTTCCTCCTTCTCCTTCAGCCCCATCTCCTCCGTTCCATGTCCTCTTCCTCCTTCTCCTTCAGTCCCATCTCCTCCGTCCCATGTGCTCTTCCTCCTTCTCCTTCAGTCCCATCTCCTCCGTCCCATGTCCTCTTCCTCCTTCTCCTTCAGTCCCATCTACTCTGTCCCATGTCCTCTTCCTCCTTCTCCTTCAGTCCCATCTCCTCCGTCCCATGTCCTCTTCCTCCTTCTCCTTCAGTCCCATCTCCTCCGTCCCATGTCCTCTTCCTCCTTCTCCTTCAGTCCCATCTCCTCCATCCCATGTCCTCTTCCTCCTTCTCCTTCAGTCCCATCTCCTCCTTCCCATGTCCTCTTCCTCCTTCTCCTTCAGTCCCATCTCCTCCGTCCCATGTCCTCTTCCTCCTTCAGTCCCATCTCCTCCGTCCCATGTCCTCTTCCTCCTTCTCCTTCAGTCCAATCTCCTCCGTCCCATGTCCTCTTCCTCCTTCTCCTTCAGTCCAATCTCCTCCATCCCATGTCCTCTTCCTCCTTCTCCTTCAGTCCCATCTCCTCCTTCCCATGTCCTCTTCCTCCTTCTCCTTCAGTCCCATCTCCTCCGTCCCATGTCCTCTTCCTCCTTCTCCTTCAGACCCATCTCCTCCATCCCATGTCCTCTTCCTCCTTCTCCTTCAGTCCCATCTCCTCCGTCCCATGTCCTCTTCCTCCTTCTCCTTAAGTCCCATCTCCTCTGTCCCATGTCCTCTTCCTCCTTCTCCTTCAGTCCCATCTCCTCCATCCCATGTCCTCTTCCTCCTCCTCCTTCAGTCCCATCTCCTCCGTCCCATGTCCTCTTCCTCCTTCAGTCCCATGTCCTCTTCCTCCTTCTCTTTCGGTCCCATCTCCTCCGTCCCATGTCCTCTTCCTCCTCCTTCTCCTTCAGTCCCATCTCCTCCGTCCCATGTCCTCTTCCTCCTTCTCCTTCAGTCCCATCTCCTCCGTCCCATGTCCTCTTCCTCCTTCTCCTTCAGTCCCATCTCCTCCATCCCATGTCCTCTTCCTGCTTCTCCTTCAGTCCCATCTCCTCCGTCCTATGTCCTCTTCCTCCTTCTCCTTCAGTCCCATCTCCTCTTCCTCGTTCTCCTTCAGTCCCATCTCCTCCGTCCCATGTCCTCTTCCTCGTTCTCCTTCAGTCCCATCTCCTCCATCCCATGTCCACTTCCTCCTTCTCCTTCAGTCCCATCCCCTCCATCCCATGTCCTCTTCCTCCTTCTCCTTCAGTCCCATCTCCTCTGTCCCATGTCCTCTTCCTCCTTCTCCTTCAGTCCCATCTCCTCCTTCCCATGTCCTCTTCCTCCTTCTCCTTCAGTCCCATCTCCTTCGTCCCATGTCCTCTTCCTCCTTCTCCTTCAGTCCCATCTCCTCTGTCCCATGTCCTCTTCCTCCTTCTCCTTCAGTCCCATCTCCTCCGTCCCATGTCCTCTTCCTCCTTCTCCTACAGTCCCATCTCCTCCGTCCCATGTGCTCTTCCTCCTTCTCCTTCAGTCCCATCTCCTCCGTCCCATGTCCTCTTCCTCCTTCTCCTTCAGTTCCATCTCCTCCGTCCCATGTCCTCTTCCTCCTTCTCCTTCAGTCCCATCTCCTCCGTCCCATGTCCACCTCCTTCTTCATCCCATTTAATAGTTACATAGTTACATAGTAGGTGAGGTTGAAAAAATACACAAGTCCATCAAGTCCAACCAATAAGTGTGATTTATATGTCAGTATTACATTGTGTAGCACCCTCTACCAATAGGTAGGTGCTAGTAAGGTTTTTTTTCTTTACTAGGGTTTGTCAGCATGGGCAAATTTAGGCAGGCCTATGTTGCAGGCTAGGCCTGTCTGTTTTGATCTGGGGGCTGGGTAGAAGCAGTGGGTGTGACCATCTGTGCTCTAGTTCTGGAGGCACCTCACCTGCTTCCAGAGAGAAGATTCTGGAAGAGGGGCAGGTCCTGGAACTGGAGTGGCAGGCAGCTCCTGTGCGAGCCCTGACCAATCCCCAATTGGTATAGGTAGGGGGCGGGCCTCCTATATAAGCTGAGGTGATATGCCACTGGGAGGAGAAGTTGGCTGAAGTCAGCAAATGTTATAGTGTCTACAAACTATGGGATATTTATCATTTATATTAATCATTTGTTTATTTATTTTTACTAGTAATGGTGGCGAACAGCGACTTATAGCGGGACTGCGAGATTGCGGTAAACATTCTGACACTAATTGACATCGTTGACACTTTTTGGGGACCAGTGACACTAATACAGTGATCAGTGCTAAAAAAATATGCACTGTGACTGTACTAATAACACTGGCAGGACAGGGGTTAACAGTGGGGTGATGAAAGGGTTAACTGTGTGCCTAGCTAGTGTTTCTGTGTGCTATGCAGGGCCGTCTTTAATATTGATTGGACCCTGGGCAAAACTTTTCTTGCCCCCCCCCCCCCCCCCCATGCAGTTTTGCTCTCCACCTGCTCTGAGACATACAATAAATAGCAGCTAGACTCAAAATCAGTTTACTGAATCAGATCAGGCAGCTATTGCGATCGGTTGCCAGAGGTTACAGTGTATCCTTACCGCTCACTGACTGGTTGCTAGAGGTTACAGTGTATCCTTACCGCTCACTGACTGGTTTCTAGAGGTTACAGCACACATTACGGCTCACTGATTAGTTGCCAGAGGTTACAGCACATGATTTCTGATTGTTGCTAGAGATTACTGTGGATATGACCTCAGGGGGTCATGATACACATATCAATGCCTCCGGCCGCCGCTATTTACATATGAATGCCACCGCTATTTACATATGAATTCTGGTAATGTACATGTAAACACAGGGTCTGCAGGTCTGCAGGTGAGTTATCTGTACACAACAATAGGGCAGAGCTGGGCAGCATTAGTAGCAGCACTTCACACTGAGATATTGGGACACAGCATGGCACTAAAACCTCAAGGGATGAGGGAAATTAAATCAGCATAGTGGGCAAGTATAAGGCAGCTGCTTTGGGCCCCACAACAATGACAGGGCCCAGGGCAGCTGCCCCTTTTGCCCTGCCTTAAAAACGGCCCTGGTGCTATGGGAGGTGCTTTTACTAGGGGAAGGCAAAGTACCTGCTTTGCAGAGACACAGGATCCATGCCTTCCCTACTGACAGAATGGCAATCTGCCTTGTTTACAGTTTGGGGTGAAGGAACTTGACTGGCCTGCACAGAGTCCTGACCTCAACCCGATAGAACACCTTTGGGATGAATTAGAGCGGAGACTGCGAGCCAGGCCTTCTTTTCCAAACATCAGTGCCCGACCTCACCAATGCGCGTCCTGAAGAAGGGTCAAACATCCCCATAGACGCACTCCTAAACCTTGTGGACGGCCTTCCCAGAAGAGTTGAAGCTGTTATAGAGGAGAAGGCCTGGCTCGCAGTTTCCGCTCTAATTCATCCCAAATGTGTTCTATCAGGTTGAGGTCAGGACTCTGTGAAGGCCAGTCAAGTTCCTCCACCCCAAACTCGCTCATCTTATAACTTTCTGGACCTTGTTTTATTGGTGATGGTCAAACATTCCCATAGACACACTGCTAAACCCTGTGGACGGCCTTCCCAGAAGAGATGAAGCTGTTATAGATGAGAAGGCCTGGCTCGCAGTTTCCACTCTAATTCATCCCAAATGTGTTCTATTAGGTTGAGGTCAGGACTCTGTGCAGGCCAGTCAAGTTCCTCTACCCCAAACTCGCTCATCTTATAACTTTATGGACCTTGTTTTATTGGTGATGGTCAAACATTCCCATAGACACACTGCTAAACCTTGTGGACGGCCTTCCCAGAAGAGATGAAGCTGTTATAGATGAGAAGGCCCGGCTCGCAGTTTCCGCTCTAATTCATCCCAAATGTGTTCTATCAGGTTGAGGTCAGGACTCTGTGCAGGCCAGTCAAGTTCCTCTACCCCAAACTCGCTCATCTTATAACTTTCTGGACCTTGTTTTATTGGTGATGGTCAAACATTCCCATAGACACACTGCTAAACCCTGTGGACGGCCTTCCCAGAAGAGATGAAGCTGTTATAGATGAGAAGGCCTGGCTCGCAGTTTCCACTCTAATTCATCCCAAATGTGTTCTATTAGGTTGAGGTCAGGACTCTGTGCAGGCCAGTCAAGTTCCTCTACCCCAAACTCGCTCATCTTATAACTTTATGGACCTTGTTTTATTGGTGATGGTCAAACATTCCCATAGACACACTGCTAAACCTTGTGGACGGCCTTCCCAGAAGAGTTGAAGCTGTTATAGCTGCAAAGGGGGGGCCAACTCAATATTGAACCCTACAGACTTAAGCCCCATACACACGCGCGGATTATCCGAGGACCAGGTCCGTCATACTTTGTCTGATGTTGGTTTTGCATACACACGGTCGGACAAAGACACACCTGCTGTGCCCATTATGAGGGGTTCCCACAATCCCTGTGCTGAGTTCCCGGGTCTGTACACCTGCTGTGCCCATTATGATGGGTTTCCACCATCCCTGTGCTGAGTTCCCGGGTCTGTACACCTGATGTGCCCATTATGATCCTTCTCCTTCAGTCCCATCTCCTCCGTCCCATGTCCTCTTCCTCCTTCTCCTTCAGTCCCATCTCCTCCGTCCCATGTCCTCTTCCTCCTTCAGTCCCATCTCCTCCGTCCCATGTCCTCCTCCTCCTTCTCCTTCAGTCCCATCTCCTCCTTCCCATGTCCTTTTCCTCCTTCTCCTTCAGTCCCATCTCCTCCGTCCCATGTCCTCTTCCTCCTTCTCCTTCAGTCCCATCTCCTCCATCCCATGTCCTCTTCCTCCTTCTCCTTCAGTCCCATCTCCTCCATCCCATGTCCTCTTCCTCCTTCTCCTTCAGTCCCATCTCCTCCATCCCATGTCCTCTTCCTCCTTCTCCTTCAGTCCCATCTCCTCCGTCCCATGTCCTCTTCCTCCTTCTCCTTCAGTCCCATCTCCTCCATCCCATGTCCTCTTCCTCCTTCTCCTTCAGTCCCATCTCCTCCGTCCCATGTCCTCTTCCTCCTTCAGTCCCATCTCCTCCGTCCCATGTCCTCTTCCTCCTTCTCCTTCAGTCCCATCTCCTCCGTCCCATGTCCTCTTCCCTCTTCTCCTTCAGTCCCATCTCCTCCGTCCCATGTCCTCTTTCTCCTTCAGTCCCATCTCCTCCATCCCATGTCCTCTTCCTCCTTCTCCTTCAGTCCCATCTCCTCCGTCCCATGTCCTCTTCCCTCTTCTCCTTCAGTCCCATCTCATCCGTCCCATGTCCTCTTTCTCCTTCAGTCCCATCTCCTCTATCCCATGTCCTCTTCCTCCTTCTCCTTCAGTCCCATCTCCTCTGTCCCATGTCCTCTTTCTCCTTCAGTCCCATCTCCTCCGTCCCATGTCCTCTTCCTCCTTCTCCTTCAGTCCCATCTTCTCCATCCCATGTCCTCTTTCTCCTTCAGTCCCATCTCCTCCGTCCCATGTCCTCTTCCTCCTTCTCCTTCAGTCCCATCTCCTCCATCCCATGTCCTCTTCCTCCTTCTCCTTCAGTCCCATCTCCTCCGTCCCATGTCCTCTTCCTCCTTCTCCTTCAGTCCCATCTCCTCCGTCCCATGTCCTCTTCCTCCTTCAGTCCCATCTCCTCCGTCCCATGTCCTCTTCCTCCTTCTCCTTCAGTCCCATCTCCTCCTTCCCATGTCCTTTTCCTCCTTCTCCTTCAGTCCCATCTCCTCCGTCCCATGTCCTCTTCCTCCTTCTCCTTCAGTCCCATCTCCTCCATCCCATGTCCTCTTCCTCCTTCTCCTTCAGTCCCATCTCCTCCATCCCATGTCCTCTTCCTCCTTCTCCTTCAGTCCCATCTCCTCCGTCCCATGTCCTCTTCCTCCTTCTCCTTCAGTCCCATCTCCTCCATCCCATGTCCTCTTTCTCCTTCAGTCCCATCTCCTCCGTCCCATGTCCTCTTCCTCCTTCTCCTTCAGTCCCATCTCCTCCATCCCATGTCCTCTTCCTCCTTCTCCTTCAGTCCCATCTCCTCCGTCCCATGTCCTCTTCCTCCTTCTCCTTCAGTCCCATCTCCTCCGTCCCATGTCCTCTTCCTCCTTCAGTCCCATCTCCTCCGTCCCATGTCCTCTTCCTCCTTCTCCTTCAGTCCCATCTCCTCCTTCCCATGTCCTTTTCCTCCTTCTCCTTCAGTCCCATCTCCTCCGTCCCATGTCCTCTTCCTCCTTCTCCTTCAGTCCCATCTCCTCCATCCCATGTCCTCTTCCTCCTTCTCCTTCAGTCCCATCTCCTCCATCCCATGTCCTCTTTCTCCTTCAGTCCCATCTCCTCCATCCCATGTCCTCTTCCTCCTTCTCCTTCAGTCCCATCTCCTCCATCCCATGTCCTCTTCCTCCTTCTCCTTCAGTCCCATCTCCTCCATCCCATGTCCTCTTTCTCCTTCAGTCCCATCTCCTCCATCCCATGTCCTCTTCCTCCTTCTCCTTCAGTCCCATCTCCTCCATCCCATGTCCTCTTTCTCCTTCAGTCCCATCTCCTCCATCCCATGTCCTCTTCCTCCTTCTCCTTCAGTCCCATCTCCTCCGTCCCATGTCCTCTTCCTCCTTCTCCTTCAGTCCCATCTCCTCCTTCCCATGTCCTTTTCCTCCTTCTCCTTCAGTCCCATCTCCTCCGTCCCATGTCCTCTTCCTCCTTCTCCTTCAGTCCCATCTCCTCCATCCCATGTCCTCTTCCTCCTTCTCCTTCAGTCCCATCTCCTCCATCCCATGTCCTCTTCCTCCTTCTCCTTAAGTCCCATCTCCTCCGTCCCATGTCCTCTTCCTCCTTCTCCTTCAGTCCCATCTCCTCCATCCCATGTCCTCTTTCTCCTTCAGTCCCATCTCCTCCGTCCCATGTCCTCTTCCTCCTTCTCCTTCAGTCCCATCTCCTCCATCCCATGTCCTCTTCCTCCTTCTCCTTCAGTCCCATCTCCTCCGTCCCATGTCCTCTTCCTCCTTCTCCTTCAGTCCCATCTCCTCCGTCCCATGTCCTCTTCCTCCTTCAGTCCCATCTCCTCCATCCCATGTCCTCTTCCTCCTTCTCCTTCAGTCCCATCTCCTCCTTCCCATGTCCTTTTCCTCCTTCTCCTTCAGTCCCATCTCCTCCGTCCCATGTCCTCTTCCTCCTTCTCCTTCAGTCCCATCTCCTCCATCCCATGTCCTCTTCCTCCTTCTCCTTCAGTCCCATCTCCTCCATCCCATGTCCTCTTCCTCCTTCTCCTTCAGTCCCATCTCCTCCATCCCATGTCCTCTTCCTCCTTCTCCTTCAGTCCCATCTCCTCCGTCCCATGTCCTCTTCCTCCTTCTCCTTCAGTCCCATCTCCTCCATCCCATGTCCTCTTCCTCCTTCTCCTTCAGTCCCATCTCCTCTGTCCCATGTCCTCTTCCTCCTTCTCCTTCAGTCCCATCTCCTCCGTCCCATGTCCTCTTCCTCCTTCTCCTTCAGTCCCATCTCCTCCATCCCATGTCCTCTTCCTCCTTCTCCTTCAGTCCCATCTCCTCCGTCCCATGTCCACCTCCTTCTTCATCCCATTCAATAGTTACATAGTTACATAGGAGGTGAGGTTGAAAAAAGACACAAGTCCATCAAGTCCAACCAATAAGTGTGATTTATATGTCAGTATTACATTGTGTAGCACCCTCTACCAATAGGTAGGTGCTAGTAAGGTTTTTTTTCTTTACTAGGGTTTGTCAGCATGGGCAAATGTAGGCAGGCCTATGTTGCAGGCTAGGCCTGTCTGTTTTGATCTGGGGGCTGGGTAGAAGCAGTGGGTGTGACCATCTGTGCTCTAGTTCTGGAGGCACCTCACCTGCTTCCAGAGAGAAGATTCTGGAAGAGGGGCAGGTCCTGGAACTGGAGTGGCAGGCAGCTCCTGTGCGAGCCCTGACCAATCCCCAATTGGTATAGGCAGGGGGCGGGCCTCCTATATAAGCTGAGGTGATATGCCACTGGGAGGAGAAGTTGGCCGAAGTCAGCAAATGTTATAGTGTCTACAAACTATGGGATATTTATCATTTATATTAATCATTTGTTTATTTATTTTTACTAGTAATGGTGGCGAACAGCGACTTATAGCGGGACTGCGAGATTGCGGTAAACATTCTGACACTAATTGACATCGTTGACACTTTTTGGGGACCAGTGACACTAATACAGTGATCAGTGCTAAAAAAATATGCACTGTGACTGTACTAATAACACTGGCAGGACAGGGGTTAACAGTGGGGTGATGAAAGGGTTAACTGTGTGCCTAGCTAGTGTTTCTGTGTGCTATGCAGGGCCGTCTTTAATATTGATTGGACCTTGGGCAAAACTTTTCTTGCCCCCCCCCCCCCCCCATGCAGTTTTGCTCTCCACCTGCTCTGAGACATACAATAAATAGCAGCTAGACTCAAAATCAGTTTACTGAATCAGATCAGGCAGCTATTGCGATCGGTTGCCAGAGGTTACAGTGTATCCTTACCGCTCACTGACTGGTTGCTAGAGGTTACAGTGTATCCTTACCGCTCACTGACTGGTTTCTAGAGGTTACAGCACACATTACGGCTCACTGATTAGTTGCCAGAGGTTACAGCACATGATTTCTGATTGTTGCTAGAGATTACTGTGGATATGACCTCAGGGGGTCATGATACACATATCAATGCCTCCGGCCGCCGCTATTTACATCTGAATTCTGGTAATGTACATGTAAACACAGGGTCTGCAGGTGAGTCATCTGTACACAACAATAGGGCAGAGCTGGGCAGCATTAGTAGCAGCACTTCACACTGAGATATTGGGACACAGCATGGCACTAAAACCTCAAGGGACGAGGGAAATTAAATCAGCATAGTGGGCAAGTATAAGGCAGCTGCTTTGGGCCCCACAACAATGACAGGGCCCAGGGCAGCTGCCCCCTTTTGCCCTGCCTTAAAAACGGCCCTGGTGCTATGGGAGGTGCTTTTACTAGGGGAAGGCAACGTACCTGCTTTGCAGAGACACAGGATCCATGCCTTCCCTACTGACAGAATGGCAATCTGCCTTGTTTACAGTTTGTGGTGAAGGAACTTGACTGGCCTGCACAGAGTCCTGACCTCAACCCGATAGAACACCTTTGGGATGAATTAGAGCGGAGACTGCGAGCCAGGCCTTCTTTTCCAAACATCAGTGCCCGACCTCACCAATGCGCGTCCTGAAGAAGGGTCAAACATCCCAATAGACGCACTCCTAAACCTTGTGGACGGCCTTCCCAGAAGAGTTGAAGCTGTTATAGAGGAGAAGGCCTGGCTCGCAGTTTCCGCTCTAATTCATCCCAAATGTGTTCTATCAGGTTGAGGTCAGGACTCTGTGAAGGCCAGTCAAGTTCCTCCACCCCAAACTCGCTCATCTTATGACTTTATGGACCTTGTTTTATTGGTGATGGTCAAACATTCCCATAGACACACTGCTAAACCTTGGAGACGGCCTTCCCAGAAGAGATGAAGCTGTTATAGATGAGAAGGCCTGGCTCGCAGTTTCCACTCTAATTCATCCCAAATGTGTTCTATTAGGTTGAGGTCAGGACTCTGTGCAGGCGAGTCAAGTTCCTCTACCCCAAACTCGCTCATCTTATAACTTTATGGACCTTGTTTTATTGGTGATGGTCAAACATTCCCATAGACACACTGCTAAACCTTGTGGACGGCCTTCCCAGAAGAGTTGAAGCTGTTATAGCTGCAAAGGGGGGGGCCAACTCAATATTGAACCCTACAGACTAAGACTGGGATGCCATTAAAGTTCATGTGTGTGTAAAGGCAGGCGTCCCAATACTTTTGGTATTATACTGTATATCTAAAGCCACTTTAGCTTCTCTGTAATCCTGACATTTGGCAGACTCCGGAGGAATATATCTCATACCGGATTCTAATATACAGTATAAAATATGTATTATAAATAATTGGTGGTATAAAATGATTCTCTCTGTGAATCCGGTTCCCAGCAAATCTTTATCTCGAAAAGGCCAAAGATTGATTTAGGATGTTGAATTTTTAGTTCTTTATCTTCACCAGCATCTGAAGATGAAGCAGAATCTTTCCTCCTCGTTGTACATCAAGGTCAGTTTGGTGGATGCGCCAAGTCTCGGTATACAGGACCCGTGAGGCTCTCTTCTTATCAGCACCGCTGCGGGGAGACCGCCAGCTGAACATAGCCTGTCTTTATTAATGATCCCGCTCTCAGTAATGTTCTTTCTTCTTCCTGCACCGTCTCCTTTCCCGCAGCTTCAGTATGAGCCTCATGCCTCTTTCTGTCTCCGAAATTAGAGTTGTAGATTCGCTGCCCGCCGCCGAAGCCGAGGAGGAGAAAACACAGGAGCCGCTCTGCCCGCAACCTGCCCACTGCCGAAGAGGCGAGGACACAGTAACCCCGCTGACGGCCGCTGAAGCCGAGGAGGAGAAGACACAGGAGCCGCTCTGCCCGCAACCTGCCCACTGCCGAGGAGGAGAGGACACAGGAGCCGCTCTGCCTGCAACCTACCCACTGCCGAGGAGGAGAGGACACAGTAACCCCACTGCCAGGCGAGGAGAAGAAGACACAGGAGCCGCTCTGCCTGCAACCTGCCCACTGCCGAGGAGGAGAGGACACAGTAACCCCACTGCCAGGCGAGGAGAAGACACAGGAGCCGCTCTGCCTGCAACCTGCCCACTGCCGAGGAGGAGAGGACACAGTAACCCCACTGCCCGCCGCTGAAGCCGAGGAGGAGAAGACACAGGAGCCCCTCTGCCCGCAACCTACCCACTGCCGAGGAGGAGAGGGCACAGTAACCCCACTGCCAGGCGAGGAGAAGAAGACACAGGAGCCGCTCTGCCTGCAACCTGCCCACTGCCGAGGAGGAGAGGACACAGTAACCCCACTGCCAGGCGAGGAGAAGAAGACACAGAAGCCGCTCTGCCCGCAACCTGCCCACTGCCGAGGAGGAGAGGACACAGGAGCCGCTCTGCCCGCAACCTACCCACTGCCGAGGAGGAGAAGACACAGGAGCCGCTCTGCCCGCAACCTACCCACTGCCGAGGAGGAGAGGACACAGGAGCCGCTCTGCCCGCAACCTACCCACTGCCGAGGAGGAGAGGACACAGGAGCCGCTCTGCCCGCAACCCGCCCACTGCCGAGAAGGAGAGGGCACAGTAACCCTGCTGCCCGCCGCCGAAGCCGAGGAGGAGAGGACACAGGAGCTGCTGCTTGCAACCTGCCCTCTGCCCTTAGGAGCCCGCAAGCTAAGGAGGGGGGTGCCGCCAACCGACCAACCAACAGGTGGGGTGGGGGGGGGGGGGGTTTGTTTGCCTGACAATTTCTCTGTTGTTTTTTTTTTGGGGGGGGGGGGGGGGGGGGGGGGGGGGGGGGGGGGGGGGGGGGGGGGGGGGGGGGGACTGTGCCCATTATGAGGAGGTAACCACCATCCCTGTGCTGAGTTCCTAGGTCTGCACACCTGCTGTGCCCAATATGAGGGATTCCCACCATCCCTGTGCTGAGTTCCTGGGTCTGTACACCTGCTGTGCCCATTATGAGGGGTTCCCACCATTCCTGTGCTGAGTTCCCGGGTCTGTACTCCCGCTGTGCCCATTATGAGGGGTTCCCACCATCCCTGTGCTGAGTTCCCGGGTCTGTACACCTGCTGTGCCCATTATGAGGGGTTCCCACCATTCCTGTGCTGAGTTCCCGGGTCTGTACTCCCGCTGTGCCCATTATGAGGGGTTCCCACCATCCCTGTGCTGAATTCCTGGGTCTGTACATTTGATGTGCCCATTATGAGGAGTTCCCACCATCCCTGTGCTGAGTTCCCGGGTCTGTACACCTGATGTGCCCATTATGAGGGGTTCTCACCATCCCTGTGCTGAGTTCCCGGGTCTGTACACCTGCTGTGCCCATTATGAGGGGTTCCCACCATTCCTGTGCTGAGTTCCCGGGTCTGTACTCCCGCTGTGCCCATTATGAGGGGTTCCCACCATCCCTGTGCTGAATTCCTGGGTCTGTACATTTGATGTGCCCATTATGAGGAGTTCCCACCATCCCTGTGCTGAGTTCCCGGGTCTGTACACCTGATGTGCCCATTATGAGGGGTTCCCACCATCCCTGTGCTGAATTCCTGGGTCTGTACATTTGATGTGCCCATTATGAGGGGTTCTCACCATCCCTGTGCTGAGTTTTCCTGGATCTACTCACCTCCTGTGCCCATTATAATTCAATAGTTAATAATCCAAGGGGCCATTTTAATATTTGACGTCTTTCAGTAAAATACTGCATTAGGGCCACTAGATGGAGCTGAGGAGCACAGGAAATACATTTTGTATTTTTATAGTGAACATAGCTGTGTTCCTGGAGCTCAGCTCTAGATCTCTAGCCCCACCGCCGGCATACATTTATTTTGCGCCAACGGTAACCAAAATGGATCGCCAAACTTTTTTTACGTGTAGCAAAAGCCATTTCATTAGTAAAGCTTCTGCATAATACTGAGTCATGGCCACAATGCAATATTGTACTACTAATAAAAGAACATTCGTTTGGGAGAGAAACGTTTTGTTTTTTGAACAAATGTGCATGCAAACTGACTGGGCAGATTGCAATAGACATGTGCAATTCGTTTCGGTTTTTTTTTCGTTTTTCGTTAAAATTCGTTATGTTCGTTCATTCATTATCGTACGAATGTAAGAACGATTCGCTAAAAATTTTAACGAATATTTGAATCGAACGAATAAGAAAAACAACGAAAATCCGAAATAACCAAATTAGAAACAACGAAACTATGAAAGAAGAAAATCCGAAAAACGAAAACAGGAACAACGAAAATCAAAATGAACGAAAAAAATTTGTACATTCGTAAGTTTTTTTTTTTGTTGAATTGGTAATTTTCCGTGTCTCTTACAATGGCGCTGCTTAACGTGCTTCGAATGGATTGAACGAAAAAATTCGTACATTCCTAACTTTTTTTTTTTTTTTTCGATTCGTAATTTTCCGTGTCTCTTACAATGGCGCTGCTTAACGTGCTTCGAATGGATTGAACGAAAAAAATTCGTACATTCGTAACTTTCTTTTTTTTTTTGCGATTCGGAATTTTCCGTGTCTCTTACAATGTAATAATAGCATACACATTACATAAAATTATGAATTTCCGAATCTACGAAAACAATGTCTCGCAACGACACAACAACGATTCGCTAAAAATTTTAACGAATAACGAATGTTCGAATCGAACGAATAAGAAAAACACGAAAATCCTAAATAACCAAATTAGAAACAACGAAACTACAAAAGAAGAAAATCCGAAAAACGAAAACAGGAACAACGAAAATCAAAATGAACGAAAAAAATTTGTACTTTTTTTTTTTTGTTGAATTGGTAATTTTCCGTGTCTCTTACAATGGCGCTGCTTAACGTGCTTCGAATGGATTGAACGAAAAAATTCGTACATTCGTAACTTTTTTTTTTTTTTACGATTTGTAATTTTCCGTGTCTCTTACAATGGCGCTGCTTAACGTGCTTCGAATGGATTGAACGAAAAAATTCGTACATTCGTAACTTTTTTTTTTTTGTTTTGCGATTCATAATTTTCCGTGTCTCTTACAATGGCGCTGCTTAACGTGCTTCGAATGGATTGAATGAAAAAATTCGTACATTCGTAACTTTTTTTTTTCGATTCGTAATTTTCCGTGTCTCTTAAAATGTAATAATAGCATACACATTACATAAAATTATGAATTTACGAATCTACGAAAACAATGTTACGAAAGTACGAATAAATCAATCTAACGAAAGTACGAATGTAACTAAATCTACGAAAATACGAATGCCTCCGAATTTTCGAATAAACGAAAATTAAACTAACGGAAAAACGAATCAACTAAAAAATAACTCCTACGAAAATACGAATCGTTACGAATCAACGGAAACGAAAGAAACGAAACGAAAATAAACACATTTTTCTATTGTGCGCATGTCTAGATTGCAATGCATTATTTTTTTTTTAATAAGTATACCCCTTCGTATAAGGCGTACATACTATATATTATCAACCTCTAAACCCCAGATAGATATAATGTGCATTTCTAGTTCCCTCACTCCCATGCTTCTAATCGCTGAACTCCGTTCTGCGTCCTGACAAATCCCCTTCCTGATTTGAGTGCCCTGACTCCGGCGCCGAACATTAAAACATCAATGTGACGCGTTAACCCGGGCAGAAAATAACAATTTACCACCTAATTAGCACTTTGTTCCACTGATGACAAGAATCAGAATACAGAACCGGTTGAGATTTTCCATAGAGGAAACCAGGAGGTGGGGGGGGGGGGGGGACGGGGGGTCGTTTAGAAAATGACAAATCAAGCGCTACCATTATACGGTTAGAAGGATATTTCACGCTTTTGCCGAGTACATCAGCCAATGTCTTTATCCCGTCTTTTTGTAACAACCGTGTCCGATGCAACCTTGTAATCTTCTTGTTTGCTTTCATAAATTGGATTAAAAGACTGAATCTAGGAAGACTGAATCTAATTCCGTGAATTTACCGCCTTAGCTGCTACCCCGAGGACCGAAGGTAGCGGATGAGTTGATATCGGAGGTGCAGGGAAGAGAGAAGAAGTTATGCCGCGTACACACGATCGGAAATTCCGGCCAGCAAAAGACCGATGAGAGCTTTTGGTCGGAAAATGCGACCGTGTGTAGGCTCCATCGGACTTTTGCTGGCCGAATTTCCGCCAGCAAAAGATTGAGAGCAGGTTCTCAATTTTTCGGTCGGAAAATCCACTTCTGTGTACGTGGCATTAGAGGATGGGAGAAGATGAAGGATGTACAGCAGGCGTGGGAAAGGTGCTGGTGGGACCTGGGTATGCACAGGAGCATGCTGGGAGGAACACCAATGGAGTACAGCTGGTGGGCAGGACAAGTATGTTGTAAAATGAATGCCGCATACACACGGTCGGAATTCTCGTCGGAAAAAGCTCTGATGGTTTTCCCGTCGGAATTCCGAGGGATCTTCGCTCAAACTGTCTTGCCTACACACGGTCACTAGACATGTGCACAATAGAAAAATGTGTTTATTTTCGTTTCTGTTCGTTTCCGTTGATTCGTAACGATTCGTAAATTCGTAAGTCGTCGGTGTTCGTATTCGTAACGATTCGTATTTTCGTAAGAGTTATTTTTTCGTTGATTAGTTTTTCCGTTTAATTTTCGTTTATTCGAAATTCGGACGCATTTGTATTTTCGTAGATTTAGTTACATTCGTACTTTCGTTAGATTGATTTATTCGTACTTTCGTAACATTGTTTTCGTAGATTCGTAATCGGAGCATAATTCATAATTTTATGTAATGTGTATGCTATTATTACATTGTAAGAGACACGGAAAATTACGAATCGAAAGAAAAAGTTACGAATGTACGAATTTTTTCGTTCAATCCATTCGAAGCACGTTAAGCAGCGCCATTGTAAGAGACACGGAAAATTACGAATCGCGAAAAAAAAAGTTACGAATGTACGAATTTTTTCGTTCAATCCATTTGAAGCACGTTAAGCAGCGCCATTGTAAGAGACACGGAAAATTACGAATCGCAAAAAAAAGTTACGAATGTACGAATTTTTTCGTTCAATCCATTTGAAGCACGTTAAGCAGCGCCATTGTAAGAGACACGGAAAATTAGGAATCGCAAAAAAAAAAGTTACGAATGTACAAATTTTTTCGTTCAATCCATTCGAAGCACGTTAAGCAGCGCCATTGTAAGAGACACGGAAAATTACAAATCGAAAAAAAAAAAAAAAAAAAGTTACAAATGTACTAATTTTTTCGTACAATCCTTTCGAAGCACCTTAAGCAGCGCCGTTGTAAGGGACACGGAAAATTACCAATTCAACAAAAAAAAAAAAGTTACGAATGTACGAATTTTTTCGTTCATTTTGATTTTCGTTCCTGTTTTCGTTTTTCGGATTTTCCTATTTCGGATTTTCGTTGTTTTTCGTATTCGTTCGATTCGATAATTCATTATTCGTTAAAATTTTTAGCGAATCATTTGTTCATTCGTACGATAATAAATGAACGAATATAACGAATTTTAACGGAAAACGAAAAAAAAAAAAACGAATTGCACATGCACGGTCACATTAAAATCCGACGGTCAATAACACCGCGGCATACAACGCGTTCGACAGCACTATTAAAGGGAAGTTTAATACTTCCGAGCATGCGTCGAATTGTTTCTGAGCATGCGTCGTAATTTTGCGTGTCGGAATTGCATACACACGATCGGAAAATCCGATAGAAAGGTTTTTCCGTCGGAAAAAAATAAGAACA
This sequence comes from Lithobates sylvaticus, assembly GCA_028564925.1. Classification (NCBI taxonomy): domain Eukaryota; kingdom Metazoa; phylum Chordata; class Amphibia; order Anura; family Ranidae; genus Lithobates; species Lithobates sylvaticus. Next base: position 619,748,146 of record CM053027.1, on the reverse strand, counting down.
GGTTCTCAATCCAAAGTCCGTCGGAAATTCCGACAGAAAAAGACCGATGGGCATACACACGGTCAGAAAATCCAATGAAAAGCTCCCATCGGACTGTTTCCATCGGAAATTCCGACCGTGTGTACGCCGCATTAGGCCCCTTTCACACTTATACGACTTGTCCCCACGATTTGGGACTGCAAAGTAGCATGACAAGTCGTTCCCCATGAAATCCAATGACAGCCATTCATATTAGTACGACTTCAAGTCGCTCCAACTTCAAAGTAGTCCCTGCACTACTTTAGTCCGATTTTGATGCCACTTACACAGGCATTCCTTGAAATCGCGGCAAAATCGCGGCAAAAATTGTGGCAAAATTGCGCGACTTTGAAGTCGCACAAGTGTGAAAGGGGCCTTAGAGTTTTACATTTTCCCAAAGCTTCCACAAAAATGTATCGATTTCTTTGACATTACACCATTTAGGTGAAATGCTTTTAAGCCAATAGAAAAGGTAAAACGAATGTGTGTTTTTTTTATAGTTTTTAAGCATCCAGTGGGTATTAAATGTCCCGGAGGTTTACAAAAGCTCCTTTCACCTATACTAGAAATTTTTTTTTTTGACAGGCTGCAAACGTCACTGACCCAAGTCATCAAGGAGGATTTTAGGAGTACCAAAGAGATTAACATGGGTTCCAAGAAGAACCTGGGCAACAAAGAGAAGAACCGGGGCACCAGGGTGAAAAATAGGGCACCAAGGACGAGAGCTAGAGTGCCAAGGAGAAGATCATGAGTACCAAGGAGGAGAACCTGGGCACCAGGGAGCACAGCTGGAGCACAAAAGAGAAGAACCGGGGCACCAGGGTGAAAAATAGGGCACCAAGGACGAGAGCTAGAGTGCCAAGGAGAAGATCATGAGTACCAAGGAGGAGAACCTGGGCACCAGGGAGCACAGCTGGAGCACAAAAGAGAAGAACCGGGGCGCCAAGGAAAAAAACAGGAGCACCATGGAGGAGAACCAAAGCACCAAGGAAAACACAAAAAAACAGAAAACACTAGTACCAAGGAGTAGACCTGGAGCAATGGTGCCTGGATCTAAAAATGCCCATGTATGACACCGAGTAAATTTTCTTATTCACGGTGTATCTAAAGACATCTTTTTGTTTTTGGTAGAATAGGGAAGTTTTAAGCAATAAGGAGAAAACCAGGAGCACAAATGTGGAGAACCCATGCAAGAGGGAGAAAAACAGGTTCACAGAGAAGGAGAACCTTGGCACCAAGGAGAAAAACCAGAACACCAAGGAGGAGATCCTGGGCAACAAAGAGAACTCTGGCCAGGAGCACCCAGGAGCAAAAGCTGAACACCAAGGAGAAGGTTAGGAGTATCAAAGAGGATAACCAGAACATCAAGGAGAAGACCAGGAACACCAAGGAGGAGAACCTGGGCACCAAGAACAAAACCAGGAGCATGACACAGAGTAAACTATCTGATTCACAGTGTATCTAAATACATATTTGTGTTTTTGATAGAATAGGGAGGTTTTAGAATATCTGCCAGGTTTTTATTGCTGTCTGTGGAGATTCACCAGGAGGATAACCTGGGCAAAGAGAATAACCGGGACACCTAGGTGAAAAATTTAAGCGTAAGGAAAGAGGACCTATGAACCAAGGACAAGAACTAGAGTGCAAAAGAGAGGATCAGGAGTACCAAGGAGGAGAACCTGGGCACCAAGGAGCACACCTGGAGCAAAGAGAAGGAGAACTGAAGTGCCAAGGAAAAAGCAAGGTGCACCAAGGAGGAGAACTAGAACACCAAGTAAAACACCAGGAGTACCAAGAAGGAGAACCTGGGCAACAAGAAGAAGACCAGGAGCACAAAGGATGAGGACCTGGAAAACAAGGAGGAGAACCAGTGCAGCAGGGAGATAAATAGGTTCACCAAGGAGGAAGGAAACCAAAGAGCCAAGGAGAACCATGGTACCCACCGAAAAGGAGAATCTGCACCAAGAAGAAGAATCTGTGTACCAAGAATAAGACCAGGAGCACCAAGGAATAGACCCAAACCATGCTGCCTGGGCCTAGCAATGCTCATGTATTACACAAAGTAAGCTTTCCGATTCACAGTGTATCTAAAGACATCTTTTAGTTTTTTTATAGAATAGGGTAGTTTTAGAACATCTTCCACATTTTTATTGCTGTCTGTGGTGATTCACCAGGATGAGAACCTGGGCAACAAAGAGAAGAACTAGAGCACAATGATGAAAAATAGAAGCGCCAAGGAGGAGAAACGTTAGTGTACCAAGGAGGAGAACTGGGGTGTCAAGGAGAAAACCAGGAGCATCAAGGAAGAGCACCAAGGAGGACTACCAGAACACCAAGGAGAAGACCAGGAGTACAGAGAAGGAGAACCTGAGCAACAAGGAGAAGACCAGGAGCACAAAAGAGGAAAACCTGGAAAACAAGGAGAACCAAGGCACCAAGAAATAAATCCTGGGCAACAAGGAGTAGACCAGGAGCACAAAAGAGAGAACCTGAAAAACAAGGATAACCTTGGCACCAAGGAGAACCTTGGCACCAAGGAGGAGAACCTGGGCAGCAAGGAGGAGAACTGGGGCACCAGTGAGAAGACCAGGAACATCAAGAAGGAGAAAAAGAGCACAAAGGAGAAGACAAGGAGTACCAAGGAGGAAAACCTGGGCAAAAAGGAGTAGACCGAGAGCACAAAAGGGAGAACCTAGGAAACAAGGAGAACCAGGGCACTAGGGAGAACCTCAGCACCAAGGAGGAGAACCTGGGCAGCAAGAAGGAGAACTGGGGTACCAGTGAGAAGACCAAGAACATCAAGAAGGATAAACAGAGCACAAAGGGGAGAACCTAGAAAACAAGGAGAACCAGGGCACTAAGGAGAACCTCAGCACCAAGGAGGAGAACCTGGGCAGCAAGAAGGAGAACTGGGGCACCAGTGAGAAGACCAGGAACATCAAGAAGGAGAAACAGAGCACAAAGGAGAAGACAAGGAGTACCAAGGAGGAAAACCTGGGTAACAATGAGTAGACCAAGAGCAAAAAAGGGAGGACCTGGGAAACAAGGAGAGCCAGGGCACCAAGGAGAACCTCAGCACCAAGGAGGAGAACCTGGGCAGCAAGAAGGAGAACTGGGGCACCAATGAGAAGACTAGACACACAAAGATGTAGAACCAGGGCACGATGGCCAGGCCTAGCAACCTCCATGCATTAGAAAGAGGATACTCCCGCGCTATCACAAAAGTGAAGATAGAAATAAATAAGTAGAAAGTTCAACTGCTGCAAAGACCGATAGGTGAATCCGGAACCAAGAGTTATGAAATATGTTATGAATGGTACTGCGCTGTTGTAAACTGAATAATAAACTACAAAATCTGTATATGATACAAGTAGAAATTGAACACAAGCTAGCAATTCAACTGTAATAACAACTGTATGTAACTTCTAAAGTGCAACAGTGAATTACTCAAAATGAACACAAGGTGGCAATGAGACTCCAAGTCCACTGTATGTAATTACTTAAAGTGCAATAGTAAAATAAAGCGTCCAGTGCAAGTAAACAAAATTATGGGTGACCACGTCCACACAGTCTATAAAGTCCCAAAGTGCTTGATAGATACGTAAAGTGCAATAATGGTGATCTCTGGATTCAATAATAATAAAAATGTGATTGTCCCAATCTAGATTATGCAAATTAAGCAGGTGTGGTGGGTATCTCTTCTTTCCATGCAGTGACACCTCTAAAGGGGGTGGCCTCTTACCTTACGGCTGTAAGGTAACAGCATGAAAGTGTAGCAATGGTCTAATTTCCTCTGCGGGTCCTTTCATGGGTGTCTGGTGGATCCTATCCCCTGGGGGGGTCCTCCTTGTATTGATCCAGCAAATAATAATAGTGGCTGATAACCCCTCTGTGCTCCGCTTCCACATGCACCCCAGACAGGGGATAAAGGTAGGGTGACCAGACATCCCCGGTTTCTGGGGATAGTCCCCAGATTGAGGATACTGTCCCCGAACCAAGACTGTCCCCGGTTTTGTCCCCGGATGGGAGTTGAACAGGAGCTGGGGCAATTTTAAAGACAGTCAGTGCAGAATAAAAAAAAAAAAATCTGAATTAGGGGGTGGGGGTGTATTTTTTTCATTATCTGTGCCCCTTTCTGATGATCATGTGCTGGTCGGAGCGGAGAGAATATTTCTTTAGTTTCGGGTGCATGCCGTTCCGCTCCTGCTCGCATGTTCTTCTGCCTTGGCTCAAGTCCTGGCCAGCCACCTGCCCATCTCCTTGCCTTCCCTGGTGGAGTGATCTTCCTCCGCTCCCCAACCAGTAGTAGCTAGGGCCCGGAGAGTAAGACTTGACAGGCAACGGGCAGAGAGTCGCTAATTGCTGCCATTACTAGTAAAGAAAAATATGTCCCCGGATTTCATTAAAAAACATTTGGTCGCCTTAGATAAAGGCTAACGGCTAAAGGAGATAGGGCACCAAAGAGGAGAACCTGGGCAGCAAGAAGGAGAACTGGGGCACCAGTGAGAAGACCAGGAACATCAAGAAGGAGAAACAGATCTCAAAGGAGAAGACAAGGAGTACCAAGGAGGAAAATCTGGGCAACAAGGAGTAGACCAAGAGCACAACAGGGAGAACCTGGGTAACAAGGAGAGCCAGGGCACCAAGGAGAACCTCAGTACCAAGGAGGAGAACCTGGGTAGCAAAGATGAGAACTGGGGCACCAGTGAGAAGACCAGGAACATCAAGGATAACCTTGGCACCAAGGAAAACCTTGGCACCAAGGAGGAGAATCTGGGCAGCAAGGATGAGAATTGGGGCACCAGTGAGAAGACCAGGAACATCAAGGATAACCTTGGCACCAAGGATAACCTTGGCACCAAGGAGAACTTTGGCACCAAGGAGGAGAATCTTGGCAGCAAAGATGAGAACTGGGGCACCATTGAGAAGACCAGGAACATCAAGGATAACCTTGGCACCAAGGATAACCTTGGCAACAAGGAGTAAACCAAGAGCACAAAAGGGAGAAGACCAGCAACATCAAGGATAACCTTGGCACCAAGGAGAACCTTGGCACCAAGGAGGAGAACCTGGGCAGCAAGAAGGAGAACTGGGGCACCAATGAGAAGACCAAGAACATCAAGAAGGATAAACAGAGCACAAAGGAGAAGACAAGGAGTATCAAGGAGGAAAACCTGGGAAACAAGGAGAAGACCAAGAGCACAAAAAGGAGAACCTGGGAAACAAGGAGAGCCAAGGCACAAAGGAGAACCTCAGCACCAAGGAGGAAAACCTGGGCAGCAAGAAGGAGAACTGGGGCACCAGTGAGAAGAACAGGAACATCAAGAAGGAGAAACAGAGCACAAAGGAGAAGACAAGGAGTACCAAGGAGGAAAACCTGGGCAACAAGGAGAAGACCAAGAGCACAAAAGGGAGAACCTGGGAAACAAGGAGAAGCAGGGCACCAAGGAGAACCTCAGGACCAAGGAGGAGAACCTGGGCAGCAAGAAGGAGAACTGGGGCATCAATGAGAAGACCAGACACACAAAGATGTATTGGGTCTACATCTTTATGTGTCTAGTCTTCACATTGGTGCCCTAGTTCTCCTTCTTGCTGCCAGTTCTTCTCCTTGGTGCTGAGGTTCTCCTTGGTGTCCTGACACTCCTTGTTTCCCAGGGCATTGTGGCCAGGCCTAGCAAACCCCATGCATTACACAGAGTAAACTTTCTGCTTCACAATGTACTGTATCTAAAAAGTTTTAGAATCTGTCAAGTTTTTTATTGCAATCGGTGTAGATTAACCCTCTCTACTTGTCCTGGGAACATGACTATATGATTAAGGTCAAATGATTTTTACAAATTACCAGTAACTTGTGACTGTGGGATTTTTCTAAAGGAAATTCTGGCTAAAAGCGGAGCTTCCCTTTAGGTTTTGCCTATTGTCTTCCAGTATAGTGTATCTTGGCGATACATACATTATACAGGAACGCAAAAAAAAAAATCCCACTCCCTCTCCCCGTAATTCCTCACGTGGCGCTCTCCCCCTAATAATAACTCTTCGGAGGAGCTGCAGAGTCGCAAGGCACATAATGGATGACGAGCTGTCAGGCAGACGTGTAATTTACATCTAATGTGACATTTACGTACAATTTCCATTCTCCTCATAGGACTGACTTACCGTTGGGTGACAGCGCTAATTAACTATCCAGGTACATATTAAGACAGTCACACTAAGCAGTGCTTCAGAGCAGAAAAAAGAGAGATGAATTATTAAGGAGAGTGAAAGACGTAACGTATCAAACGAGTTTATCATCAAGAAACTTATAACAAGGGATTCGTTACTTCTCCGCTTAAAGGTGAACGCCAAGCAGATAAAAAAAACCTACACAATTCAATATGCATTAAAGCTAAAGTGTATACACCAATTGAAGCAAAAATAATGCTGCTCGCCTAACCCGATCCTGGTTGTGATGTGTATGTGCGGTAGCCTCAGGCAGTGCTGCACCACAAACCACGCACTGATGCGTTTCGTCCCACCCATCAGGGCTTAGTCATAGAGCTCTATGACTAAGCCCCAACGGACGGGGGGGCGAAATGCACCAGGCGTGGTTTGTGGAGCAGCACTGACTGAGGCTACCGCACATACACATCGCAACCAGGATCGGGTTAGGAGAGTGGCATTTTTTTTTTTTTTTTGCTTCAATTTCCATCTCTCATTGGATGAGCCATATCTCACACCGGCACCCCTAATATCCTGAGCACCAGTAGGGCTTTACATCTCGGTTTGGAGGGGTACCATTGAGTTTACACCTATACTTTACCTCCATGATGGAAAAAAAATGAAATCCAATGAATGGAAGAGGCAGGCCAGGGACAGTTGGGCGCTGCAGCTTCCAGTGCACATTGTGAGAAGCTCACAGAGAGAATTTAAAGTAAACAATCTCAGGACAAGAGAGGAGCCTGTACAACTGTGCAGGACTTTAGGTTCAGATTTAAATCTAAACTTTCAGCCAAGTACACTACAGTTGGTATACTTGGAAAGCAGTCATACCTTAAGTAGAAGAGCCTGTCCCTGCCAGCATGCTGCAGATAACGGCTATTGCTCAGAGTGGAAGCAGTGGTCTCTCTGCAGTTGTTTAACATGTCTCCTGCTGAGTCAGAGCTCAAGCTCACTAATCAGCTGGGAGGTATGGGTTTTTCTGTTTACTCAGCTATAGGTTTGGGAGGGGGTCAGATCTCTGCAGAGAGACCACTGCTTCTATACAGAGAGCAAAGGCCCTCCTCAGCATCGCACAGAACAGAGCAAGGGTCCTCCTCAGCATAGCACAGAACAGAGCAAGGGTCCTCCTCAGCATAGCACAGAACAGAGCAAGGGTCCTCTTCAGCATAGCACAGAACAGAGCAAGGGTCCTCCTCAGCATAGCACAGAACATAGCAAGGGTCCTCCTCAGCATAGCACAGAACAGAGCAAGGGTCCTCCTCAGCATAGCACAGAACAGAGCAAGGGTCCTCCTCAGCATAGCACAGAACAGAGCAAGGGTCCTCCTCAGCATAGCACAGAACAGAGCAAGGGTCCTCCTCAGCATAGCACAGAACAGAGCAAGGGTCCTCCTCAGCATCAGCATAGCACAGAACAGAGCAAGGGTCCTCCTCAGCATAGCACAGAACAGAGCAAGGGTCCTCTTCAGCATAGCACAGAACAGAGCAAGGGTCCTCCTCAGCATAGCACAGAACAGAGCAAGGGTCCTCCTCAGCATAGCACAGAACAGAGCAAGGGTCCTCCTCAGCATAGCACAGAACAGAGCAAGGGTCCTCCTCAGCATAGCACAGAACAGAGCAAGGGTCCTCCTCAGCATAGCACAGAACAGAGCAAGGGTCCTCCTCAGCATAGCACAGAACAGAGCAAGGGTCCTCCTCAGCATAGCACAGAACAGAGCAAGGGTCCTCCTCAGCATAGCACAGAACAGAGCAAGGGTCCTCCTCAGCATAGCACAGAACAGAGCAAGGGTCCTCCTCAGCATAGCACAGAACAGAGCAAGGGTCCTCCTCAGCATAGCACAGAACAGAGCAGCACAGAACAGAGCAAGGGTCCTCCTCAGCATAGCACAGAACAGAGCAAGGGTCCTCCTCAGCATAGCACAGAACAGAGCAAGGGTCCTCCTCAGCATAGCACAGAACAGAGCAAGGGTCCTCCTCAGCATAGCACAGAACAGAGCAAGGGTCCTCCTCAGCATAGCACAGAACAGAGCAAGGGTCCTCCTCAGCATAGCACAGAACAGAGCAAGGGTCCTCCTCAGCATAGCACAGAACAGAGCAAGGGTCCTCCTCAGCATAGCACAGAACAGAGCAAGGGTCCTCCTCAGCATAGCACAGAACAGAGCAAGGGTCCTCTTCAGCATAGCACAGAACAGAGCAAGGGTCCTCCTCAGCATAGCACAGAACAGAGCAAGGGTCCTCCTCAGCATAGCACAGAACAGAGCAAGGGTCCTCCTCAGCATAGCACAGAACAGAGCAAGGGTCCTCCTCAGCATAGCACAGAACAGAGCAAGGGTCCTCCTCAGCATAGAACAGCATAGCACAGAACAGAGCAAGGGTCCTCCTCAGCATAGCACAGAACAGAGCAAGGGTCCTCCTCAGCATAGCACAGAACAGAGCAAGGGTCCTCCTCAGCATAGCACAGAACAGAGCAAGGGTCCTCCTCAGCATAGCACAGCAAACAGAGCAGAGCAAGGGTCCTCCTCAGCATAGCACAGAACAGAGCAAGGGTCCTCCTCAGCATAGCACAGAACAGAGCAAGGGTCCTCCTCAGCATAGCACAGAACAGAGCAAGGGTCCTCCTCAGCATAGCACAGAACAGAGCAAGGGTCCTCCTCAGCATAGCACAGAAAGGGTCCTCCTCAGAGCACAAGGGTCCTCCTCAGCATAGCACAGAACAGAGCAAGGGTCCTCCTCAGCATAGCACAGAGCACAGACAGAGCAAGGGTCCTCCTCAGCATAGCACAGAACAGAGCAAGGGTCCTCCTCAGCATAGCACAGAACAGAGCAAGGGTCCTCCTCAGCATAGCACAGAACAGAGCAAGGGTCCTCCTCAGCATAGCACAGAACAGAGCAAGGGTCCTCCTCAGCATAGCACAGAACAGAGCAAGGGTCCTCCTCAGCATAGCACAGAACAGAGCAAGGGTCCTCCTCAGCATAGCACAGAACAGAGCAAGGGTCCTCCTCAGCATAGCACAGAACAGAGCAAGGGTCCTCCTCAGCATAGCACAGAACAGAGCAAGGGTCCTCCTCAGCATAGCACAGAACAGAGCAAGGGTCCTCCTCAGCATAGCACAGAACAGAGCAAGGGTCCTCCTCAGCATAGCACAGAACAGAGCAAGGGTCCTCCTCAGCATAGCACAGAACAGAGCAAGGGTCCTCCTCAGCATAGCACAGAACAGAGCAAGGGTCCTCCTCAGCATAGCACAGAACAGAGCAAGGGTCCTCCTCAGCATAGCACAGAACAGAGCAAGGGTCCTCCTCAGCATAGCACAGAACAGAGCAAGGGTCCTCATCAGCATAGCACAGAACAGAGCAAGGGTCCTCCTCAGCATAGCACAGAACAGAGCAAGGGTCCTCCTCAGCATAGCTCCTCAGCATAGCACAGAACTGATAGCAAGGGTCCTCCTCAGCATAGCACAGAACAGAGTAAGAGTCCTCCTCAGCATAGCACAGAACAGAGCAAGGGTCCTCCTCAGCATAGCACATAACATAGCAAGGGTCCTCATCAGCATAGCACAGAACAGAGCAAGGGTCCTCCTCAGCATAGCACAGAACAGAGCAAGGGTCCTCCTCAGCATAGCACAGAACAGAGCAAGGGTCCTCCTCAGCATAGCACAGAACAGAGCAAGGATCCTCCTCAGCATAGCACAGAACAGAGCAAGGGTCCTCCTCAGCATAGCACAGAACAGAGCAAGGGTCCTCCTCAGCATAGCACAGAACAGAGCAAGGGTCCTCCTCAGCATAGCACAGAACTTTCTTCTGAGTCTTTGGCTGCTTCCTAAAGCAAAAGAACTGTAAGGGCCTGTAGGCAGGTTGCCTACAGCGTGAGCTTTTCTGCACTGGTCAGGTAGTTGGCTTGCCCAAGCTGGGGAAAGGGTTAACTGTTAGCACCTCAGTTCCCAGGCTTTTTGGTCTTGGGCTGGCCCTCCATCTGGTATAATACCATGATGAATAAGGGGAAGGTCTGGTTTGAGGGGAAGTCTAGCGGGAGCTTGAGAACAAAGAAACACCACAGTATCTAGGACCCGGGAACCCAAGTTTTAGCATGTAATCTGCAAAAGATGCCAGCGTTCTGGTGGACGCTACCAGTTATTGGGAATCACTAGCTTTGGACTAGCACCTGTAAAGGTATGCCTGGGCAGCCACCTCCATTAGGCACGATATCTGGGAACCCAAGTATCAGCATGTAATCCGCACAAGATACCGGTGTTCCGGTGGATGCTACCAGTTATTGGGGTTCGCCAGCTTTGAATTAGCACCTGTAAAGGTATGCCTGGGCAGCCACATCCGTTAGTCAGTTTAGGCTCTGGATTTTGTTATGCACGTTGTCTGTTCTGCCATGAGAAGTTTCAATAAAGCTTTCAGGCCTGGGATGAAGCCATTCAAATAGGTGCATGATGGTTTCTAGTGTATGAAAGAACGGGGTGAGTAAAGCACATGTGGGGTATGAAGTGAAGCCGCTTCAAAAGGTCTACTCGGCAAGACAAACAGCAGGAGGAATGCAGTTGTTATGGGTAACTAGTGTAGGTATCACAATCGGCACGTACCTGACAGATGAGTCCAATTGGGCAGGAGGAGGTCTCCCGTACGGATCCGACTGACGGCCCCTGGAGGTGGGTACAGGAGGCACGGAAGTCAGGAAGGGTAAGGGAGCCTGATGTAGGGGTCCGGAAGTTGGTGATGGCGGTCCGCTGTTGATGAGGTGAAGTGCAGGTAAGCAGGGTTCACAAATAGTAAGGTAAGGTTCCGGTATGTAGAGTTCACTGACAGCAAGGTGAAATAACGGTAGGTAAACTCACGTCACTCAGCGGGTAAGGGATGGTGATGAGGTTCCCAATACAGGTGGTGGAACTCACTGTAAGCCGGATATAATACAGGATAAGCAGATACAGGTCCCTTGAGCAGGAGATATAAGAAGTCCAAATCCAAGCAGAAGTCGGCAACATTCAAACAGCACAGTACAAAGGAGTTGGCAGGAGAATGGTCGGTCAAGCAGAGGTCTGAGGCAGGCGGAAATCCGGATAGTCCAAAGGGTTAAGCCGAGGTCTTTACAGGTAAGCAGGGTATAACACAGGAACAAACAGATCACTGAGAGATCACAGGAACAAGGTAGTGGCTGGTGCAGAGTATCAGGTATACTGAAGATCAGGCAGCACTAGCCAGCAGGTGCTGCTTGATTAAATAGTCTCATTGGCGCCAACAGTCCATACAGGTGTATGTGAATCACAGGGCGCGCGCCCCTGGACGCCAGCGCGCGCGCGCACGCAAGCCCGCGCTCACGGGAACGCGCACACCACCACGCGTCGGCGCGCGTCTGTGCGCGCCAATCAAACGCCTGGAACCACGGTTTTCCTGACAGTGCCCCCTCCTTAAGGGCAGCCTCCGGATGCCCAGTTGTGCCAATTTGGAAGCATGAGAGTCTTTGAAAATTCGTAGTAACTCACTGGCATGTAAATTTTCCTCAGGCTCCCATGAATTGTCCTCAGGCCCATACCCTTTCCATTTGATAAGAAACTGGATCTGATCACGTCTTTTCCTACAATCTAAGATTGCTTCCACCTCAAATTCCTCTTCGTTGTTGATAATGACAGGTTTGGGGGGACCAGTCCTACGGTCAATAAATGAATTCGGAATCATGGGTTTCAAGAGAGTAACATGGAAAACTGGGTGGATCCTTAGGGAAGTGGGTAGATCAAGTTCATAAGCAACATCGTTAATTTTCCTTTTTACAGGAAAGGGCCCCAAAAATTTTGGACCCAGTTTCCTGGAAGGGCATGCCAACTTCAAATTGATGGTGGACAACCAGACCTGGTTACCGGGTTCTAGGATGAGTTCCCCACGTCTCTTTTCATCAAAGGTTCTTTTGTAAGTTTCCTGGGCTTTAGTCATGGTCTCCTGCAGTACTTTATTGTTAGTGGAGAAAAAGTCCAAGGTTTTGGATACTGCGGGCACTGAACATTCAGGTATTGATTGTGGTAGAAAAGATGGATTGTAGCCGTAGTTGGCAAAAAACGGTGTCTGATTGATGGACGAGTGTAAGGAGTTGTTATATGAGAATTCGGCAATGGGAAGCAGAGGAGCCCAGTCATCTTGAGAGAAGGTAGAAAAACAGCGTAAATATTGTTCTAAGGTTTGATTAGTTCTCTCAGTCTGACCATTTGTCTGTGGGTGATATGCCGAGGAGAATGCCAGTTCAATTTCCAAAGATCCACAGAGGGCCTTCCAGAATCTGGAGGTGAACTGGACACCACGATCTGAAACAATATTTCTTGGGATACCATGTAATCTTACCACTTCTTTGATAAATGTTTTGGCTGTTTCCATGGCTGACGGGGTGCCCTTCATGGGCAGGAAGTGGGCCATCTTTGACAGTCTGTCCACTACGACAAAGATAGAAGAAAACCCTTCCGATGGGGGAAGTTCAACAATAAAGTCTATTGAGACCATACTCCATGGCCTTTCTGGGACTGGTAGAGGTTTTAATAGACCCCAGGCTCTTGTTCGGCTAGTCTTGTTTCGCGCACAAACATTGCATGACTCTACATATCTTTTACAATCCCGGGTCAGATGAGGCCACCAGAAAGTACGTTGCAGCAGATTGGTTGTTTTTTGAGTACCGAAGTGTCCTGCTAGTTTGTGGTCGTGGCATAATTCTAGTACACGTACCCTTAATTCTTCTGGTACTACGATTTTATCTTCATGCCAGAGCAGACCGTCCTTAGCGGACATCCCATCCAAAGGACGCATCCCCACAGTGGCTTGTTTGATCTGAGAAATGAGATCCCCCTGTAAGAGCAAGAAGTTCCCAGAAGGTAGAATGGTGTCGGGAAGTGGGGCCTGTTCGGTGTCCAAAAACATTCGGGAAAGAGCATCTGGTTTTGTGTTCTTGGAACCCGGTCGAAAGGTTATGTGGAATTGAAACCGTGAGAAGAATAGAGCCCACCTGGCCTGCCGAGGTCTTAATCTTTTGGCTGTCCTCAGGTACTCCAAGTTTTTATGATCGGTGTACACCAGAACAGGATGTGCAGCCCCTTCGAGTAGATAGCGCCATTCCTCCAATGCCACCTTGATGGCAAGAAGCTCCCTGTCGCCCACATCGTAGTTTCGTTCTGACGAGGTCAGTTTACGAGAGAAGAAACCCACAGGATAAAGAAGGGCCTTGGCACCCTGTCGCTGGGACAACACGGCACCTACTGCAACCTCAGAGGCGTCAACCTCTAATACGAAAGGCAAAGCTGGGTTTGGGTGTTTGAGAATGGAGGCCGAAGTAAAAAGTCTCTTGAGCTCTTCAAAGGCCAGTTGTGCTTTGGGAGTCCAGTGAAATCGAGTCCCCTGTTTGGTGAGTTCGGTAATAGGGGAAATGATGGAGGAGAAACCTTTAATAAACTTCCTGTAGAAATTGGCAAAGCCAATGAAGCGTTGTACTCCTTTTTTGTCCATGGGTGCTGGCCAATCCAGGATAGCTGATACCTTTTCAGGGTCCATTTTTATTCCATCAGCAGAAATAATTAATCCCAGGAATTGCACAGTGTGAATTTCAAAACTGCACTTTTCTAGTTTGGCGTATAATCCATGCTGTCTCAGGCGGGTAAGAACATTTCGGACATGCCTACGGTGATCATTCAGGGATGTGGAAAAAACTAAAATGTCATCTAAGTAAACAATAACGTACAGATCCAGATAATCGTGGAAAATATTATTGACGAAATGTTGGAACGTTGCAGGAGCGTTACACAGGCCGAAAGGCATGACGAGATACTCATAATGTCCAAATCGAGTGCGAAAAGCCGTTTTCCACTCGTCCCCTTTTCGGATGCGGATTAAGTTGTAAGCCCCGCGAAGGTCCAATTTTGTAAAGATTTTGGCTGTCCCCAATCTTTGGAAGAGTTCTGGCACCAGCGGTAGAGGGTATCTGTTTTTAATGGTAATTTTATTTAATTCCCGGTAGTCAATGCAAGGGCGTAGGGAGTGGTCCTTCTTCTCAACAAAGAAGATGCCTGCGCCGGCCGGGGATGTGGAGGGGCGGATGAAGCCTTTCGCTAGATTCTCATCTATGTAGTCTTTTAGAGTGCCCAATTCTTGTTCCGTTAATGGAAAAATCCTTCCAAAGGGGACTTCTGTTCCAGGTAGTAATTCTATGGGGCAATCATAAGGCCTGTGGGGAGGAAGAGTTTCTGCCCCCTTCTTGCTGAATACATCCACAAAGTCCCGGTAGGGTTCAGGAATGGACTGGTGAAGTTCAGCATCAGTCCCCAAACAGAGAAGAGGAGCCAGTTTGACGGAAGTTTGACATTGACAATTCTGCCGGCAATATTCAGAAGAGAACTGGACTTCTCCTGTGGCCCAGTTGATATTGGGGTTGTGGGCCCGCAACCAGGGCATTCCAAGTATGATTGGAAAAAGTGGAGATGATATGACGTCCAGACATAGGAATTCTTGATGATGAGAGTCTATAGTTGTTAATAGAGGTGTGGTTTCTTGGGTTACCGGACCGGAACTAAGGGTGGATCCATCGGCCAGATGTACTGAAAGACCTCGGGTCTTGGATTGGAGAGGAATGCCATGGCTGGTTGCGAAAGCTTGATCAATGAAACAGCTGCATGCTCCTGAGTCAATGATGACCGATACTGGAATGCTCCGATCGGAGAGCTGTAAAGTAATGGAGATCGCCAGGTGAGTACCAGTTGGAAGCAAGACAGGTGCACACAAGGAAGAAGAGGGCAGGCACTTACGTGTCTTGTTGGGGCACATTCTTGCATAATGTCCAGGTTCACCACAGTATAGACACAGGTTGTGGGCCCGTCTGCGCATCTTCTCTTCAGGAGTCAAAGAAGGTCTGAGCAACCCGATCTGCATTGGTTCCGGAGCTCCTGTCGTTAGAGTAGATGAAGCTGAAGGAGCCACACCGGGTGGCCCGGTGACCTTGGGGACCATCCAGAAGGGACGGGAAGGTCCGGAGGATCTTTCGGCCCGTCTTTCCCTGAGACGGCGGTCAATTTGCACCGATAAATTGATAAGTTCATCTAAAGTTGGAGGAACCCCCAGTCGAGCCAGTTCATCTTTCAGAGGGTCTGATAATCCTTTGCGAAATTGATGGCGTAACGCCGCATCATTCCATTCTGTATCAGAGCTCCAACGTTTGAACTCGACGGCATAGTCCTCGGCCGTTCTGCGACCTTGCTGTAAGGACTGTAATGCGACTTCGGCCGTAACGGTGGGTTGAGGGTCCTCATATAGCTGTGACATAGCAGTGAAGAGACTACTAAAGGACTCCAAGGATGCGGCTTTCTGCTCCAGCAGGCGGTGGGCCCAGGTCTGAGGTTCCCCTGTCAGGAGGGAGATGATGAAGCCCACCTTAGTAGCTTCCAGAGAGAAAGTCCGTGGCTGTAGGGCAAAATAAAGCTCACATGCGTTGCGGAAGGCACGGAACTTACTTCGTTCCCCAGAAAACTTCTCAGGTAGGGGTACTTTGGGTTCTGGGGGTAACATAATTACAGAAGGTGGCTGGGGAAGTCCCGTGGAAGACGTTCCTTGAGAGTTAGCGGACAAAGTCTGAACCTGTTCCATCAAACGAGTGTAACCTTCCTGTAGGCCTTTTACTGCTTGGGTGAGACCTGCTAGATGTCTGCCTAGTTCCTCCATGGGGGAGACCCCCTGCCCGGACTCGGTCATGGCTGCCTGATACTATCACAATCGGCACGTACCTGACAGATGAGTCCAATTGGGCAGGAGGAGGTCTCCCGTACGGATCCGACTGACGGCCCCTGGAGGTGGGTACAGGAGGCACGGAAGTCAGGAAGGGTAAGGGAGCCTGATGTAGGGGTCCGGAAGTTGGTGATGGCGGTCCGCTGTTGATGAGGTGAAGTGCAGGTAAGCAGGGTTCACAAATAGTAAGGTAAGGTTCCGGTATGTAGAGTTCACTGACAGCAAGGTGAAATAACGGTAGGTAAACTCACGTCACTCAGCGGGTAAGGGATGGTGATGAGGTTCCCAATACAGGTGGTGGAACTCACTGTAAGCCGGATATAATACAGGATAAGCAGATACAGGTCCCTTGAGCAGGAGATATAAGAAGTCCAAATCCAAGCAGAAGTCGGCAACGTTCAAACAGCACAGTACAAAGGAGTTGGCAGGAGAATGGTCGGTCAAGCAGAGGTCTGAGGCAGGCGGAAATCCGGATAGTCCAAAGGGTTAAGCCGAGGTCTTTACAGGTAAGCAGGGTATAACACAGGAACAAACAGATCACTGAGAGATCACAGGAACAAGGTAGTGGCTGGTGCAGAGTATCAGGTATACTGAAGATCAGGCAGCACTAGCCAGCAGGTGCTGCTTGATTAAATAGTCTCATTGGCGCCAACAGTCCATACAGGTGTATGTGAATCACAGGGCGCGCGCCCCTGGACGCCAGCGCGCGCGCGCGCGCACGCAAGCCCGCGCTCACGGGAACGCGCACACCACCACGCGTCGGCGCGCGTCTGTGCGCGCCAATCAAACGCCTGGAACCACGGTTTTCCTGACAGTAGGGTACATTGCAGCCAGTCATGAAGCGTGGTACCTGATGTAGGTGACAGGTCCTCCGGTAGCAAGGGGGTTGGTATTTGGGTTCCCTCCCTAGTGGTCGGTTCCCCAAAAGTAACTGGGACTGAACCCATGGTAGAGAGACCTTTTGTCTCTGGCTGCATGGTACGGGACAGTGGAAGGAGTTAACTAAATTCATGCATGAGGTCCATGGTGGGACCCCATTTCTTCACTGGAAGGTGGTGGCAGAGGTATGCTGGATGGTTGGAGAGGGCACAAGCTCAGTAGTGTAGCTCTTAAATGCAATATACGACGACAACAGGGTGTAGTGACACAGGACAGCATTCTTATGGAGGGACTCTTGTAAATTAATTGCTGCACACTGTGTATGGCTCATTACTAAGCAGGGGAACCGCCATAATGTTGGAATTTCCCATGAATGTAGTCCCTGCCTGGTCCATTGATGAGCACACACCCGTGCATAAGGTACCCCCGCCGTGCAGGGCAAGTGGCCCCACCCACATGCCTATTCACACCAAGTGCGGTAGGACTGTGTTGGGTGGCTATTTAAGCAGAACCCCACCGGAAGACAAGGCACAATGTCTTGTCTCCTACGTGGCCAGTTCACACCACCACATTGCTCTGGTGTGCACTGAAGAAAAGTATGACATGCAGTACCTTTTTTTTTTAAGCGCAGTATAGTTTGACACAATCCACCACCTCCATTGTCAATAGGAGCTTACAGCATATCCCACTGCTACCAAAACTACCATTGTCCTCCTAAATTTTGTGGACCAGCTGGGCGCTGAAGCCCAGGAATTCACCTCTATCGACTTGCACGGTCAACAGAAACTCACAGCATATCCTACCGCTTCCAAAACTACCTTTGTTCTCCTCAATTTCGTAGACCAGTTGGGCGCTGAAGCCCAGAAGCCCACCTCTATTGACCTGTGCGGACAATAGAAACTCACAGCATATCCTACAGCTTCCAAAACTACCTTTGTCCTCCTCAATTTCGTAGACCAGTTGGGTGCTGAAGCCCACCTCTATTGACCTGTGCAGACAATAGAAACTCACAACATATCCTACCACTTCCAAAACTACCTTTGTCCTCCTCAATTTCGTAGACCAGTTAGGTGCTGAAGCCCACCTCTATTGACCTGTGCAGACAATAGAAACTCACAGCATATCCTACCACTACCAAAACTACCTTTGTCCTCCTCAATTTCATAGACCAGTTGGGTGCTGAAGCCCAGAAGCCCACCTCTATTGACTTGTGCAGACAATAGAAACTCACAGCATATCCTACCACTACCAAAACTACCTTTGTCCTCGTCAATCTTGCAGACCAGCTGGGTGCTGGAGCCCAGAAGCCTACCCTGCACTTCAATTCAAGAAAACGGGCTGCACACCGATGTTGTCTTATGCCGCGTACACACGGTCGGAATTCTCGTCGGAAAAAGCTCTGATGGTTTTCCCGTCGGAATTCCGACGGAATTTCGCTCAAACTGTCTTGCCTGCACACGGTCTCACCAAATTCCGATGGTCAATAACACCGCGGCATACAACACATTCGACTGCACTATAAAAGGGAAGTTTAATGCTTCTGAGCATGCGTCTGAGCATGCGTCAAACTTTTTCCGAGCATGCGTCGGAATTTTGCGTGTTCGGAATTGTATATACACGATCGGAAAAAGGTTTTCCGTCGGAAAAATTAAGAACAGGTTCTCAATCCAAAGTCCGTCGGAAATTCCGACAGAAAAAGACCGATGGGCATACACAGGGTCGGAAAATCCGAGGAAAAGCTCCCATCGGACTGTTTCCATTGGAAATTCCGACCGTGTGTACGCCGCATAAGAAATCAAATTGGTTTTACTGAGCAAACAGGTAGCTTCCAGCACACACTGCAAGCCTTCCACTTCTAGCCACACCTCCAACACGTTTCACCGATGACAGGACTTAATTATGGAGACCAACCTTGTCATAGCTGAAATACGTTGGGGGTTTTGGATTTCTAAGACATCATCGGTGTGTGGCCTATTTTCTTCAATTGAATTTCAATAAAGTTCATAGTAAAAAAAATTAAAGTAAACAGTGTATCAACACTGCTGTCATCCTACAGCACACCAGCAGCTGTGTTCAGTGGTCCTTTAAAGCTGTTGGCTTGGTGTCTCAAGCGTTCAAGGGCCGAGCCGGAAATGTTCCCTTTCGGTGAAGTGTACCGTTGATGGTGAAGACCTCAGGGCTTATCAACATCTGCTTGCTCATCCTTTCTGATTCCCATTCACAAAAATTAGAACAGCTTGAAAACCTGTGTGGTCCAAAGCAAACCCCGGAGCTAGAGGGAGTCCATGTAGATGGGAAATGCCTGAAGGCCTATAAGGGCCCCTCAAAGTGCTCCACTGCAGTGCGTTAATATGCATTGGGGGTTATTTGCTAAAACCAAAGGGTGCAAAATCTGGTGCAACTCCACATAAAAACCAATCAGCTTCCAGGTTTTATTGTCAAAGCTTAATTGAACAAGCTGAAGTTAGAAGCTGATTGGCTGCCATGCACGGCTGTACCGGATTCTGAGTGCACCAGCTTTAGTAAATCTACCCAATTGTGTTAGGGGTGAATGGGACCACAAAAAATGCACTTAACCCTTATTTCAAAACAGCGCATCACAATTCACTGGGGTGCGCCCTGCTGTACATGCGTTTGGGTACCGTTGCTTGAATAGCACTGCAATGCAACATTTATACAGCAGGTGTATTGCAATGCATAGTGGCAATACGCGTTAAGCGCATATTGCCACAAGTGTGAATAGGCCCTTAGTGTTCCCTTGCGGTGCATTTATTAACATCTGCATTCCTTCTCCTGTTTGTCTTGCCGCGTAGACATTTTGAAGCGGCTTCGCTTCATACCCTCTATGTGCTTTACTGACCCTGTTCTTTCATAGGCCTGAGACCGTTTGAAAGCTTTATTGAAAATTCTCATGGCAGAACAGACAACGTGCATAACAAAATCTAGAGCCTAAACTTACTAACAGAGGTGGCTGCCCAGGCATACATTTACAGGTGCTAATCCAAAGCTGGCGAACCCCAATAACTGGTAGCGTCCACCGGAACACCGGCATCTTGTGCGGTTTACATGCTGATACTTGGGTTCCCAGATACCGTGCCTAAAGGAGGTGGCTGCCCAGGCATACCTTTACAGGTCATACCTTTACAGGTGCTAGTCCAAAGCTGGTGATCCCCAATAACTGGTAGCGTCCACCAGAATGCTGGCATCTTTTGCAGATTACATGCTAAAACTTGGGTTCCCGGGTCCTAGATACTGTGGTGTTTCTTTGTTCTCAAGCTCCTGCTAGACTTCCCCTCAAACCACACCTTCCCCTTATTCATCATGGTATTTATACCAGATTTTCGTTTTCGTTTCATTTTTTTTTTTTTTTCGTTTTTTCGGTCATTCGTTATGATCGCAATTCGTAAATTCGTACATTCGTAAATTCGTACATTCGTAAAATTCATAAATTCGTAAATTAAAAAAATTATATTCGTAAATTCATACATTCGTAAATTAAAAAATTCGTAAATTTGGAAATTAGAAAATCTGAAAAAGTAACTAACTATTAAATTAGGTATAGGTATTGTAATTTCCTTTCAAATTTGGCTGTTAGTGAACGTAACAAATACAAATTTATCCAAAGTTACGACTTATCCGAAATAACGAATGCCGCATCTAAACAAATGGAAGGGAACAAATTAATAACAAATAATAATAATAAACATTTTTTGTTATTATTATTGTTATTTATTATTATTAATTCATTACGTTCCATTCGTTTAGATGCGGCATTCGTTATTTCAGATAAGTCGTAACTTGGGATAAATTTGTATTTGTTACGTTCACTAACAGCCAAATTTGAAAGGAAATTACAATACCAATAATTTAATAGTTAAAAAACAGTTAAACAAATTTTTCCGAATATTCGTAAACTTGAATATTAAAAAATTAGTAAATTCGTACATTCGTAAATTTCGTATATTATCACATTCGTAAATTCGTACATTCGTAAATTCGTACATTATCACATTCGTAAATTTTTTCATTCGTAAACTCGTACATTTGTACATTCGTAAATTTGTACATTCATTAATTCGTTAATTTGAAAATTCGGAAATTTGGAAATCTGAAATAATAATTACCTAATAAAAACTTAACTATTAAATTATTGGTATTGTAATTTCCTTTCAAATTTGTCTGTAAGTGAACGTAACAAATACAAATTTATCCCAAGTTACGAATTATCCGAAATAACGAATGCCGTATCTAAACGAATGGAACGTAATGAATTAATAATAATAAATAACAATAATAATAATAAAAACATTTTATTATTATTATTTGTTATTAATTTTTTCCCTTCCATTTGTTTAGATGTGGCATTCATTATTTCGGATAAGTCGTAACTTTGGATAAATTTGTATTTGTTACGTTCACTAACAGCCAAATTTGAAAGGAAATTACAATACCAATAATTTAATAGTTAAGTTATTATTAGGTAATTATTATTTCAGATTTCTGAATTAACGAATTAATGAATGTACAAATTTCCGAATGTACAAATGTACAAATGTACGAATTTACGAATGTTATAATGTACGAATTTCCAAACGTTATAATGTACGAATTTACTATTTTTTTAATATTCGAATTTACGAATATTCGGAAAAATTCGTTAAACAGGTTTTTGTTAATTCTGATATTACCGAATAAACGACTTTGTCGAATTTCATTAAAAAAACTAGTTTGGAACGAAACGAATTGCACATGTCTACTTATAATGAAAGTTTATTACAATTTATACAGACAGGGCAATGCCCTGTATATGTTCTGTGGTGCGTTGGACTCCACCGTACAACACGTACAATGAAGGCAACTGCAGCGCACCACCCATAGCGCAGTACATTGCGGGAACATTGTTGTTGTCACGACACAAGTGTGAAAGGATGTTTATAGAAGCCGGAGGAGGCCAGCAATACTGAGGTGGGAAAAAAGGTGAAAATGGGATTTTATGGGGAAAAAAACAAAAACAAAAAAAAAAAAAAGGCAAACATTTCTATCTTCCGGTAATATGAACTCATATCAAGAATCAAGCATTTTATACAAGAAGCAAGGAAATGATACAATCAAAATGACAATATTCTTATTCCCCAAAAATAATATATACACATCCACTACTTCTATTTCTCATTAAGTCATTTCTTAATGAAGTTTCTTGACTAATTGTTACGTCCTCCATGAGCTCCCAACCCAAACTTCTCCCTTTTTTTACCTCACTTTCATTTGTTTGGAATGAGCAGTACACATTAGTTGTGGTCATGTGCACTGCTCTATGTGTCCTACATAGACATTCTTGGGAGGGAGCAAGACACGGTGGCTACATTCCTACAAACAGTGCCACCAAAAGAGAGTAGCTATTTTTCTACATGCAGTAGGACCAAGAGACGGTGGCTACGTTCCTAAAGTAGGACAAAAAAGTTGGCTACGTTCCTCAATAAAGTAAGGCAAAGAGAAGGTGGCTACGTTCCTACATAAAGTAAGGCAAAGAGAAGGTGGCTACGTTCCTACATAAAGTAGGACAAAGAAGTTGGCTACGTTCCAACATAAAGTAAGAAAAAGAGAAGGTGGATACGTTCCTACATAAAGTAAGACAAAGACAAGGTGGATACGTTTCTACATAAAGCAGGACAAAGAAGGTGGCTACGTTCCTACATAAAGTAAGACAAAGAAGTTGGCTACGTTCCTACATAAAGTAGGACAAAGAGAAGGTGGCTACGTTCCTATATAAAGTAAGACAAAGAGAAGTTGGCTACGTTCCTACATAAAGTAAGACAAAGAGAAGGTGGCTACGTTCCTACATAAAGTACGACAAAGAGAAGGTGGCTACGTTCCTACATAAAGTAAGACAAAGAGAAGTTGGCTACGTTCCTACATAAAGTAAGACAAAGAGAAGGTGGCTACGTTCCTACATAAAGTACGACAAAGAGAAGGTGGCTACGTTCCTACATAAAGTAAGACAAAGAGAAGGTGGCTACGTTCCTACATAAAGTAAGACAAAGAGAAGTTGGCTACGTTCCTACATAAAGTAAGACAAAGAGAAGGTGGCTATGTTCCTACATAAAGTACGACAAAGAGAAGGTGGCTATGTTCCTACATAAAGTAAGACAAAGAGAAGGTGGCTACGTTCCTACATAAAGTAAGACAAAGAGAAGGTGGCTACGTTCCTACATAAAGTAAGAAAAAGAGAAGGTGGATACGTTCCTACATAAAGTAAGACAAAGACAAGGTGGATACGTTTCTACATAAAGCAGGACAAAGAAGGTGGCTACGTTCCTACATAAAGTAAGACAAAGAAGTTGGCTACGTTCCTACATAAAGTAGGACAAAGAGAAGGTGGCTACGTTCCTATATAAAGTAAGACAAAGAGAAGTTGGCTACGTTCCTACATAAAGTAAGACAAAGAGAAGGTGGCTACGTTCCTACATAAAGTACGACAAAGAGAAGGTGGCTACGTTCCTACATAAAGTAAGACAAAGAGAAGTTGGCTACGTTCCTACATAAAGTAAGACAAAGAGAAGGTGGCTACGTTCCTACATAAAGTACGACAAAGAGAAGGTGGCTACGTTCCTACATAAAGTAAGACAAAGAGAAGGTGGCTACGTTCCTACATAAAGTAAGACAAAGAGAAGTTGGCTACGTTCCTACATAAAGTAAGACAAAGAGAAGGTGGCTATGTTCCTACATAAAGTACGACAAAGAGAAGGTGGCTATGTTCCTACATAAAGTAAGACAAAGAGAAGGTGGCTATGTTCCTACATAAAGTAAGACAAAGAGAAGGTGGCTACGTTCCTACATAAAGTAGGACAAAGAAGTTGGCTACGTTCCTACATAAATTAAGAAAAAGAGAAGGTGGCTACGTTTCTACATAAAGTAAGACAAAGGGAAGGTGGCTACGTTCCTACATAAAGTAAGACAAAGAGAAGGTGGCTACGTTTCTACATAAAGTAGGACAAAGAAGTTGGCTACGTTCCTACATAAATTAAGAAAAAGAGAAGGTGGCTACGTTTCTACATAAAGTAAGACAAAGAGAAGGTGGCTACGTTCCTACATAAAGTAAGACAAAGAGAAGGTGGCTACATTCCTACATAAATTAAGAAAAAGAGAAGGTGGCTACGTTCCTACATAAAGTAAATGAAAGTGAAATTCGGAAATTTCGGAAATTCGGAATTAACGAATTTGTCAAAATTTGTTAAAAAACTAATTCGGAACTAAACGAATTGCACATGTCTACTGCCGACAGCTTCTGCAGCGAGGGGCGGGAAAGCAGCTTGGCCAGTTACCCAAATGGTAGGCTTTCTATGAGATGGTGTAGTCGTGTAGTCACTGCACTTTCCTTACTCCTCAAGAACCTTTCCCTGCCGCTAAGTGCTGCCCCTGCCAGCATAAGCGTCTGCAGGTAGGGGCAGGGGGGGGGGGGGGCTGGAATCAGGGATCGGATCAGGAGTTTGTTCTCCACTCGGTTTTTATCCTAGCGCTGGCAGCCGGCCCTGTCCTCGCCCAGAATGAAAACGGGTCTAGCCAGCTGCTGACCATCATGGACATCCTACTGGCATGCAAGGTACCGTACTGAGCATTACACACATCACTGGGACATAGGGGCACTTGAGAGACTGCAGACAAGGCTAGGGGGGTCCCTCTCTCTGACCCCCGATCACCCCTCTCTGTCACCCCCACTCTCTCTGTCACCCCTCTGTCTTTTTCACCCCCTTCTCTGTCACCCCACCCTTAGATCGAGATTTAGCCAGTATGCAGAGTAGAGCAGGAAGCGTTTGTCTGTAGTAAGTTCTCTCTCATGTCACGCAGCGCTGCTCACTCCCCGGCGGCCCCTCCTCTCTTCTTGTCTATCCAAGGTGATGTCAAAAGCCAATGGGGATAGACGAGAAGAGAGGAGGGGCCGCCGGGGAGCGAGCAGCGCTGCGTGACATGAGAGAAAACTTACTACAGACAGACGCTTCCTGCATGCTGGCCAGGCTAGTAAACGATCCCATAATGTGCCCCATAATGTGCCATGTGCCCTGATGATGTGCCCCATAATGTGCCCTGATGTGCCCCGAGCCCTGATGTGCCCTGTGCCCTGATGTGCTATGTGCCCGTGCCCTGATGTGCCATGCGCCCTGATGTGCTATGGGCCCTGTGCTCTGATGTGCCCTGATGTGCCCTGATGTACCCCATGCCCTGATGTGCTATGTGCCCTGATGTGCCCCGTGCCCTTATGTGCTATGGGCCCTGTGCCCTGATGTGCCCCATGCCCTGATGTGCTATGTGCCCTGATGTGCTATGTGCCCTGATGTGCTATGTGCCCTGATGTGCTATGTGCCCTAATGTGTCCCATGTTCTGATGCGCTATGTGCCCAAATGTGCCCTAATGTGCTATGTGCCCTGATGTGCCCTGATGTGCTATGTGCCCCGATGTGCCCTGATGAGCTGGGCCCTGTACCCTGATGTGCTGTACCCTGATGTGCTATGTGCCCCGATGTGCCCTGAGGTGCTATGTGCCCTGATGTGCTGGGCCCTGTACCCTGATGTGCTGTGCCCTCATGTGCTGCACCCTGGTGTGCTATGTGCCCCGATGTGCCCTCATGTGCTATTTCCCCCCCGATGTGCCCTAATGTGCTGGGCCCTGTACCCTGATGTCCTGTGCCCTCATGTGCTGTACCCTGATGTGCTGGGCTCTGTACCCTGATGTGCTGGGCCCTGTACCCTGATGTGCTGGGCCCTGTACCCTGATGTGCTGTGCCCTGTACCCTGATGTCCTGTGCCCTCATGTGCTGTACCCTGATGTGCTGGGCTCTGTACCCTGATGTGCTGGGCCCTGTACCCTGATGTGCTGGGCTCTGTACCCTGATGTGCTGGGCCCTGTACCCTGATGTGCTGGGCCCTGTACCCTGATGTGCTGGGCCCTGTACCCTGATGTGCTGGGCTCTGTACCCTGATGTGCTGTGCCCTGATGTGCTATACCGTGATGTGCTGTGCCCTGTACCCTGATGTGCTGGACCCTGTACCCTGATGTGCTGGGCCCTGTACCATGATGTGCTGTGCCCTGGGCTGGTCTGGATGAAGTCCGGGGCCACATTTTTGTCCCAGTCCAGCCCTGGGCACACCCCCCCCCCCCCAAGAAGATCGCTCCCTAACATTCTGGAAGGGCACTGGTGACCAACTGGTCATCAACCTCCCATCAAAAGCTACTTGTAGCTGTTGGTTTGTTGGAAAAGAAATTTATGGGATGTAAACTGTTTAAGTTACAATTGTGATCTGGACATTTCCTTTACAAATCATACACATGTTTTTCTTGTGCGTCTTTCTCATCTTAGGGAGAATACAGAGGGGAGAATCCGCACATCACATCGATCGGGGAAAAGGAAGAGAGATGAGAAGGATCTCAGAGGCACGCCATTAATGTTTAATGTTCCTTATGCGGCAAATATATTATTAATGATGAAATAAATTAGTAAGTCTACACATTTTAATGAGTTTGTATTTCTCCTCTCGCATAGTTGGAGATCATGGGACTCCGTGCTGCAGAACTTATGGAGTGCCCAGTGGTAGAGCTTTCCATGCTGAAGACTCTATGGTGCCCGATAATACTGAGACATTCAGGTGTAGAGCTTTCCATGCTGAAGACTCTATGGTGCCCGATAATACAGAGACCTCCAGGTGTAGAGCTTTCCATGCTGAAGACTCTATGGTGCCCGATAGTACTGAGACCTCCAGGTGTAGGGCTTTCCATGCTGAAGACTCTATGGTGCCCGATAATACTGAGACATCCAGGTGTAGGGCTTTCCATGCTGAAGACTCTATGGTGCCCGATAATACTGAGACATCCAGGTGTAGAGCTTTCCATGCTGAAGACTCTATGGTCCCCGATAATACAGAGACCTCCAGGTGTAGAGCTTTCCATGCTGAAGACTCTATGGTGCCCGATAGTACTGAGACCTCCAGGTGTAGGGCTTTCCATGCTGAAGACTCTATGGTGCCCGATAATACTGAGACATCCAGGTGTAGGGCTTTCCATGCTGAAGACTCTATGGTGCCCGATAATACTGAGACATCCAGGTGTAGGGCTTTCCATGCTGAAGACTCTATGGTGCCCGATAATACTGAGACATTCAGGTGTAGAGCTTTCCATGCTGAAGACTCTATGGTCCCCGATAATACTGAGACCTCCAGGTGTAGAGCTTTCCATGCTGAAGACTCTATGGTCCCCGATAATACTGAGACCTCCAGGTGTAAGGCGGCATGTTGTAAGGGCCCGTGTAGTAGGCACGTGTACAGCGAAATATCCTAAAATCCAATTTGTCTGTCTATATTGATCTGGGGTCACTTTATGCATAACATTGACTTGAAACTGTATTTTTAAAAGCATATCTAAACTCCAAAAAAATATAAAATTCTGCGCCTTATCATTCCTTCAATGGGGTGGCTGCAATCATTTTCTTTTTTTTATTAAATTACATTTTTTACTTATATTGTATATTCTATTTTATTATTATTTATTTATTTGTTTAATTCGATTTTTTTTAATAATATTTATTATTTACTTATCACTTTTGATTTATTTATTTTTTATTATTTATTTATTTAAATAAAATAAAATAAAACAAAACACTGCGCCTTATCATTCCTTCAGTGGGGTGGCTGCAATCATTTTCTTTTTTTTATTAAATTACATTTTTTACTTATATTGTATTTTCTATGTTTTTATTATTTATTTATTTGTTTAATTAGATTTTTTTTAATAATATTTATTATTTACTTATTACTTTTGATTTATCTATTTTTTTATTATTTATTTATTTAAATAAAATAAAAAAATAAAATACTGCACCTTAACATTCCTTCAATGGGGTGGCTGCAATAGTTTTTTTTTATTAAATTACATTTTTTACTTATATTGTATTTTCTATGTTTTTATTATTTATTTATTTGTTTAATTAGATTTTTTTTTTATAATATTTATTATGATTTACTTATTACTTTTGATTGATTTCCTTTCAAAATCCAATTATCCTATAATGCAAAACCAGAGAAACAAAAACATCCTTCAAGTGGTTTGAGAATTGCAGTTCAATGATTGATTTGCTTGTTTGGTCTATTATTTATATATTATTATTATTTATATATATATATGTATATCACATATCATTGACTTGAAATTTTGAAATGTACCCCCCCTCCACCTCCAACCCCCCGCACATCTCTGTACCCCCCCTCCACCTCCAACCCCCGCACATCTCTGTACCCCCCCCCTCCACCTCCAACCCCCGCACATCTCTGTACCCCCCCTCCACCTCCAACCCCCAGCACATCTATGTACCCCCCCTCCACCTCCAACCCCCAGCACATTTCTGTACCCCCCCTCCACCTCACACCCCCGCACATCTCTGTACCCCCCTCCACCTCCAACCCCCGCACATCTCTGTACCCCCCCTCCACCTCCAACCCCCTGCACATCTCTGTACCCCCCCTCCACCTCCAACCCCCAGCACATTTCTGTACCCCCCCTCCACCTCCAACCCCCAGCACATTTCTGTACCCCCCCTCCACCTCACACCCCCGCACATCTCTGTACCCCCCCTCCACCTCCAACCCCCAGCACATTTCTGTACCCCCCCTCCACCTCACACCCCCGCACATCTCTGTACCCCCCTCCACCTCCAACCCCCGCACATCTCTGTACCCCCCCCTCCACCTCCAACCCCCGCACATCTCTGTACCCCCCTCCACCTCCAACCCCCGCACATCTCTGTACCCCCCCCCCTCCACCTCCAACCCCCTGCACATCTCTGTACCCCCCCTCCACCTCCAACCCCCAGCACATTTCTGTACCCCCCTCCACCTCCAACCCCCAGCACATCTCTATAACCCCCTCCACCTCCAACCCCCAGCACATCTCTATAACCCCCTCCAACCCCAGCACATCTCTGTACCCCACTCCACCCCAACCCCCAGCACATCTTTGTACCCGCCCTCCACCTCCAACCCCCAGCACATCTGTGTACCCACTCCACCTCCAACCCCCAGCACATCTCTGTACCCCACTCCACCCTCAACCCCCAGCACATCTCTGTACCCCCCCCCTCCACCTTCAACCCCCAGCACATCTCTGTACCCCCCTCCACCTCCAACCCCCAGCACATCTCTGTACCCCCCTCAACCTCCAACCCCCAGCACATCTCTATAACCCCCTCCACCCCCAACCCCAGCACATTTCTGTACCCCCCCTCCACCCCCAACCCCCAGCACATCTCTGTACCCCACTCCACCCCCAACCCCCAGCACATCTCTGTACCCGCCCTCCACCTCCAACCCCCAGCACATCTCTATAACCCACTCCACCCCCAACCCCAGCACATCTCTGTACCCCACTCCACCCCCCAACCCCCAGCACATCTCTGTACCCCCCTCCACCCCCAGCACATCTCTGTACACCCACTCCACCTTCAACCCGCAGCACATCTCTGTACCCCCTCCACCCCCAACCCCCAGCACATCTCTGTACCCGCCCTCCACCTCCAACCCCCGCACATCTCTGTACCCCCCCCCCTCCACCTCCAACCCCCGCACATCTTTGTACCCCCCCTCCACCTCCAACCCCCGCACATCTCTGTATCCCCCCTCCACCTCCAACCCCCGCACATCTCTGTACCCCCCTCCACCTCCAACCCCCGCACATCTCTGTACCCCCCCTCCACCTCCAACCCCCAGCACATCTCTGTACCCCCCCTCCACCTCCAACCCCCAGCACATCTTTGTACCCGCCCTCCACCTCCAACCCCCAGCACATCTGTGTACCCACTCCACCTCCAACACCCAGCACATCTCTGTACCCCACTCCACCCTCAACCCCCAGCACATCTCTGTACCCCACTCCACCCCCAACCCCCAGCACATCTCTGTAACCCCCCTCCACCTTCAACCCCAGCACATCTCTGTACACCCCCTCCACCCCCAACCCTCAGCACATCTCTGTACCCCACTCCACCCCCAACCCCCAGCACATCTCTGTACCCCCCCCCCCTCCACCTCCAACCCCCAGCACATATCTGTACCCCCCTCCACCTCCAACTCCAAGCACATCTCTGTACCCCCCCTCCACCCCTAACCCCCAGCACATCTCTGTACCCATTCCAACCCCAACCCCCAGCACATCTCTGTACCCACTCCACCCCCAACCCCCAGCACATCTCTGTCCCCCCTCCACCTCCAACCCCCAGCACATCTCTCTACCCCACTCCACCTCCAACCCCCAGCACATCTCTGTACCCCCTCCACCCCCAACCCCCAGCACATCTCTGTCCCCCCTCCACCTCCAACCCCCAGCACATCTCTCTACCCCACTCCACCTCCAACCCCCAGCACATCTCTGTACCCCCTCCACCTCCAACCCCCAGCACATCTCTGTACCCCCCCTCCACCTCCAACCCCCAGCACATCTCTGTACCCACTCCACCTCCAACCCCCAGCACACTATGGGGTCTGCCCGAGAGCACCCTAACAACCAATGACACTATAAGGCCTGGCTGAGAGCGCCCAACAACCAATGACACTATGGGGTCTGCCCGAGAGCGCCCTAATAACCAATGACACTATAAGGCCTGGCTGGGAGCGCCCAACAACCAATGACACTATGGGGTCTGCCCGAGAGCGCCCTAACAACCAATGACACTATGGGGTCTGCCCGAGAGTGCCCTAACAACCAATGACACTATGGGGCCTGCCCGAGAGCACCCTAACAACCAATGACACTATGGGGCCTGGCTGAGAGCACCCTAACAACCAATGACACTATGGGGCCTGCCCGAGAGCACCCTAACAACCAATGACACTATAAGGCCTGGCTAAGAGCACCCAACAACCGATGACACTATGGGGCCTGCCCAAGAGTGCCCTAACAACCAATGACACTATGGGGCCTGCCTGAGAGTGCCCTAACAACCAATGACACTATGGGGCCTGCCTGAGAGTGCCCTAACAACCAATGACACCATGGGGCCTGCCCGAGAGTGCCCTAACAACCAATGACACTATGGGGCCTGGCTGAGAGCGCCCTAAACACCAATGACACTATGAGGCCTGGCTAAGAGCACCCAACAACCGATGACACTATGGGGCCTGCCCGAGAGTGCCCTAACAACCAATGACACTATGGGGCCTGCGGGAGAGTGCCCTAACAACCAATGACACTATGGGGCCTGCCCGAGAGCGCCCTAACAACCAATGACACTATGGGGCCTGCCTTAGTGCGCCCTAACAACCAATGACACTATGGGGCCTGCCAGAGAGTGCCCTAACAACCAATGACACTATGGGGCCTGCCCGAGAGTGCCCTAACAACCATTGACACTATGGGGCCTGGCTGAGAGTGCCCTAAACACCAATGACACTATGAGGCCTGCCTGAGAGCACCCTAACAGCCAATGACACTCTGGGGCCTGGCTGAGAGCACCCTAACAGCCAATGACACTCTGGGGCCTGGCTGAGAGCACCCTAACAACCAATGACACTATGGGGTCTGCCTGAGAGCGCCCTAACAACCAATGACACTATAGGGCCTGCCTGAGAGCACCCTAACAGCCAATGACACTCTGGGGCCTGGCTGAGAGCACCCAAACAACCAATGACACTATGGGGTCTGCCTGAGAGCGCCCTAACAACCAATGACACTATAGGGCATGCCCGAGAGCGCCCTAACAACCATTGACACTATTGGGTCTGCCCGAGAGCACCCTAACAACCAATGACACTATGGGGCCTGGCTGAGAGCGCCCTAACAACCAATGACACTATGGGGCCTGCCTGAGAGCGCCCTAACAACCAATGACACTATAGGGCATGCCCAAGAGCGCCCTAACAACCATTGACACTATTGGGTCTGCCCGAGAGCACCCTAACAACTAATGACACTATGGGGCCTGGCTGAGAGCGCCCTAACAACCAATGACACTATGGGGCCTGCCTTAGTGCGCCCTAACAACCAATGACACTATGGGGCCTTCCCGAGAGCGCCCTAACAAACAATGACACTATGGGGCCTGCCCGAGAGCGTCCTAACAACCAATGACACTATGGGGCCTGCCTGATAGCACCCTAACAGCCAATGACACCCTGGGACCTGGCTGAGAGCACCCTAACAACCAATGACACTATGGGGTCTGCCTGAGAGCGCCCTAACAACCAATGACACTATAGGGCCTGCCCAAGAGCGCCCTAACAACCAATGACACTATGGGGCCCGTTTAGCATTCCACAAATGATCGCCGTATTGTTTGTAATATGACGCCTATGATCATCAATGCCATCTAGTATCAATAATACAACTTTTTTTTTTTTTTCAATCGAGATATTTCAGGAAAATATCTCATTATGGGCACTAGATGGCAATAATAGAAAATAATCATACTGGGAACAATAAGGTGATCATTTATCTGCTATGATGGTCAGCGCCATCTGGTGGCCATAATGCATTTTTTTTTTAAATTAGATATTTCAGGAAAATATTACATTATGGCCACTAGATGGAGCTGAAGATCGTCGGACGTAATCATATTAGAAACAAAACTTTTGTGGCGCCCACGAAAAATGTCTACTTACGTTCATAAAAGCTACAATGTTTCTGGATACTGGAAACGTGGCAACATATCATCTGTGATGGTTTGATTACTGCAGGATGGCAACATAGTAACACAAGAATGTAATTTATATATAAAAAAAAAAAAAACAGAACCACCGATTGATTGTTCTCTTGACATCAATCTGTGTGGCATAAACATTCTTAAAATGAACAATTAACGTTATATTACCCATTACTTAAGACGCTGAGCGTATGTCTAAGGACATCCTAATTTAAATATGATGAATCATTCCCTCTAGTGAAGCAATCGTGGCGTCTAGATCGATTTTGTGGCGGTTCCCGCTGTGGAGAGAAGTGTGAGGGTGTAAATGATAATTAATAAGAGAGTGACGCGGCGGATCCCTAGCAGACAATTTGGATACATTTGTAGTTGGGGAAAGGCAGCAAATGGAGGCCCCAAGGTGACCGGTCTCCATAGAAACTCCCGGCAGACTTTGATTTCACCATCACCGCTACATTTGCTCTATTATGAACACCGGGTACGGCAATGAGAGAGCTAACATGGCGTGACAGTGAGCCCACCAAGTGCTGAACAAAGGGAGGGGTCCAGGCATATGTCATGTCATTCAACACATACACTATATTACCAAATGTATTGGGACGCCTGCCTTTACACGCACATGAACTTTAATGGCATCCCAGTCTTTATCCGTAGGGTTCAATATTGGGTTGGCCCACCCTTTGCAGCTATAACAGCTTCAACTCTTCTGGGAAGGCCGTCCACAAGGTTTAGCAGTGTGTCTATGGGAATGTTTGACCATCACCAATAAAACAAGGTCCATAAAGTCATGGATTAATGAGTATGGGGTGGAGAAACCTGACTGGTCTGCACAGAGTCCTGACCTCAGCCTGATAGAACACCTTTGGAATCAATCAGAGCGCAGACTGCGAGCCAGGCCTTCTCGTCTATAACAGATTCAACTCTTCTGGGAAGGCCGTCCATAAGGTTTAGGAGTGTGTCTATGGGAATGTTTGGCCATTCTTCCAGAAGAGCATTTGTGAGGTCAGGCACTGATGTTGGATGGGAAGGCCTGGCTCGCAAGTCTCCCTTCTAATTCATCCCAAAGGTGTTCTATCGGGTTTAGGTCAGTCAAGTTCCTCCAACCCGAACTCACTCATCCATGTCTTTATGGACCTTGCTTTGTGCACTGGTCCAAATAATTTGGTGGATTATGGTGCAGAGTTGTTTTTCAGGGGTTGGGTTCGGCTCCTTAGTTCCAGTGAAGGGAACTCTTAAGGCGTCAGCATACCAAGACATTTTGGACAATTTCATGTTCCCAACTTTGTGAGAACAGTTTGGGGACGGCCTCTTCCTTTTCCAACATGACTGCACACCAGTGCACAAAGCAAGGTCCATAAAGACATGGATGAGCGAGTTTGGGGTGGAAGAACTTGACTGGCCTGCACAGAATATATTATTCATTATGCCGCGTACACACAATATGATTTTCTAAAGGAAAATGTGTGATGGGACCTTGTTGTCGGTAATTCCGACCG
This sequence comes from Lithobates sylvaticus, assembly GCA_028564925.1. Classification (NCBI taxonomy): domain Eukaryota; kingdom Metazoa; phylum Chordata; class Amphibia; order Anura; family Ranidae; genus Lithobates; species Lithobates sylvaticus. Next base: position 619,714,138 of record CM053027.1, on the reverse strand, counting down.
TGTGTGTAGGCTCCATCACACATTTTCCATTGGAATTTCCGTCACATAAAATTGGAGATCTGGTTCTCAAATTCCATTCAACAAAACAAGATCTGTTGTCGGAAATTCCAAGCGTGTGTACACAATTCCGATGCACAAAGTGCCACGCATTCTCGGAATCAAGCAGAAGAGCCGCACTGGCTATTGAACTCCATTTTTCTCGGCTCATCGTACGTGTTGTACGTCACCGCGTTCTTGGCGTTTGTAATTTCCAACCAACTTTGTGTGACCGTGTTTATGCAAGATAAGTTTGAGCCAACATCCGTCGGAAAAAAAAACATGGATTTTGTTGTCGGAAAATTCTATCGGGTGTACAGGGCATTAGGGTTGCACCGATTCCCGCAGTGTCTCCATGGAGACAGGATGCGATGTGCTGGACCATCGGAAGAGATCGCCCATCACTGGACCCCGGAGAAAAGATCACCCATTTTTTTTTTTTTAAATAAAGGACTTTTCCCAATGGTGTCTGTGTGTTTTTAAACAATTTTTTACACTTTCTTTGTGAAATGGTAGGGGTACCCTTACCATTTCAAACAGGGGGGGGGTGGGATCTGGGGGTCCCCTTGTTAAAGGGGGCTTCCAGATTCTGATAAGTCCCCTGCCCGCAGACCCCCACAACCACTGGCCAGGGTTGTGCGGATGAGGCCCTTGTCCCCATCAACATGGGGACATGGTGCTTTGAGGGGTCACAGACCCCCAAAGCATCCTCCCAATGTTGAGGGCATGTGGCCTGGTATGGTTCAGGAGGGGGGGGCACTCTCTTGTCCCCTCCTCTTTTCCTGTGACCTGCCAGGTTGCGTGCTCGGATAAAGGGTCTGGTATGGATTTTTGGGGGGAACTCCACGCCATTTTTTTTTTGACTTGGGGTTCCCCTAAATACCCATACCAGACCCGAAGGGCCTGGTAATTGAATTTAGGGGGAACCCCACGCATACTTTTTTTTATCAATGACTTTCAATGACTGTTCTCTGTATTACGGGAGCCGACAATTCATTATAGCCATGAGTGATTTTAAATAGCTTTTTTTCCTGCAGAAATTACCCTTTGTGCAGGGACAGTTCTAAGCACGGGAAACATGCGCCCCTTCACATGCATACTATAGACACCCCCAGGTATGAAATTTAAAGGATTATTACAATTTTATTGTTTCACTTTAAGCATTATTAAAATCACTGCTCCCGAAAAAACGTCTGTTTTTAAAACTTTTTTTTGCATTGATACATGTCCCCTGGGGCAGGACCCGGGTCCCCAAACACTTTTTATGACAATAACTTGCATATAGGCTTTTAAAATTAGCACTTTAGATTTCTCCCATAGACTTTTACAGGGTCTTCGCGGCTTTTCGAATTTGCCACGAACACCCCAAATTGTTCGCTGTTCGGTGAACAGGCAAACAGGCAACATGAGTTCGACTTGAACTCGAAGCTCATCCATACTGCTGACGTTTATTTATTTAGTTTTTTAACAAGGCCCTACGAACAGTGTTGAGTGGTACCTTTAATGGCTTGTGAGTATCCAACCTGCCTCTAGGGGGCGACCTCCCAACAAGCAGAGTTATGCCCCATACACACTGTCGGAAATTCCGACCACAAAATCCGTCAGATTTTTTCTGACGGATTTTGTCCGACACTGGTGTTGCATACACACAAAGTTGTCGGAAAATCTGATCATTCTGAACGTGGTGACGTTCGTTGCATACGACAGAACTACGTAGAGGCTAGTAGCCAATAGCTTTGGTCTTGTAATGTGTTCTGAGCATGCGTGGCACTTTGTCCGTCGGAATTCTCTACACACGATCGGAAAAAGTCCGATAGGACTTTGTTGTCGGAAAATTTGAGAGTTGTCGGAAAATCCGACGGAAAAAGTCCGATGGAGCCCACACACGGTCGGAATTTCCGACAACATTGTCCGATAGGACATTTTCCGTCGGAAAATCCGACCGTGTGTATGGGGCATTAGACTTTAATTGGACAGATATGAACTTTCAACTGAACTTTTTTTATGGTTGTGAACATGTGTCTTTTTTGAACAATAGGGGTCTATGGATCAGAATCTTGACTGAGAACTGATGTGTTTGAGAAACCAATGGATCGGAACCAAATATTACATTACAGGAGCTGTCGCCTGTCAAATGTTTTCAGATCTATTGTTTGTAGTATTGATGTTGACGGGTGAAAGAATTGTACATGATGAAAAGATTAGAGAAGACAGAAAAAGGGATATGGAGCTGCAAGGACGTTATCCTGAGTCTCTATTACAAGAAAGAAGACAAAGAGGTGAATAATAATAGAATCCCTTTTGTGTGGCAGAATCACTTTCTAGCAAGGTTTTTTTCTATTATACACGAATGTTAAGGGAAGCGTATAAACGGGTTCCTGCATTTTATGCCTTCTTCTATGCAAGGAATAGGAATAAGACCCTGCGTGATAGATTGGTGACTGCAAATATTTCCCCACCTACTGTGCGGCAAACCTCCTTAAGCCCTGTAAGAAGAAAAGGTTCCAATTCATATCTCTCATGTTCATGTAGCGGCGACACTTTTACAAGGTGTCCGCTATGTGGAAATTTAGTTTTTCTCCTCAGAACAGTAAAGGAGTTCTGAGGGTTAATTGTGCAGGTTTAACTTTGGTATCAGTTTGGCTGGGCTGTACTAGGGTTCTGCCTGGTCATGGGTACAATAAGGTGCACATGACAGGCTCAAATCAGGCCTGGTTGGATGTTTTGGGTATCAACATTCCCTGGAGCCAATCAGTGGGTGTGTCTGGCCCCCGCTGGGGAGTCTGGGGAAGGGTACTTAAGGTGCTGGAGTCACGTGTTCGGCGTGTTCAGTTGGGCCGGAGCTGCCTGTTCCTGAATCTGGACCGGGGTACCCCCGCGAGGTGTCCCGGGCCCAGGAGCTTTTGCCGTCCCACAACATGGTTCTTCTGACTAGCCCCATAGACCTGCTTGGTCTGGGGCAAAGGATCCATCTGTTCCCGATTCTCTGAACCGGCTGGTCGGGGCGCAGTAACTGAGGGAGGATTCAAGGCGTCCGGGTGCGCTCTCAACTTGGAGGGGCATCGCAGCTCATGTAAGCGACCGGGGGAGGACTCTTCGGAGGAGGGCCAACAAGCTGGCATCCCAAGAAGTGCCTGGTTGCTGGGTTGTTAAGGACATTAACGAATCCACAGTTTCGCAGTACTGCCAAGGAGACAGAAAACATTCCAGGTACTGAGAAAAGGTTCCTAATTCATTCTCGGTTGAGACTCTATTCATGATCAGAGACTTTGCAAGTTCCGGATCAAAGTGCTGACTGCCATAATCTCTGGCTAGAGATTGTTCAGCTTTGGAGCGCACAGCTGCGAGTGGCTACTCTCTGGGCTTGTGTTAGAGACTTTCTAATTGCCCTCTGTTCCCATACGAGACTGTGTTTTTTGGATGTTACCCCTGCAAATAAAAGCCTTCTAAAAGGACTTTTATGGTGTCAGCGTCCGAAGTTGTTGGGTACTAACCCTGGGAACCCCTAGACATGGAAGAACAAGCCAAGCGGAGGTAACCGGTAAGCCCAAAAGTCAAGGCCGCCCCATCGAGGGTTATGGCTGCTACATTCAGAATCCAGTAGCAGGTCCAATGGTCCAATCTTCTTCAATTATAACACAAAAGAATACACGATTACCCATTTGTAATTTATCTGATAGAGTGACCATGTGGCTGTAAGTATGTCGACGAGACTACACAGAAAGTTTGTGGCGGAATTGTACAGCACAAGTTTTCCATCCATTCTGCCTTAACAGGATCGTGGGTGGTGAGACATTTTGTAGAGGCAGGATATGGGACTAGACAGGTAAAATTCCAAGGAATAGACCATGTCCCCAAATCTCGTTGGCATGGGGTCCTTCTCCTGAGACAGCATGAGGTGTTTTGGATCCATACTTTGGACACGTGTGCACCAAGAAGACTTAATCATGATTATGTTGAGGAAAGTGGAAAAATACAGTAACGTTAGAACCATAGGGCTGATAATTATTTATTATTGCCATAGTCAATAAGGTTGCCAAAAGACACGAGATTGACCAGAATGGGCTTCTTTGATGAGAGGCCTCTTGGCCACCTTTCGTTCATGTGGTGGTGAACCCCCCCAGAGCCCCCCTTACATCAGGGTCCTCAGAGAGCCCCCCTTACATCAGGGTCCTCAGAGAGCCCCCCTTACATCAGGGTCCTCAGAGAGCCCCTCCTTACACCAAGGTCCTCATAGAGCCCCCCTTACACAAGGGTCCCCAGACAGCCCCCCTTAAATCAGGGTCCTCAGAGAGTCTCCCCCTACATCAGGGTCCCCAGAGAGCCTCCCCCTACATTAAGGTCCCCAGAGATCCCCCCTTACATCAAGGTCCCCAGAGAGCCTCCCCCTACATTAGGGTCCCAGAGAGCCCCCCTTACATCAGGGTCCCTAGAGAGCCTCCCCTACATTAGGGTCCCCAGAGAGCCTCCCCCTTACATCAGGGTCCCCAGAGAGCCCCCCCTTACATCAGGGTCCCAGAGAGCCTCCCCCTACATTAGGGTCCCCAGAGAGCCCCCCCTTACATCAGGGTCCCCAGAGAGCCTCCCCCTACATTAGGTTTCCCAGAGAGCCTCCCCTTACATCAGAGTCACCAGAGAGCCTCCCCTTACATCAGGGTCCCCAGAGAGCCCCTCCTTACATCAGGGTCCCCAGTGAGCCTCCCTACTTACATCAGGGCCCCCAGAGGGTATCCCCCTACATCGGGGTCCCCCGAGAGCCTCCCCTTACATCAGGGTCCTCAGAGAGCCTCCACTTACACCAGGGTTCCCAAAGAGCCCCCCTTACACCAGGGTCCCCAGAGAGCCCCCCCCCCCTTACACCAGGGTCCCAAGAGAGCCTCCCCTTACATTAGTGTCCCAAGAGAGCCTATACTCTTAAATTAGTATCCCCAGAGAGCCCCTCCTTACACTGGGTCCCCAGAGAGCCCCTCCTTACACAGTGTCCCCAGAGGGCCCCGTCCTTACATCAGTGTCCCCAGAGGGCCCCGTCCTTACATCAGTGTCCCCAGAGGGCCCCGTCCTTTCATTAGTGTCCCCAGAGAGCCCCCCTCTTGCATTTGTGTCCCCAGAGCCCCCCTTCCTTACATTAGTGTCCCCAGAAAGCCCCCCCTCTTACATTTGGGCCCCCAAACAGCTGACTCCCCCCCTTGCAGAGGTTCCCCTGTACCTGGCTGGTGGAGGTGGGAGGCGGCGATCGGCAGCTATATGGTGTCCACAGGCAGGGGGATCTCCCTGGGGATAGTAGTTCTATCTCCGAATGTATACAGCGGAGAGGGGAAGGGCCTCTGACCCGGGCATCAGCAACAGTGTTCAAGCAGAGTGAAAGTGAAACTGATACCTGCCTGGGTCAGAGGCCCCTCCCTTCTCCTCTCCACTGTATACACTGAGAGTACTACAAACACCAGGGAGATCCCGTCGCCCACTCAGGCACCATAGAGCACCATAGAGCTGCCGATCGCCGCCTTCCACCTCCTCCCACCTCTCCTCACTGCACTCTAAACGGCCAGCCAGAGGTGCAGGGGGGGATGCTGGGTCTTGGGGGACCAAGGTCCTCATAGAGCCCCCCTTACACAAGGGTCCCCAGACAGCCCCCCTTAAATCAGTGTCCTCAGAGAGTCTCCCCCTACATCAGGGTCCCCAGAGAGCCTCCCCCTACATTAGGGTCCCCAGAGAGCCTCCCCTACATTAGGGTCCCCAGAGAGCCTCCCCCTTACATCAGGGTCCCCAGAGAGCCCCCCCTTACATCAGGGTCCCCAGAGAGCCCCCCCCCTTACACCAGGGTCCCAAGAGAGCCTCCCCTTACATTAGTGTCCCAAGAGAGCCTATACTCTTAAATTAGTATCCCCAGAGAGCCCCTCCTTACACAGGGTCCCCAGAGAGCCCCTCCTCAGGCACCATAGAGCTGCCGATCGCCGCCTTCCACCTCCTCCCACCTCTCCTCACTGCACTCTAAACGGCCAGCCAGAGGTGCAGGGGGGGATGCTGGGTCTTGGGGGCCCCCCCGACAGCGGCGGGGCCCTAAGCAGCTTGCATAGTGTGCCTATAGGGCCGATCGGCTCTGTATGTATGTAAAACTAAAAATTATGATAATAGTGATTTAGGTAGTAGTACTTAAAATCGTAATTTACATTCTGAGAAGTTACAGCGACTCTGTTTAGGCAACCTTTCTAGTAGTGGAGAATATTACTGTCTCCACGCAGAGTAGGGCTGGTTGTTCTTAATGCCTTGGGGGGGGGGGGGCTCAGACCTAGGACCTTAGAGGGACCATTGGTGGGATATTCAGCTTGTTGTTTGAGAAGGACACAAAAACTCATCTGTAGTTCAAACAGCAGAGGCACCCATAGGAATGTATGGTGTGGTGTGTCTAGAAACGGTTTGGGGTCATTGTACTGAATGAACATCAAAAGTTCACCAAAAACTCCTTTTTTAGCTCAAACTTTCCACTTCCTTAGTTTAAAGGTGATACAGAAATGTTGTTTTCTTGTCCTTCACTGGAACATGTCTGTATTTCCAGAGCATGTCATGTTCTCATGGCCACCTTGGTGTTGTTACAGTTAAATTCAGTTGAATGCTCCACGTAGTTCCATCGTAAGCAACGAACGTCACCACGTTCAGAATGATCGGATTTTCCGACAACTTTGTCCGACCGTGTGTATGCAACACCAGCGTCGGACAAAATCCGTTGGAAAAAAGGGCTTAAGCCCCATACACACGGTCGGATTTTTGCCGATGGATTCTGTCCTATCAGACAATGTTGTCGGAAATTCCGACCGTGTGTAGGCACCATCGGACAGTTTCCATCGGATTGTCCGACGGACAAAGTCCTATCTCCTGCTGGATAGATTTTTCGACAACAAAGTCCGATCACACCAAATCCGATCGTGTGTAGCGAATTCCGACGGACAAAGTGCTACGCATGCTCAGATGACATTACAAGACCAAAGCTATTGGCTACTAGCCTCTACGTAGTCCCGTCGTAGGCAACAAACGTCACCACGTTCAGAATGATCGGATTTTCCGACAACTTTGTCCGACCGTGTGTACGCAAAACCAACATCGGACAAAGTACGACGGACATGATCCGACGGACCTGGTCCTCGGATAATCCGAGCGTGTGTATGGGGCTTTAGAGTAGTTAGGGCCTTTGCATTTTAGATGGATTTGAAAGCCACCAATACTCTGTACATCCTCGTGTCTGTTTTAGTGAAACTGCCACTGTTGATTTTTTTTTTTAAAGACACAGAGGAATCTCTTAATACCAGGATTTGTCTCTACGCCATGTTTCAGGAGTTAATGGGACATTGGGAAGACAATTTACTCACCTTTTAAGTGGTTTTTAGTAAAGAGCAATTTATTTCAGGGCCCTTAAGAGAAAGATTTATGGCTCGGTGTCTACAGGAATAAAATAAAATTACTTTCATCTGCAGGAGTCACATGAATATTTGAATAACCAGGAAACTAAATAATGGCTTTATAAGCCGGACGAGAATAAAAGCTGCAGTTGGTTTATCTGCCTTTGAATTATCACCAGTTCACCTCAAATGAATGCCAGAGTGCAAAAATTCTACAACTTTCCAACCAGGAACCAGAAATTGACTTTAGGAATGCTGCAAAACCCAGGTTTTGGGAAAAGCAGCATACCGTAGAGTAGTCATTATCAACCAGGGTTCTGTGGAACCCCATGGTCCCTCCAAAGGTTTATAGGGGTTCCTTGAGCTGTGGTTGGCTGACCTCGTATTTCATGGTGTTTGTATAGTTCCGGCACCAATGGTAGAGTCAGCAGTATAATACCAGTGACAGGCCAATAGGACGAAAAGATTGAGCTAGAGCAAGGAAGAGGGGTCTAACATTCCTTGTTTCAAATGTCATCATTGGCCTTAGCACAGAAAGTGGCTAAATGGGGGGAGGGGGGTGGGCAAAGGGGACAACATGCATGTTTGAGCTCTCAATGCTGTTGAGATCAAGGGATTGTGATGGCCCTCTAGAGCCTTCACTTTTGGTGGACTTGGCCATATATTTTGGATAATTGTCTAGAAAGTTCAAATGTGCCCCATGAGCAGCTTATAGACTGATGGATGTATCTTTTCCTCCAGTTGATATGGTTTTTTAATGTGCATATATTATATTTTTTAAGGGTGGATTCAGCCATTAAGCCAAGCATTGGGTGAAATCCACCAGAGGAGGAGGTCTCAGACGAGGTTGCTTTGGAGTTGGACCTGGAATATTAAAGTTTTACAAGCATTGGACATTATGGTTGTGCTGCTGGCTGTCTTTCTTTAGGTGTGTTAACAGTTCGGTTAGAGGAAGACCCCTTGCTTGGCATCTACATCCGGTCAACCAAGGGAGTGATCCTCTACACGGAACTAATGGGAAACTTCACTATATTATCCATCTAATCACAGCACCAGAATCAATGAATGAATCTCAGTGTGATTAATCAATCAACGTAAGTGCAAATTGCAGGAAAAAAAAGGAAAGAAAAGCATTAAATGGGAACTACAAATCTCCTCGAAGGAGTCATTAAACTGTCAGCTTGTTGTGTGATTAATGACTTGCATCACATGTACTTCACTTTGTTACAAGAAATAATTATAGACACGAGAAACATTCAGTTCCTTACTATCAAAACCGCTTCCCCGTTAATTGTTTTGAATGGAACTCCGTAAAATTCTGCCTTATCTGTAATATGCTGGGGAACGGGGGGAACATACCACTTTTGCAGACTGTGCAGTCACACAAGGGCCTTTTCGGGCATGGGGGCCCATCTATACTAGACGTGGGTAAGGTGGGTCCTGGGACCCCCTTCCATGTAGACCCAGATACAGCTCACTACTTTTTAGATACACAATGAATAAGTGCTTTTACTTGGCCAAAAGTTGGACGGGACAACCAAAAATTGGTCTTGCAAAGGGGTCAATCGGTGTTTGCCACAGGTCTAAGGTCTTCTACCCAATGCATCTGAAAATTGGGGTTCCCTGTTTTCTTTTTGCAGCCAAATGTAGCACCCTCTAGTGTTGCTAGGTTGCTACAGTAGTTAGGTTTTCTGTAGTATAGGTAAATTTCAGGTTTGGCTGGCAGCCAAGCCTGTTTGTTTTGGGTTGGGAGTGACTCAGGCAGAGCTAGGTGACTCATAGCAGTATCATTGAGACCTCCCACTTCTTTCCAGAACATGCTGGAATCTTCTGGAAAGGAAGGGGGAGAGGAGAGGTGGAGCTGCCTGGAGTATTCTGAGGAGCACGGACCAATCCTCAACCTTGATTGGCAGCGGGCAGGCCTCCTTAATTACTGAGGGTCAGCCTAGCGGGGGAGGAGTTGTTCGGGTGGAAGCTGGAGATGGAGTGCCAAGCTGCCATGGCCTTGGGAGGGAGCTCCCCAGTCTGGGCGGGGGGGGGGGGATGACCTTCGGCCTGGGTTCGGGTGCGGACAGGACCTTCTTACAACATACGGAAGTGTCCCAGACAGAAGGCACGGGAGCAAGGAGAGGACAGCAGGAGAGCACTGCCAGGAAAGTCTTCAGGGAGGAACAACAAGTCGCAGCCAGGAGGGTGAGTGACAGACAGTCAGGAGGACTGGGGAGGCACGCCTGAGAGGACTGGTTTGGAGCAGTCTGGGATTGGTGCAGAAACAGTGGAGTGAACTGTGGTGGCACAGGCAGTGGAGAGAGGCAGGGCCTGAAGAGGTGGTGCTGGGATCAGTAGCCACATGGGACAGCTAGCATTGGAACTACCTTCATTTTTTTGCTACACCAAAGGGGCCCCCAGTCCCTGCCTGCAAAGGGCATCTGCTTTAGGCCTGGCTGAGCCAGTGTCAGGCCTTCAGTGCTAGCTGGTCCTGGGAGAGATAATCTGCAAGCAAGTTTTGTGCTGGAGGAAGAGAGGAAGTTGTATATACTGGAGATGTATATAGTTTTCAGTCGCTATATTGTCTGCTTTTCAATCATCTGGGCATCTCATAATTACCATATCCCTATCCAAGTTTAATTCCCCCAATAAAACATAAAAACAAAGTGCTTGGACTATTTTCACGTCTTCTGAATGCTTGTAAATTGTGTGCCTGGCTGGGCAGGGTGGCAGACAGACCACAACCACCACCGGTACCGATACACAAAAAAAAAAACAGAAAATAAACACAGCACAGAGAAAGAAGTGCAAAGAAGAACAATGATATGCAGAGTGTTGGCACCATAGCAACAAACTCAATTTTAGATTATTAACATCTAATCAGAAATATGATTTGGGATTGATGTGATTTGGTTGTAGATGTTTATCATATTAATTGGTTGAAGCTTGCTTTATGTGACATGCATTTTATATCCTATGTAGATGTAAACCCTTAATAGATGACATTTAGATGACATTTTGTTTCTTAATTTATTAACTTGTTTCTTAATGTATGTTTATTATGTTGCTTTCCCTAAGTCGGTGCTGCTGATCCCTTCCTGTCTCCCCCAACCATTTCTAGATGTACCTGATCCAGCATCAACTGCACATTATTGCTCTGGACCGACTTCCTGACAGTGGCAATGGTGGACCATGGCAGTGCAAAGTGTGTCGGTACAGCTGATTGCTGGCCTCACCAAGGGAGCATCTGACAAGATGGCAAAACAGGAACACCATTAGAAGAAAATTGCCACAAAGTGCCTCAGGAAAGACCCTAATGGTAGAATCTCCAAGTATGTTTTGACCACTTGTGTCCTCAGTGACATTTTAAAACGGCATTTTCAGAATGGCTATTGGTTTGGTTGTCCCAGTGGGGGTTCAGGCTGGAACTGCTGGCTGTCAGTGACCAACAACATCCAACAATAAGCCCAGGGACACCACAAAGTGCCTCAGCAAGGGCGCTAATGGTAGGATCGCCAAGTATGTTTTGACCACTTGAGTCCCCAGTGTCATTTTAAAACGGCACTTGGAGAAAGGCTATTGGTTTGGGTGTCCCAGTGGGGGTTCAGGGTGGAACTGATGACTGTCAGAGACCAACAACATCCAACAATAAGCCCATGACCAGTGTAGCCAAGATATGACCCCTTAGCTTGACCAAAACTCCCCTTACAAACTTATTTAATAAAATAAGAGACCACACCATTTCCTTGGAGTTAAATGGCCATAACAGCTAATTTATTAAATCCAAAATAAGAACTCCACTTTTCTTATTTACCAATAAACATAAATAACACATAAATAACCATAAATAACATAATAACATTAACCCCTTCAGATTCCTTTCTGAAAACTAGAAAACAAACAGGTTAACACCCACTTATTATTGGTCAGTGACGGCGCTAAGTGCTATATACCATAACCATGATATCAATCGATATCAACCACCAGGGGGCACTGCGGGATAGACAGACCCATGGGTCTCACTCTGTACCAACCGATAACCAACTTTCCCGCAGTGCACAATACCATTAAACATCAACAACGTTTGATGTACCAGGAGGGGCCATCTATTGATGAGCCCCCCACCCACTTACCACCTGTATAACTGCTGCCGTCACTGACCAACACAAACAACCAACGCCAACCCCCTTTTTTGCTGTCATGACGAATTCTTTTCAACGACCTGAAACGATAATGAAAACATTAACACATCCAATACACATCCTTAAATTAAAGGGAGGGTGGGTGGGAAAAACTGCCTCCTCAAGCTCTGTCTCTTCCCGCACTGTCCTCCCGAGCTCCGCCCCTCCTCTTATATGGCCGCTCCCCTTCTTGCAGAACCACTCCCCTTATCTTTTCCCCTCCTTGTCAGCTGCCCAGTGAGTCACTTGACACTTCTGTCATGTGCAGCCCTCCATTACCTTTCCTTACAGTCCATTACATTCCGGTCTTTTCTGGAACACCACAAAGTGCCTCAGCAAGGGCGCTAATGGTAGGATCTCCAAGTATGTTTTGCCCACTTGAGTCCCCAGTGTCATTTTAAAATGGCACTTGGAGAAAGGCTATTGGTTTGGGTGTCCCAGTGGGGGTTCATGGTGGAACTGATGACTGTCAGTGACCAACAACATCCAACAATAAGCCCAGGGACACCACAAAGTGCCTCAGCAAGGGCGCTAATGGTAGGATCTCCAAGTATGTTTTGACCACTTGAGTCCCCAGTGTCATTTTAAAACGGCACTTGGAGAAAGGCTATTGGTTTGGGTGTCCCAGTGGGGGTTCAGGGTGGAACTGATGACTGTCAGTGACCAACAACATCCAACAATAAGCCCAGGAACACCACAAAGTGCCTCAGCAAGGGCGCTAATGGTAGGATCTCCAAGTATGTTTTGCCCACTTTAGTCCCCAGTGTCATTTTAAAACGGCACTTGGAGAAAGGCTATTGGTTTGGGTGTCCCAGTGGGGGTTCAGGCTGGAACTGATGACTGTCAGTGACCAACAACATCCAACAATAAGCCCAGAAACACCACAAAGTGCCTCAGCAAGGGCGCTAATGGTAGGATCTCCAAGTATGTTTGGACCACTTGTGTCCTCAGTGACATTTTAAAAAGGCATTTTCAGAATGGCTATTGGTTTGGTTGTCCCAGTGGGGGTTCAGGCTGGAACTGCTGGCTGTCAGTGACCAACAACATCCAACAATAAGCCCAGGGACACCACAAAGTGCCTCAGCAAGGGCGCTAATGGTAGGATCTCCAAGTATGTTTTGCCCACTTTAGTCCCCAGTGTCATTTTAAAACGGCACTTGGAGAAAGGCTATTGGTTTGGTTGTCCCAGTGGGGGTTCAGGGTGGAACCAGTGACCAACAACATCCAACAATAAGCCCAGGAGCTGAAATTATCTGCTTTTATTATTATCATTATTATATAGATGTTAATACGCCAACAGTTTGCACTTTACAACTGTAAGGTTATCTGTTTCAGCCCCTCTTTCCCTTTGCTCGAGCTGGACTCTGGTGGTCAATGGAAAAACTCTCTGTCCGGACGGGTAATCATAGACACCATACACAGTATATGGTCGGTCAAGAGTACGGTGGTTTATTCCCTTCTGACAGAATATATGTGATTACAAATAAAAGGCGTTGTAGGGAAAGTCCCATGAACAACCAATCACATTCAAGCATTCATGTTATACAATTAATACTGATCTTGCAAAATATTCATAGTTTTCTGCCCAGAGACAGAATCAGCATCACAATTAGTTACATCGTCACAATTCTAAGGCTTAAACCTTATCACTAAACCTTATCACATTGGCCGCAATGGTCAAATGTCATTTAGCAAGCAGTATATGTTCCTGACATGTTTAATCTAAAAAGGCGTATCCTGTCTAATACCTCTCTCAGCACGTCTGCACAAGCTAGCAAGCTAGATTAAGAAAAGAAAGAACTTTCTTGCAGAAAACCTCTTACAAAGTTAAAAATTAAAGGGTAACTCTACATTCCCTTGCAATAACCTTAAAGAGTGATCCCACATACAACTCACAACTGGAGGAATCAGAGAGCCCTGCAGTGCTGATTAGAGCTTACAATCTAAGAGGGAGGGTCAAGTGATACAAAGGGTAATAACTGTGGGGGGTGAGCTGATGGAGAAAATAAAAGTACAGTTGTTAGGTAGGGGCAGGGTAGATTTCCTCAAAGAGAAGGGTTTTCATGATAACAGTACCCCAGATGTAATCCTATATGTTTGTATTACCAACCTCTACCAACACCTCCCTTCTTACCCCAACTAAATATACCAGAAAAAAAACATGACTCAAATTGTTGGAGTAAAATTGTCCGTTTCGGCCCCTTTTTTTTTTGAAAAAAAATGTTATTGAGATTTTCAACAGTATACATATATGTATAAAGTCAATTTAACAACTTTTTAATATCAAAGTATTGGGGTTGTCAAGTAGTACAACATTTAGTGCCTTTAGGAGTGGAAGCAACGTTTCAAAGGTTAAGTCAAGAAATCTATACAATAGCCTAAATAGGGTAGCAATTCCAGACACATTTTTCTTGTGTCAGGGTGGGCTAGTTATGGATGTCAGAGAGTCTCCTAGTTTCTTTTTCGTGATTCAGATCGAGAGGGACCGTTATGGATCTAGTAAATTGGGTAGCCTTAGGATACCCAAAGAGTTTGTAAGGTCTTGTTTAAGGTACCAGTCTGTGTATCGGAATGGTTGCATATTTTTTTTGTATCTCTTCTTTGAAGAACACATGTTCCATGAATCTGCGCCATCTCTTGAAGAATCGTGCCATTTCGGCCCCTTTATTAAATAGTAACAAATATAACAAACATTCCATAATAAAGGAAAACAAAATACTACAACACCCATTTATCACTTTGTATCAGTGTACTACTACCACGGTCCACAGCCGCAGATACCACCATTGTAATTACCAGTTAATCCACCATAACTGGCATTCCACCAGGGACTCCATACCTTAGATGGGTCCCTAATAACATCATCACAACAGGTTATTTTAAAATGCCTCCAAAGACCCCAACCGCCACAGCGCAAAGTGAGCACTCCTTTGTGCCCCTGCAAAAAAGCAATGCCCTCTGAACCCCATCTTGTAATCCCAGCGACCACAGATCTGAGCCCACCTCATTAAGATGCACCTCGTCGCTGCATAGATATCGCCACGTATCCACCTCCACCTCCCTATGCCTATTCGCCAAACCGATGTTGCGAGCTAGGAACTAGGGTGACCACATTTCCAAACTGCCATTTAGGGACACCGCCTAAACCCCCCGCCCCCCCAAAGTTGATTTTTGAAATATTTTTTGCCAGATTTTTGGGGCAGGGGTGTATGAAATCAGCAGGATGGACAGGGGGACCATGCCGTGGGATGCACAGGGGGACCGTGGGATCCACAGGGGGACAGTGGGGTGCACAGGGGGACAGTGGGATGAACAGGGGGGGCAGTGGGATGGACAGGGGGACAGTGGGATGGACTGGGGGGACCATGGGATGGACAGGGGGACAGTGGGATGGACAGGGGGACAGTGGGATGGACAGGGGGACAGTGGGATGGACAGGGGGACAGTGGGATGCACAGGTAGACACTTACACATACAGACTTGTCTCTGACTGTCTCCCCGACCTCTCAGTTCTCCCTTCTTCCTTCCTAGCAGGCTGTTCCCTGAAGCCTGCGCTCTCCCTGCCGGACTCTTCTTCCTCCTCGCTGTCCTGGGACAAGGCGAGCGTCCTCTCCGCGCCTCCTGTCTGCCATGTCAGTGAGAAGAGCATCGGCGGGGCTGCGTTGGAAACTACACTTCCCAGCGTGCAGCGCGGCACACGGAGCACTCCATAGAGATGACTGGGGGAGGCGGCTTGTGTAGCTTGTCTGAGCGAAGCGGACATGTTCCCTGCTGGAGCAGAGTGGACCTGTCCAAGCTGAGCCGACCTGGCCACGGCCCGAGCCAAGCAGATCCGCCCCCCGTCCGAGCTGTTTATTAGTGTGGCTGTGTGTCCTTATTTCATTCCGGGACACTATATTGTCCCGGAATGAAGGTGCCCGGGACACAAATATGAATTCAGGGACAATCCCGGGCAATCCTTGTTCAATTTTTCCACGGACCTGGCAAAACGCCAAGACGTGCAGCCTACAATGTCGAACCACACTACTACTGTGTGAGGAAAATCTAACTGCAGCCGCAAGACATCAAACTTGATATCCCAAATGAGGTGTCAGCTGGAATGGATACCCAGATCATTGCCACCAGCGTGCACGACCAGAATGTCCGGGGGCCTATCCCATCATGAAACCCTATGGATCTCCGGGACCACCCTGCTCCACAACATTCCAGGAACACCTATCCAACTGATGCTGGCCTCGGACCTAGGAAAACCCAGCTGATGGCCATAAGGTCTGACGTCAGCCCTCTTGGCCCCCCAATGAACGAAGGAGTGACACAAAATCCACACGAGGCAAGCATGATCTGAAAATAAATACATAAACACAACACATAACATGAAAAACTGTAACCAAAACACAGATTACCACACACATACGAATAACAACAAGACGCCCCAAAAAACAATACAAAAAACCCCCCAAAAAAACCCGGTTATGCTTAAACCAAATGAGGATGGACATAAAGTCAAAACTGGTCTGATTCCCACCTGCCGATGCGTCTTACCGCCGCGTCGTCTAAACCCCACCGGGCGGCCTCAGTGGCTGCCCCGATGCGGAACGAATGGGAAGAGTAACTGTGTGCCTCCAACCCCACAGCCGTTAAACAACGCCGAAGCACTGACACAAACTTGAAAGTGGACAAGGCTAAGCCATCTAAGTGAATTAGAAAAGAACCAGTCCCAACAGGGCGAAACTTTAAATGAGAGAGCCATGAACCCTCAGCAACTGCAAATGCGCCCCCCCTGCCCGCTTGATCCGTCTTAGATCGGCGGATAAAAAGCACCACTAAGGAGCCATCACAGCAGATGTCCGCCACTGACAAGCCCCCTTGGGCAGCCTTGGACTTACTGACCAACTCTACTATCCTAAGAGCTCCATAAAAGGCTAAGGTGAAAGCCGTACTGAATAAATGAGCTTCAAAAACAGAAGAACACACCGCATTTGTCAGCAGGAACAAAGATTGCAGAATGTCAAAAGTAATAGGCCGGCGGCAGTCCGGCCTGCGAGCCCCTTTTCGGTAACCGTGCAGGGCCTATTTCACCAAAAAGTCCTTGGTAAAATCCAGGATGCCCTGCAATTTAAATAAGAAGGCCAACCCTGCCAATTTGCGGTTCATGGCGTAGATAGTCACGCCCTCAACAAAACTTAAACAGACAAAATAGATCAAGAGATGTCTCACCTCAGAGCTGCCCATATCCACCCTTGCCTCGCCAAACCTTGTTGTATGAAGACCCCGTTGACTCACTCAAGGAGCCTTGAATCAAAATGGAGGCGACGTCAACGCAATCTGCCACAGCCGAGGAGGACACGGGGTTACACACTACTCCGCGCCCGGCGCCAACTCCCGGAACCTGTCCAACTGGAAATGAGAGAGAGTGTCAGACAACAAATTCTTCACCCTCCCAGTGCTTGCACCGGAGCTAGCCATAGTAGGCTGAGCCCGCTGGGCTGGAGGGTCCATGGCTGGGCTCCCTGACTGGCTCTGCACAGGAGAGGGGAGTGAAGGGCTAAAGCATTTCAGGGGGCGTGCCCGCCGAGCGCCACTCACAGGGGAAGCAGCCAGAGCCGGGGAGGAGGCTCCCAGCATGGCAGCTACCCGAGACTGTAGCAAGTCCATCCCTATTGACTCTGCCATGGAGCGGAGCTGCTCCTGCAGAGTCCTCAGATCAGATATGTCAGTCCAGCGGGGTATAGAGGGAGTGATGCTGCTTACAGAATCTTCTCCTCCTCGTGTCTGACACCCCCCCCCCCCCCCGGGATATCGGTCTCCTTGTATATCCTGAAGACTGACCCCTGTGGGCACTCCACCCCCCCTCCTGCTGGCCGACCAAGGACCTCCTTAACCCCTGGCATACAGGATTCCCCTGTGAATCCTTATCATGCTAGCCCTGTGCTTATTCTTTCTTTTTCTTTTTTGCTGCAGGCTGTACTGGGTGGCCTAAAAGAGTAGAAGATAGTCGGACCGGTTTGGGTAGGACATTCCAGAGGATGTAAGAAGCTTGGAAGAAGTCCTGGAGGCATGCATGGGAGGAGGAGACAAGGGAGCTAGAGAGTAGAAGGTCTTCGGAGGAACAAAGAGAACAATTTGGCTTCTTGGCTTTGGATCTTTCTACATATAGCTTCATAAGAGACCAGTGTTACCACAATGTAACCTCGATACTTCCATATTGTGTTACATCGGGAGTGTAGTACTGGGACTACTAGGACAGAGCTGTTGCAGCTCTGTCCAGCATCTCCCAGCAGCAACAGATTTCTGCTATAGACCAGATTCAAACCCCACATAAAACGTACAACAAATAAATAAATAAAAAATTGAGAGAGAGTGCAAATTATGTAACTGCGGTGTTGTGAATATATATTTTTTTTTATTCACATTTTTTTTTCCTATTTTGATTTATCCTATTAAAAACCAATGTAGCGGTGACACTTTTGCAAGGTGTCGGCTACGTGTAAATTTAGTTATTTTCTCTAAAGAACAGTAAATTGGTTCTAATGCCGCGTACACACGATCGGAATTCTAGTCGGAAAAGACTCTGACGGTTTTTCCGACGGAATTCCGACGGAATTTCGCTCAAGCTGTGTTGCCTACACACGATCACACCAAATTCCGACGGTCAATAACACCGCGGCATAAAACACGTTCGACAGCACTATAAAAGGGAAGTTTAATGCTTCCGAGCATGCGTGGAATTGTTTCCGAGCATGCGTCGGAATTTTGCGTGTCGGAATTGCATACACACGATCGGAAAATCCGATAGGAAGGTTTTCCGTCGGAAAAATTGAGAACAGGCTCTCAATCCAAAGTCCGTCGGAAATTCCGACAGAAAAAGACTATTGGGCATACACACGGTCGGAAAATCCGATGAACAGCTCCCATCGGACTGTTTCCATCGGAAATTCCGACCGTGTGTACGCCGCATAAGAGTTAATTGTGTAGGTTGAACTTGGAATCAGTTTGGCTGGGCTGTGTTAGGGTTCTGCCTGGTCATGTGTACAGTTAGGTGCACATGACAGGCTTAGAACCAGGCCTGGTTGGACGTTTTGCGTTTGGCCCCGCTGAGGAGTCTGGGGAGGGGTACTTAAGATGCTGGAGTCACGTGTTCGGGGTTCGTTTTTTGGGGCCTGTGTGCCTGTTCCTGGATCTAGACCAGGGTAGCCTCTCGAGGGGTCACGGGAGCGTGTGCCGCCCTGCAACATGGTTAGTCTGACTAGCCCCACAGACCCACATGGTCTGGGGCGAGGATCCGTCTGTTCCCGAGTCTCGGAACCGGCTGGTCCAAGGCGCAGTAACTGAGGGAGGATTCAAGGCGTCCGGGTGTGCTCTCATCTTGGAGGGGCACCGCAGCTCGTGTAGGCGACCGAGGGAGGACTCTTCGGAGAAGGGCCAACAAGCTGGCATCCTGAGAAGTGCCCGGTTGCTGGGTTGTCAAGGACACTAGAGAATCCACATTTCCCACTACTGCCAAGGAGACGGATAACGTTCCAGGTACTGAGGAAAGGTTCCTGTTTACTTTTGAATTCTACTTTAACTCAAGGTCAGAGACTTTGCAAATTCCAAATTCAAGTGCTGACTGCCATAATCTCTGGCTGGAGGTTTGTTCGGCTTTGAAGCGCCCAGCTGTGAGTGGCTACTCTCTGGGTTGGCATTAGAGACTTTCATGTGCTTAGCAGTTCAAAGTGCCTGAGTTTCTTCACCCTTGCCCTCTGTTCCCACATGAGACTGTGTCTGTTGGATGTTACCCCTGCAAAATAAAAACCTTTCTAAAGGACTTTTATGGTGTCAGCGTCCGAAGTTGTTGGGTACTAACCCTGGGAACCCCTAGACCTGGAGGGGGGCTAATAGGCTGAAACGCGTCAATTGATTTAATCAGCATTTGTTCACTGTGGCTATTCAATAAAATTAAGAAATTTTAAGAGCAACAACCGGAGTGCGGATAATTTTTTCTACATTTTACTGCCCCCTGCCTGTGCGAACAAGCTCTACATCCTGACACTAACCAATAACTAAGGGAACCCACTCCTCGGAGTGTGAAGAAAAGAAGGGACCCCTGCACAAACACGCTACCAAAATTTGACCTTTATTTTGCCATTTCTGCGTCGCTGAAAACGGGTTGTCATATAATAGACCACAGGGGAAATATTTAATGAAGTCAGAGTACTACATGGATGATATTCAGTACTAAATGCTGCAAGTCTGAATATCTCTTATCATAATTCGGAGGGTTACTCCTCGTCTGTGGAGCCGTGTCACATCTCAATATCCGTCACCCGTTCCTGACAGTCCTTGACACTGACTGATGGGTCACATGTGTCCGCCCAAGGCGATGGCTCTGCGATGGTTAGAATTGCGCAGCTGGGCGCTTAGGAGGATCAACATGAAGGACATTTTCCAGGAAAAAGAATGAGGACTTTTTTTTTTTTTACCCTTTGTGCTGTTTTGTAACCTTCCTCATATAAACACATTAGACATGTGCACAATAGAAAAATTTGTTTATTTTCGTTTCATTTTTTTCGTTTCCGTTGATTCGTAACGATTCGTAAATTTGGAAGTCGTCGGTGTTCGTATTCGTAACGATTCGTAATTTCGTAAGTCCTCGGTGTTCGTATTCGTAACGATTCGTATTTCCGTAAGAGTTATTTTTTCGTTGATTCGTTTTTCCGTTAGTTTAATTTTCATTTATTCGAAATTCGGACGCATTCGTATTTTAGTAGATTTAGTTACATTCGTACTTTCGTTAGATTGATTTATTCGTACTTTCGTAACATTGTTTTTGTAGATTCGTAATCGGAGCATAATTCATAATTTTATGTAATGTGTATGCTATTATTACATTTTAACCACTTCAGCCCCGGACCATTTGGCAGCCAAAGGACCAGAGGTCTTTTTTCAATTTCGCACTGCACTACTTTAACTGGTAATTGCGCGGTCATGCAATTTTGTAACCAAACGAAATTTGCGTCCTTTTCTTCCCACAAATAGAGCTTCTTTTGATGGTATTTGATTGCCTCTGTGATTTTTATTTTTTGAGATATAAACGGAAAAAGAGCGAAAATTTTGAAAAAAAAAAGAGATTTTCTACTTTTTGTTATAAAAAAAATCTAATAAACTCAATTTTAGTCAAACATTTGGGCCAAAATGTATTCAGCCACATGTCTTTAGTAAAAAAAATGCCAATAAGCGTATATTTATTGGTTTGCGCAAAAGTTATAGCGTCTACAAACTAGAGTACATTTTCTGGAATTTACACCGCTTTTAATTTATGACTGCCTATTTCATTTCTTGAGGTGCTAAAATGGCAGAGAAGTACAAAACCCCCCCAAATGACCCCATTTTGGAAAGTAGACACCCCAAGCTATTTGCTGAGAGGCATGTTGAGCCCATTGAATATTTTTTTTTTTAGTCCCAAGTGATTGAATAAAGACAAAAAATAAAAAAGATAAAAAAGATTTTTTTTTTTTTTTCAAAAAGTTGTCACTAAATGATATATTGCTCACACATGCCATAGTTATATGTGGAATTGCACCCCAAAATACATTTTGCTGCTTCTCCTGAGTATGGGGATACCACATGTGTGGGACTTTTTGGGAGCCTAGCCGCGTACGGGGCCCCGAAACCCAAGCACCGCCTTCAGGATTTCTAAGGGTGCAAATTTTTGATTTCACTCCTCACTACCTATCACCGTTTCGAAGGCCATAAAATGCCAAAATAGCACAAAACCCCCCCAAATGACCCCATTTTGGAAAGTAGACACCCCAAGCTATTGTTGAGAGGCATGGTGAGTATTTTACAGCTCTCATTTGTTTTTGAAAATGAAGAAAGTAAAGAAAAAAAAATTTTTTTTTCTTTTTTCAATTTTCAAAACTTTGTGACAAAAAGCGACATCTGCAAAATACTCACAATACCTCTCAGCAAATAGCTTGGGGTGTCTACTTTCCAAAATGGGGTCATTTTGGGGGGTTTTATGCCATCTGGGCATTCCATGGCCTCCGAAACTGTGATTGGCAGTGAGAAGTGAAATAAAAAAATTACACCCTTAGAAAGCCTGAAGGCGGTGCTTGGTTTTTGGGGTTCCGTACGCAGCTAGGCTCCCAAAAAGTCCCACACATGTGGTATCCCCGTACTCAGGAGAAGCAACAGAATGTATTTTGGGGTGTATTTCCACATATGCCCATGACATGTTTGAGCAATATATCATTTAGTGACAACTTTTTGTAAAAAAAATATATATATTTTTTTTTTTTCATTATTCAATCTCTTGGGACAAAAAAAAAAAATATTTAATGGGCTCAACATTGCTCTCATCAAATAGCTTGGGGTGTCTACTTTCCAAAATGGGGTCATTTGGGGGGGGTTTGAACTGTCCTGGCATTTTATGCACAACATTTAGAAGCCTATGTCACACGTCACCCACTCTTCTAACCACTTGTAGACAAAGCCCTTTCTGACACTTTTTGTTTACATGAAAACATATTTTTTTTTTTGCAAGAAAATTACGTTGAACCCCAAACACTATATATAATGTTAAAGCAAAGGCCCTACAGATTAAAATGGTGGGTGTTGCATTTTTTTTTTTCCACACAGTATTTGCGCAGCGATTTTTCAAACGCATTTTTTGTGGAAAAAATACACTTTTTTTTATTTTAATGCACTAAAACACACTATATTGCTCAAATTTTTGATGAAATAAAAAATATGATCTTAGGCCGAGTACATGGATACCAAACACGACATGCTTTAAAATTGCGCACAAACACGCAGTGGCGACAAACTACATACATTTTTAAAAGCCTTTAAAAGCCTTTACATGATACCACATTAGATTCACGGAGGAGGTCTACTGCTAAAATTACTGCCCTCGATCTGACCTTCGCGGTGATACCTCACATGCATGGTGCAATTGCTGTTTACATATGACGCCAGACCAACGCTTGTGTACGCCTTTGCGCAAGAGAAGGGGGGGCAGGGGTGCTTTTTTTTTTTTTTTTGTTTTGTTTTTTATTTATTTAGCTTTTTTATTTTATTTTTAAACTGTTCCTTCCATTTTTTTTCTTTGTTATGATTTTTATTGTTATCTCAGGGAATGTAAATATCCCCTATGATAGCAATAGGCAGTGACAGGTACTCTTTTTTTGAAAAAATTGGGGTCTATTAGACCCTAGATCTTTCCTCTGCCCTCAAAGCATCTGACCACACCAAGATTGGTGTGATAAAATGCTTTCCCAATTTCCCAATGGCGCGGTTTATATCCGGGAGGGGGGACATTCCCTCCCACTGCTTGTAAAAGCAGTCTAGAGGCTAATTACCCGCTAGAATTGCTTTTACATGAAAGCCGATCACTGGCTGAAAAGAATGATACCAAGATGATACCTAAACCTGCAGGCATCATTCTGGTATAACCATTCAAAGTCCAGCAACATACTGGACATATATTGTAATCTTTTTTTTTCATGCAGCCTCTTGGCTGAACGAAAAAAAGAGATTGATTGGTGGGTATGCCCACCATTAGAATACCTCCCTTCATCCACCCACTTCTAATGATGGGCATACATGCACCATTTATATATGCCGATGCATGGGGGCATCCTCCCGCAAAAGTTATGCCGTGTACACACGGTCGGAATTTTGACCGTATGTACGTGGCATTAGGAGCCAATCGCTCCTCCCCCCCCCCTGCTGCCCCCATGCTTCGGCATATATGCTCTTTTTTTTAACTGTGGTGGTGAAATCACCTCCTACAGCGTTGGAGTCGCGGCTTTATGTATCGTGGGAGCAAACGCTGTTGCTGTCAAGATAAATAAATCCGCGTTGCAACTGAATGGCGCACCTGAAAACAAAAAAATGCTCAACACTAAAACACAGTAAACAAAATTACATACCTGAAAAGCAAGCATGATAAAACATGATAAAACATAATAAAACATTGCAGAATAGAATGGAGTAAAAAAAGAGCAACAATAGAGAGAGAATAGAGTGAGAGAGAGAACAATAAAACGACAACTATTTTAGTTTTTTTTTTTTATTTTTTTGAGATTCACAGGTAAAAAAGCTCCTGACTGAAGCGACTGAATCAAAACGCTACAACAAAAAAACTGTTAGCGATCGCAGGGATCAGGCCTGACTCTGCGAACGCTGCAGTTATGTGTGCTTAGTGTTTTGTAAGTGACAGTGATCGATCGATACTGCACTTGGGTGGGCTGGGCTGGGCGGAGGGGGAAAACGCAGGTGCTAGCAGGTATCTGGGCTGATCCCGCTAACAATGCGGTTTTTTTTGGAACCCTAAACTGCTGGGACGCTAGTATAGATCTGATCAGATCAGATATTGATCTGTTCAGATACTGTGCCACTAAGGGAGGTGTATGCTTTGCGCGTGGGTGTTTGCGGTACTGGCACTAACCTGGGGCGACGCAGACCTTATTTGACCCTAAAACCTAATTGATATCACCCGCCGGGCGATCAGGGGGTTAAACCGTTATTGGGTAATAAATGGCGGGTGCCCTGACAGTATAAAAAACAAGCTAACTAACCAGCGTCACCCGTAACAGTAATACAAAAAAAAACTGGTTACCTAGCGACACTAATGCAGCGATCAGAAAAACGATCGCTTAGTGACACTGGCAAAAGGGGGTGAAAGGGTTAACTAGGGGCAATCAGGGGTTAAACCTTTATTAGGTAATATATGGGGGTACCTGACGCTATATAAAAACCTGACGGGGAACCTAAATAACGAAATAACTAACTGGCTAACCAGCGTCACCAGTGACAGTTATACAGTGATCACTGGTGAAAGGGTTAACTCTAGGGGCAATCAGGGGGTTAAAACCTTTATTTAGGTTGTAATATGGGGGTACCTGACCTATAAACCTATTTATGAACCTATATAAACATGGCGGTTACCTAAAAAAAAAAAATGGTTACCTAGCGACACTAATGCAGCGATCAGAAAAACGATCGCTTAGTGACACTGGCAAAAGGGGGTGAAAGGGTTAACTAGGGGCAATCAGGGGGTTAAAACCTTTATTAGGTAATATATGGGGGTACCTGACGCTATATAAAAACCTGACGGGGAACCTAAATAACGAAATAACTAACTGGCTAACCAGCGTCACCAGTGACAGTTATACAGTGATCACTGGTGAAAGGGTTAACTCTAGGGGCAATCAGGGGGTTAAAACCTTTATTTAGGTTGTAATATGGGGGTACCTGACCTATAAACCTATTTATGAACCTATATAAACATGGCGGTTACCTAAAAAAAAAAAAATGGTTACCTAGCGACAGCAGTGACACTAATACAGCGATCAGAAAAACGATCGCTTAGTGACACTGGCAAAAGGGGGGTGAAAGGGTTACCTGGGGGGCAATCAAGGGGTTAAACCTTTATTAGGGGGGGGGGGGTAGGGGGCTACCTAGGACCTAAAACTAACTGCCCTGACAGTTATTACAGTCACACTGACACTAAATGCAGTGATCAGTAAATAAATGATCACTGCAATTAGTGACACTGTGACTGGGGGGGGAGGGGGTGATCTGGGGGGTGATCAGGGGGTGACAGGGGGGTGGAATATGTGCCTAACTGTACTGGTGTCAGTGTAGTGTTGTGCACTAACCTGTACATGTTCGCCGCTCGGCGTCTCCGGTCACATAGACCGGCGCACCGAGCGTGACATCACTTCCGCCTTCCTGTCTATACAATAGACAGGAAGGGGAAGCTTTTCATTGGCCAGGAGCGATCGCGAGGGGGTGGCCAGAAACCACTGGCCGTCCCCCTCGTCCCGGATCGCTCCTGAAGCGATCCCGACCGTCCCCGCCGGCGGAGGGGGGTCCGATCGGACCCCCCAACCGCCGGAAGAATGTCACGTACAGGTACGTGATTCTGCCTGTACGTGCCATTCTGCCGACGTAAATATACAGGGGGCGGTCGGGAAGTGGTTAAGAGACATGGAAAATTACGAATCGAAAAAAAAAGTTACGAATGTACGAATTTTTTCATTCAATCCATTCGAAGCACGTTAAGCAGCGCCATTGTAAGAGACACGGAAAATTACGAATCAAAAAAAAAAAAAAAAGTTACGAATGTACGAATTTTTTCGTTCAATCCATTCGAAGCACGTTAAGCAGCGCCATTGTAAGAGACACGGAAAATTACGAATCGAAAAAAAAAAAAGTTACGAATGTACGAATTATTTCGTTCAATCCATTCGAAGCACGTTAAGCAGCGCCATTGTAAGAGACACGGAAAATTACCAATTCAACAAAAAAAAAAAGTTACGAATGTACAAATTTTTTCTTTCGTTTTGATTTTCGTTGTTCCTGTTTTCGTTTTTCGGATTTTCTTCTTTCATAGTTTCGTTGTTTCTAATTTGTTTTTTTCGGATTTTCGTTGTTTTTCGGATTCGTTCGTTTCGATAATTCGTTATTCGTAAATTTTTAGCGAATCATTCGTTCATTCGTACGATAACGAATGAACGAATATAACGAATTTTAACGGAAAACGAAAAAAAAAGCGAAACAAATTGCACATGTCTAATAAACACAATCATATAAAAGTACCGCTCTAATGCTTCTGTCGTTGGTATCGGCCAATAGGACATGTAATGATGAACTGGGGCAGGTTGTAGAAAACAGATGGTGGGGCTGCAATGGGGGGTTGGTTTACTAAAACCGGAGAGTGCAAAATCTGGAGCAGCTCTGCCCAGAAAACCAGTGTTGCCAACCTTTCAGATTGAAATTTACTGACATGACTCCCAAGATTTACTGACACAGCCAAGTTTTTACTGGCATTTCCAAAAGTTACAAAATTACAGTTTTAACCACTTGCCTACCAGGGACTTAAACCGCCCTTCCTGCCCAGGCCAATTTTCAGCTTTTAGCGCTGTCGCACTTTGAATGACAATTGCGCGGTCATACAACACTGTACTCAAATGAAATGTTTATCATTTTTTTCACACAAATAGAGATTTCTTTTGGTAGTACTTAATCACTGCTGGGGTTTTTATTTTTTGCTAAACAAACAAAAAAGACGGAAAATTTTGAACCCCCCCCCCAGTTTTCATAGTTTGTTATAACATTTTGAACACAGGTCATTTTTTTCCTTCATTGATGTGCATTGATGAGGCTGCACTGATGGGCACTAATAAGACTGCACTGATGGGCACTGATAGGCACAGTTAAGACAACACAGATGTGCGCTAATAGGCTGCACTGATGGGCACTGATAGGGCGGCACTGATGGGCACTGATAAGGCGGCACTGATGGGCACTGAGGCGACACTTGAGGGCATTGATGGGTGGCACTGATGGGTGGCACTAATGGGTGGCACTGATGGGCGTCACTGAAGGGCACAAATAGGTGGCAGTTATAGGTAGCACTGATAGGTGTAGAAAAGGGGAGGGGCTGAGTCCGCTAGAACCAGGCTCAAGTAGAGGCTACTTGGGGTGACACCCCCCCCGGTTCTATCGGACTCAGCCCCTCCCCTTTTCTACATACGTCTACGGCTAAGGTGACAATAACCGATGTGGTTTAAGACCGTTTGCCGATCTCTTAAATTAATTGACCGGCAAATGGTGGCCATATTTGCTATTTCTCTCTTTCCCCTTCCCCTATAGTTACTCTAGCACTCATAGGTGGCACTGATGGGCACTGAGAGGAACTGGTAGGTAACACTGATGATGAGGCACTGATTGGGAGCACTGATCAGCACTGATAGGGGGCACTGGTGGGCATTAAAAGGTGGCACTGGTGGGCACTGATAGGTGGCGCTGTTGTGCACTGGTAGGTGGCACTGGCTGGTGGCACTGGTGGGCATAGATGAGGGGGCGGTGGCTCTCTGTGAGAGGGACTGATGTCCCTCTGACAGATGCCGGTGATTGGGATGTTCGTGACGGTACCTCACGTGTGGTTTGATGGCTGTTTACATATGCATGCGCGAGTAACATGCGGTCGCATTTTCACGTAAGCACGGGGGGACGTGTGCGCTTTAAATATTTATTTCTTTTTTACAAAAATATTTTTTTCCACTTTTTTCTTTTGTACTAACTTTATTGCAATCACAAGGGATGAATGGGCCATGACAGGTCCTCTTTATGGAGAGATCTCTATTAGACCCCAAATCTCTCCTCTGGCCTACCATGTAGCCGATCAGACACAGAACGGTCTGATCGACTGCTTACCTGGTGGTTGCTGGCAGCCACGTAAACAAAGGGGGCGGATTATTATCGCACTGATCTTTCTAAGATATCATGAGATTTAGATATCATTTTAAGCCTGGGTTCCCGGAGAGCTGAGAATTATTTAACCACTTGCTTACTGGGCACTCCCACCCCCCTCCTATCCAGACCAATTTTCATCTTTCAGCGTTTTTATCATTTTTTTACCCCAAATAGAGCTTTCTTTTGGTGGTATTTGATCACCTCTGCGATTTTTATTTTTTGTTAAAAAAATTTAAAAAGACCGAATTCAAAAAATATATATATTTTTTTTTCAATTTTGTTATAAAAATTTAAAATGGGTAATTTTTGTCCGTCATTGATGTACACTGATGAGGCGGCAGTGATGGGCACCGATAGGTGGCAGTGAGGGGCACTGATGGGTGGCAGTGATGGGCACTGATGGGTGGCAGTGATAGGCGGCACTGGTGGGCATTGATAGGTGGCACTGGTGGGCATTGACAGGTGGCACTTATGGGCATTGACAGGTGGCAGACATGAGGCATAATTGCCTCTTCCTTTTCGGGACTGATGTCCCTTTAAGATGAGTTGGTGATCGGCTTTTTTTTTCAGCGTACGGAGAAAAAAAAACGATCACCGAGCTTTTGTTTTGATCATGTGATCAGCTGTCATTGGCTGACAGCTGATCACATGGTAGGGGGCCGGGACCCGCCCCTTACTCGGATCTCTGATCACCGGATGTCAAGTGGTTAAAGGGTTCCTTGGGGGTAAACAAGGTTGAGAAAGAAGGGCCCGGGAGCGAGCGCAGAGAAAAGGAGCATAGCAGAGGGCCAGCATGACAGGAGTGATAAGGGGGCACAGCGAGGGTTAAAAATAAATAGAGGGGAATGTAAGTAGATAGCTGGGTGGGGTTAGGAAAGCAAGCAGGTGGGAGGGGTTTAATTTATTTAAGTCCCGGGGGGTTTTTCCCGGGCAACATTTGAGATTTTGCCAGAAGGGAGAAGTTTAATTAGCCAGAAGGGAGTAGTTTATTTAGCCTGCATCCCGGCAATGGCGGACTTGGAGGGTCTATTTGCCCAGCTACGAGCGGCTGCTGCTTGCCATGGACCGGACTGGCTACAAAGGCAAGTGGCACCGCTTATTAGGCAGCAAACAGGAGCTGAGGCGGGGGGTCAGGACATCCCACGCGCTCGGAGGTCTCGGCCTCCGGAGCGTTTTTCCCCTGACACGTCCCCCAGAGCATCTCGCCAAGCTAGGAGCCCCACAGCACGGGACCCGTCAGGCCCGCCGGCGAAACGAATCCCCGTTTCCGCCGGTCCCGGGCCTGGACGGAATCCTCGTCACAGGCAGAGCTCGGTGGGCGGGGCCTCGGTGCGCGCATGCGCCTCCCCCCCCCCACCCGTTCGGCGGAGTCAGCGGGCGAATACGGGCACCCCCTCTCCTTCCTCGGCTGTGAGGGGGAGGCCTCAGCGTGGGAGACAGCAGGCCGCGACCGCAGGGCCTTTCCCATACCCGGCCGGCGGTTCTCTCAGGCCCAGGGGGATCCAAGATGGCGGGCGCAGGCAGCCCAGCAGCGCTACACCCAGAGCCCCAGGCGGACAAGATGGCGGACGAAGGCAGCCCAACAGCACAGTATGCAGAGCCCCAGGCGAGCAGTGGACGGCAGGTGGGGCCAATGACGGGGGGCGGGGCCAGCACAGTGAGTTAACACCTGCAGCTGGGCCCTCTTCACCTGGATCGGATGACGCGGAGCCCCTGCAGACGCCCGGATACCGGTCCGAGGGTGAGCTGAGTGGGTCTGAGACGGAAGATCGGCAGGAGCGTCCGGCAACGGTGGAGGCGGGAGCAGCGGCGGCGGGGACACCCCCTGGTCGGCCCGGTAAGTCCTTTACTGTTTCTAATATTTCTAGATATTCAGCAATGCAAGGGTTAACGGGGGTAATTGCTGCGGGGGGGTCAGGGACCGCAATGGGTGGGCCGCTGTCTCTCGGGGCCACGCCGGAACACGGGCCGGGGGGAGGAGCTCCCCCCTCCGTGGGTACTGACACACACCTGCAGGCATTGTTAGGGGGTTTGCGGGACCTTGTACAGCGATTTGCGCACGACACGAGCGGTCGGGCGCCGCAGGCAGCTGTGTGGGTACCGCCAATTGATGGGACCCTGGCAGATGGGGGGGGTTTGTCCGCGGGCACGCCACTCCCGGTGGCGGCGGCATCAATGGCCCCCTCTGGGTCAGTTTCACCGCTGGGTGTTTCCCCACCCTCGACGATGGCGAAGGCTGGAGAGAAGGCAGATACAGCGCTGGAGAGCGGAGGTAGGACGGATGTGGTTCGCATCGCGGACGCAGCAAAATGCGAGGTCTATGTCTGCTTTGAGGGGCCGCTGGGATCGCATTTGGAGGCGGAGGTCAGGGAAAAAATCGTGAAGGGTGAGTACGTGGAAATTTTTTCCCTCTTGCCATTGGAGAAGTTTAACCTGGATAGGGTAAAACCGGACGATAGCAAGAAAAAGGACGAAGAAAAGCGCCGCTATAGGCTGATCCCGCGCACGTTTGCGAATTGGCTGCAGGCGTTCGCCATTATGGCAAGTGTTATAGGTGAGAAGAACCCCGAACATTGTTCGGCGTTATTCTGTTACATGGACGCGATAGGTGAGGCTTACAGGGTATACGGAGGTACTGCTTGGCTCAGATACGATGAGCAGTTTAGACAACGCAGAGCAGTACGTCCATCTCTGCGCTGGGACCACAAGGACATCAGCCTCTGGATGAGGTTGATGTCGTCGGCACGGGCTCCCAATCAGTTTTTTTCGGGAGGGGCCGGGGGTTCATCAGCCCCAGGACAGCCGGCCTCTAAAAAATGGGGAGTCTGCTGGCAATATGGGGAGGGCACATGTAAGTTTGGAAGCTCCTGCCGTTTCAAACACGAGTGCTCCAGTTGCGGTGGATCTCATCCAGGATCTCGCTGCTTTAAGAAGGGGAAGGGGCGCACCGGAGAGTTTGGCAACAAAAGGGACGACGCCGGTGAAGGGGGAAAGGATGCAACCTTTCCTAAATAGGTACCCAGATCGGGCGGCTGCCCGGCTTCTGGGGGAGGGATTCGCGGAGGGCTTTAGAATCCCTAGTGCTTTAACAGTCATTCCGCCGGTTGCGAGGAATTTGCGTTCGGCACTGGTTCATCCGGAGGTGGTGGGGGAGAAGTTGGGGAAGGAGGTGGCACTGGGTCGCATGGCTGGGCCGTTTCGGGAGATACCTATCCCGGGGTTGGTGATTTCCCCGTTGGGGGTGGTACCTAAGAAGGAGCCGAATAAGTTTCGGCTGATACACCATCTGTCATTCCCAAAGGGGGGCTCCGTTAACGACGCGATTGACCCAGATGCTTGCACGGTGTCATACACGTCCTTCGATGCAGCGGTAGGGTGGGTACGCCGCTGCGGAAAGGGCTCTTTAATGGCAAAAGCGGACGTTGAGTCGGCCTTCCGCCTTCTCCCGGTACACCCTGACAGTTTCCATTTGTTGGGGTGTTGTTGGCAAGGGAGGTACTATGTCGATCGTTGTTTACCTATGGGTTGCTCGATCTCTTGCGCACTGTTCGAAACCTTCAGCTCCTTTCTGGAATGGGTGGTCCGCGACGTTTCGGGTTTGAATTCTATAATTCATTACCTGGACGACTTTCTTTGCGTGGGACCACCGGGGAAGAATGTGTGCATGGTTCTGTTGTCCTCTTTGCAACATATGGCGGGTACATTTGGTGTCCCGCTGGCGGCCGATAAGACAGAGGGCCCGACTACCACTCTTAGCTTCTTAGGGATAGTCATTGATTCGGAGGCCATGGAGTGTCGACTGCCGGAAGGGAAGCTTGTGGCTCTGAGGGAGGAGATTCGGGCAATAATAGGTCTGCGCAAGATTGAGCTGAGGAAGCTACAGTCATTACTAGGTAAGCTGAACTTCGCATGTCGTATCATTCCCATGGGCAGGGTTTTTTGCCGACGACTCTCGGCAGCAACTGCGGGAGCCAAGGCTCCTAACCACTTCATTCGCATCACGAGGGAGCATCGCGATGATTTGAAGGTGTGGGACACTTTTTTGGCGCGCTATAATGGCAAATCGCTGTGGATGAGAGGCCCGGTGAGCAATTGGGATCTGGAACTGTTTACAGACGCAGCCGGGTCTACCGGATATGGTGCCTACTATCAGGGGCACTGGAGCGCCGAGCCCTGGCCCAACGCTTGGGTTGAGGCGGGCCTCTGTAAAAATCTGGTGCTGCTGGAATTGTTCCCGGTGGTGCTGGCTCTTGAGGTCTGGGGCGAAGCGTTTAAGGATTCGAAGGTCAGGTTGAATTGTGACAATCTTGGTGTGGTTCAAGTCATCAACCGCATTTCGGCATCGTCACTTCCTGTCGTTCGGCTGCTGCGGCAATTGGTGCTGCGTTGCCTGCAGCTGAATGTATTTTTGTATGCTGTACATCTCCCAGGGATAGACAACACGTTGGCTGACGCCTTGTCTCGTTTTCAGTGGGACAAGTTCCGGGAGTTGGCGCCGGCTGCAGATCGACAGGGTGTTCCGTGTCCCCGATGGATGTGGTCGGTTGTCGAGGAGTCCTCGATGGATGGATCAGGGGGTCGGTGAGTGAGTCCACATGGGGGGCTTATGAGAAGGTTTGGAGCGAATGGGGGGAGTTGGTCAGGCAGGTCGGAGGGGATCCTCTAGCGGCTGAGTTGAGGTTGTTAGTCGTCTATTTCGTGGCAAGGAATTTGGAACGAGGTGTATCGGTTTCGGCGATGGATCGTAAGCTAGCAGGGCTGGCATTTTTGTTCAAATTACAAGGGTCAGTTGATCATACGAAGGAATTTTGTGTTCGACAAGCACTGAAGGGCTATCGTCGGTCACGGAGGCAGAAGGATGTCAGGAGGCCGGTGACTTTTGGCAACCTGAGGGTACTGGCGAGTCAGTTAGATACGATATGCTCTACAGCTTACGAGGTGTCCTTGTTCCGGGCAGCGTTCTCGCTGGCCTTTTTTGGCGCCTTTCGGATAAGTGAGCTAGTGAGTCCGTCCAGAAGGGTTCCCGGGGGTTTGCGCGCCCGGGATGTGGGGTTAACAGGGGGTGGAGTGGAGGTATTGCTTAGGCGATCCAAGACGGATCAGATTGGTAAAGGGGTAAGGGTGAAGCTTTATCCGTTGCCGGATTCCCCTGTGTGCCCTGTAAGGGCGGTACAGGATTTTCTGGGGGTTCGCCCGTCGGCGGAAGGTGTGTGGCTCATTCACGAGGACGGTTCTCCGTTGTCCAAGTTTCAGTTCGTGGCAGTTTTCAAGAAATGTTTGAAAGCGGCCGGACTGGATAGTTCGCAGTACGCTTCGCACTCCTTCCGCATCGGGGCGGCTACTGAGGCCGCACGATGTGGGTTGGACGAAGATGCGGTTAAAAAGATCGGCCGTTGGGACTCGCGGAGATTCCGTACATACATCCGGCCTCACTTGGTGGTCGAGTAGAGAGCGGCCCACTGATTTGGAACTTGAAAGGGGGGAGTGGGAATGGCGGCAATTATAAGGTTTTAAGCTTGTGGCTAGTTGTTAAATTTTCATAGGTTATCTGTGTTTTTTCCATTTTGTTACAGATGGAACACAGACGGGTCTCGTCTGGATATTGGGCCATTCTTTTGTATTCTGGGGGGCTAGGCGGGCAGATATTAGACCCAATGGCAGGCAATTAGGCATATCCAGGGATGAGGCATGTATCCGTTGGATAGGTAGGCCAGGCATGAAGTGGTCCAGGGTTTTACCGGAAGTGCAGCACGTTGCGCGCCTGGACAGGCCGCCGGACGTGTTGGTACTTCACGTTGGGGGTAACGACCTGGGGGGCCGGCCCGCAAGGGTGCTCATAAGGGATGTGAAGATTGACTTCCTGCGCCTGAGCACTT
This sequence comes from Lithobates sylvaticus, assembly GCA_028564925.1. Taxonomy (NCBI): domain Eukaryota; kingdom Metazoa; phylum Chordata; class Amphibia; order Anura; family Ranidae; genus Lithobates; species Lithobates sylvaticus. The sequence continues at coordinate 619,680,418 of CM053027.1, read as the reverse complement.
CCTTCCCTAATATGGTGATCGTCTGGTCCGATATCGTGGCCAGGAAATCGTGGAGATTGGCTAGGTCGGTTGACCGCTTGAATAAAACCCGCATTAAAGTCAACAAAAGGGTGGGTCAATTTATTATTCGTAATGGAGGTCTGGTGGTTCGACACCAGGAGTTGGAGAAGGATGTGGGGCTGTACCTTCGGGGGGACGGAGTGCATCTGTCGGATGTAGGTATTGATCTCTGGGCTCTGGGATTACAGGGGGGGATACAGAGGGCGCTGAGAGTTTGGCGGAGCTCCCAAGGGTTAGGTGGTCACCCTTGTTAGCTGATGGCGGTGGTGTGGTCTTTTATGGTGGTAACTAACCCAGGAGATGGAAGTGTTGGGGACTCAATAGTGCCATGGGCCCCCTTGGTGTACAGTTAACACGGATTAGCTGAAGAGGATAATCTGGACACTGCGGGTAATGAGTTGTCACCGGGCTGATGTTTATCACGGCCGGAGGCCTAGTACGATAGCAGGCCCGCAGTGAAAAAGTGGAACATAGTTATATGGGGAAGTGCCGTTTAAGACCACCGGGTGGGAGAACTGATATTCTGTTTATGGTTAATAAAGTTTATATATATTTTATATATATTTGATATTTGTTAATAAAAGGCTGCTATGGCCAGTTATACCCCAATTAAAGAGTGGTCTCGTTTCTATAAGTAAGATTATGGGGAATAAGGTGGTGGGGTATAATAATGGGCGGCAGCCGTTATAAGGTGGGTGCATCTTATCTACACTGGTCAAGAAGGGCCCGGGAGCGAGCGCAGAGAAAAGGAGCATAGCAGAGGGCCAGCATGACAGGAGTGATAAGGGGGCACAGCGAGGGTTAAAAATAAATAGAGGGGAATGTAAGTAGATAGCTGGGTGGGGTTAGGAAAGCAAGCAGGTGGGAGGGGTTTAATTTATTTAAGTCCCGGGGGGTTTTTCCCGGGCAACATTTGAGATTTTGCCAGAAGGGAGAAGTTTCCCACCCACCCTCCCTTGAATGTGTTTGGGTTGTACTAATGCTTTTATTTCAGGTGCGGTTTCAAGAGAAGTCATGGCAGCAGTCGGTTGGCGGTGGTGTGGTCTTTTATGGTGGTAACTAACCCAGGAGATGGAAGTGTTGGGGACTCAATAGTGCCATGGGCCCCCTTGGTGTACAGTTAACACGGATTAGCTGAAGAGGATAATCTGGACACTGCGGGTAATGAGTTGTCACCGGGCTGATGTTTATCACGGCCGGAGGCCTAGTACGATAGCAGGCCCGCAGTGAAAAAGTGGAACATAGTTATATGGGGAAGTGCCGTTTAAGACCACCGGGTGGGAGAACTGATATTCTGTTTATGGTTAATAAAGTTTATATATATTTTATATATATTTGATATTTGTTAATAAAAGGCTGCTATGGCCAGTTATACCCCAATTAAAGAGTGGTCTCGTTTCTATAAGTAAGATTATGGGGAATAAGGTGGTGGGGTATAATAATGGGCGGCAGCCGTTATAAGGTGGGTGCATCTTATCTACACTGGGCATTTTTTCCACTGACCCCCCCAATAAATGGTGCATTCTTTCCATTGGGCACCCAACGCAAAGGACAGTCTTCCTCTTCCACTAACAACTAGTGTAAGATGGCCCTTCCAAGAATGGAAGGAGGCATTTCTCCACTAATATAATGTTGTTAGGTGGGTGTGGGATTCCCTGAATAAGTGAGTTTTAAGGGATCTCCTAAAGGTGGACAGGTTAGAGGCTGATCGGACATAATGGGGCAGGGAGTTTCAGGGGATGGGAGAGGCTCTGGAGAAGTCCTGAAGGCGAGTGTCATGATTATGCAGTAATCTTCCCCTGTTTGCTTACCTCTCATGTGTTCAGACTAAGAGGCCAGCCACTCTCACCTGGTGGGTTTTATAACCTCTCCTCTAAGCATGGCTCCACCCAGGCCCTATCAGGGAAACCTATATTAACCGCTTCCCGACCGGCCACAGCATATATACGTCAGCAGAATGGCACGGGCAGGCAAAATCACGTACCTGTACGTGATCGTGCATTTGCCTGCCTGTGGGTCGCGCACTCGCGACCCGGTCGGGAGCTCCGTGACCCCGGCCGCGGGACCAGCGGACCCGATCGCCGCTGGTGTCCCGCGATCGGGTTACGGAGCTGAAGAACGGGGAGAGGTCTGTGTAAACAAACCTCTCCCCGCACTTCCTACTCTGCCTGTCATTGATCGGCTGTTCCCGGTCATCGGGAAAGCCGATCAATGACGTCAGACGTCAGCCCCGCCCCCTAATGTAAAAAAAACACAACACGTCACACTAACCCCTCCCCTCCCCCTAGTGGTTAACCCCTTCACTACAACTGTCATTTATACATGAATCAATGCATTTAAATAGCATTGATTGCTGTATAAATGACAATGGTCCCAAAAATGTGTCAAAAATGTCCGATGTGTCCGCCATAATGTCGCAGTCACAATAAAAATCGCTGATCGCCGCCATTACTAGTAAAAAAAAAAATATTAATAAAAATGCTATAAAACTATCCCCTATTTTGTAAACGCTATAACTTTTGTGCAAACCAATCAATAATCGCTAATTGCGATTTTTTTTACCAAAAATATGTAGAAGAATACGTATCGGCCTAAACTGAGGAAAAAAAATGTTTTTTTATATATTTTTTGGGGATATTTATTATAGCAAAAAGTAAAAAATATTGCATTGCTTTCAAAATTGTCGCTATATTTTTGTTTATAGCGCAAAAAATAAAAACCGCAGGGGCGATCAAATACCACCAAAAGAAAGCTCTATTTGTGGGAAAAAAAGGACGCCAATTTTGTTTTGGAGCCACGTCGCACGACCGCGCAATTGTCAGTTAAATCGACGCAGTGCCGAATCGCAAAAAGGGGCCTGGTCCTTTGGCTGCCAATTGGTCCGGGGCTAAAGTGGTTAACCTGTGCACTGCAAGCCAGTGGTGCTGATCAACCATTGTGTATCCATGGTGTGTTCGGCTTCCTGGTTCCTGCTTGTGTGCTTTATGTTTGTCTCTGTTACCGACCTTGGCGTGTTCTCAACGATTCCAGTCTGCTTGTGACCTTGACCCTTTGGCATGTCCCCGACCATCCCTGTCTGCCTGTGACCCTGAACCTTTGGCGTGTACTCTGTTGTTCCTATCTGCTAGTTACCCTGACCTCTGCCTTATCCCCTTACCATCCTTGTCGTTCCAGCCTGCTGCTTCCTTCTCCTGTAGTCTACTGTGAGCTGTGAGACCCTGGGGGCCGCGACCTGGAGCCAGACTGCAGCGAAGTCCATCCTCACCACTAGAGGCTCTGGCGAACACCTGCTGACTCTTAGACTCCGCACCCTGGGGAATCTATGCTCTAGTTCCCACTGGGATCTGTGTTAGTGATCCAGTAGACCTGTGTCCTGAATCTCCCTGGGTACAATCCGCAGCAGTCAGTCCTAAGGTCCACTACCTAGCGGTGCACTTCCGACTCCTACTGAGTGCACCTGTCACCTGGTCTCAGGTGACCTGACAGCGAGCATGGGAGGAGGTAACAAGGGAGCTAGAGAGCAGGAGGTCTTGGGAGGAGCGGAGGGGGCGATTTGGGACGATATCTGCAGATGAGGTCGGTGATGTAGCTGGGGGGCGATGTTGTGGATGGCCTTGTATGTTGTGGTTACCATTTTGAAATTAAATGAAAAGAAATGACCCACCTCACGTGTCAAGTGCTTTGCAACATTCTTTATTTATGGTTATTATCTTGCTGATTTTTCTCAGATATCATGAGCTCTGGATATCATTTTTAGTCCGGGTTCCATGAGATCTGAAAATTATTTCAAGGGTTCCTTGAGGGGTAAAAAAAGTTTGAGAATGGCTGATCTTTAGAAAGACCTCTTGGACAAAGACCTCCAGCTCCTACAGCCGGAATACATTTATACCATAGAACAAGCACACCAATTCAATAATGCAAGTTACTGTATATAACAAAGCCAGACGAGTTCACATAGTAGAAATGCTCAATGTGTATATAACATATTTTATTTATAAGATGCACAAATATGGCCCCGTTTATGAATAAATACATATACAAGTACACCGCGGTAGAGATACAGAGATGTTTACCGTTGGCATGGTCATAGGACTTCATTACACGCCTGACAGAAATGCCAATAGTAAACATCTCTTTATCTTTTACCACAGTGTATTTTTACATTTATTTATTCATAAACTGAGCTATATTTGTGCATTGTATAAATAAATTATATGCGTTGAACATTTCTACTACCCTGTTTCCCTGAAAATAAGACAGTGTCTTATATTCATTTTTGCTCCCAAAGATGCGCTAGGTCTTATTTTCAGGGGATGTCTTATTTTTCCATGAAGAAGAATACGGTACACATTTATTGACCACCCCCTTCTGATCCTCCTGTGCCATTTTGCCCCCCCCCCCCCCCCTCAAATCCCTGCTGTGTCATTTTAACCGCTTCCCGACCGCCCACTGTATATTTACGTCCTCAGAAGGGCACAGCTAGGCAAAAGGACGTACGGGTACGGCCCCTTTAATTGCCTAGCCGTGGGGTCGGGAGCTCCGTGACCATGGCCGCGGGACCAGCGGACCCGATCGCCGCTGGTGTCCCGCGATCGGGTCACAGAGCTGAAGAACGGGGAGAGGTCTGTGTAAACGAACCTCTACCCGCTCTTCCTACACTGACTGTCACTGATCGGCTGTTCCCTGTCATCGGAAACAGCCGATCAGTGACGTCAGACGCCAGACACGCCCCCTACTGTAAAAAAACACACAACACGTCACACTAACTCCTCCCTGCCCCCTAGTGGTTAACCCCTTCACTGCCAGTGTCATTTACATAGGAATCAGTGCTATTTAAATAGCACTGATTTCTGTATAAATGACAATGGTCCCAAAAATGTGTCAAAAATGTCCGATGTGTCCGCCATAATGTCGCAGTCACAATAAAAATCGCTGATCGCCGCCATTACTAGTAAAAAAAAAAAATATATTTATAAAAATGCTATAAAACTACCCCCTATACACACTATAACTTTTGCGCAAACCAATCAATAATCGCTAATTGCGATCTTTTTTACCAAAAATATGTAGAAGAATACGTATCGGCTTAAACTGAGGAAAAAAATGTTTTTTTATATATTTTTTGGGGATATTTATTATAGCAAAAAGTAAAAAATATTGCATTTTTTTCAAAATTGTCGCTCTATTTTTGTTTATAGCGCAAAAAAAAAAAAAATGCAGGGGCGATCAAATACCACCAAAAGAAAGCTCTATTTGTGGGAAAAAAAAGGACGCCAATTTTGTTTGGGAGCCACGTCGCACGACCGCGCAATTGTCAGTTAAAGCGACGCAGTGCCGAATCGCAAAAAGGGGCCTGGTCCTTTGGCTGCCAATTGGTCCGGGCTGAAGTGGTTAAGTGAGCCCCCCTCCCCCACCCCTGTGCCAGTGGATAGTGGATTATTTAGTCTCTCACCCCCCTCCCACCTTCATCAGACATTCCCCCCTTTACCAGACAACCCCCCCCCCCCCCTTTATCACCCCTGTGTGTCTGTGGTGGCCAGATTCCACACAATGTGCCTGACTCCTGCCCCGCGCGACTCACTCACTGTCTAATTGTGAGTCAGCCAGACTCCGTCAGGGCAAAGCGAGCAGCAGGAGGCAGAAGGCGGCAGCTTGCCCTGGCGGCGGCGCGGGCTCTCTAATGACGGGTGACGTCACTCGTCATCCAGAGAGCCAGCCGCAGCTCACTGATTTAAAGAGACCTTGCACTGCCTGAACAACTCTGGCTGCGCAGTGATCTGCGCGACAGCGCCCGCCGCTACGGTCCAGAGGAGTCAGACGCCTTACGGTAGCTTCGGGGGCCTTATTATCGGGGAGGCCTTATGTTCGGGGAGGCCTTATTATCAGGGGCTTCCTTATATTACAGCGAGAGGCAAAATTGGAAGTAGGTCTTATTTTCGGGGGATGTCTTACTTTCAGGGAAAGACGGTATGTATGTAAGGGGGTTTGCGAATGGCTGTGTAGAGCACAAGTCTTTGGCCCACTCCATCCTACTAGAACAACAACCTTCCTGCTTAAAACCTTAGCCCTCCGCCATCTTTTATCCATCTCCATGCCAGAGACCTTCCCATGACATTCCTGGCCATTACCCTTTATATCCCAAGGAAGGAATGCCCTGCACCTATTCTCTGAGAAAAAAGCCCCGGTTACAATAGTATCACGTCTTGGGGTGGTAGAATTGCAAAGAGCACCCCTTACATTTTGTATATATATTCTTTTAAATGGCGTCCTAAATAAATTAAACAGCAATACTAAATAGTGGCCTACCCTTTGAGGTAGTACCATATACTAGGAGTACTGACTCCCAATACATAGTGAATTCTTTCTACTGACCCCCAATAAATGGGACATTCTTTCCATTGACCCCCATTAAATAGTGCATTATTTCAATTGACCCCCAATACATTTTTCGTTCTTTCCAAATGACCCCCCCCCAATAAATGTGTCGTTCTTTCCACAGACCCCCACTAAATGAGACATTTTGTTTCCACTGACCCCCCAATAAATAGGTCATTCTTTCCATTGATCCACAATAAATGGTGCATTATTTCCATTGACCCACAGTAAATTTTTTCATTGACACCCAAAAAATGGTGCATTTTTTCCAATGACCCCCAATATATAGTACATTCATTCCACTGACCACCAATAAATTTGTCATTCTTTCCACTGACTCCCAATAAAATGTGTTGTTCTTCCCATAGACCCCCAATAAATGGTTCATTCTTTCCACTGACCCCCAATAAATATGTCATTCTTTCCACTGACTCCCAATACAATATGTTGTTCTTCCCATAGACCCCCAATAAATGGTTCATTCTTTCCACTGACCCCCAATAAATATGTAATTCTTTCCAATGATCCCCCAATAAATAAGTTGTTCTTCCCATAGACACCCCAAAAATGTGTTGTTCTTCCCATAGACCCCCCAATAAATGATGCATTCTTTCCACTGACCTCCAATAAATGAAGCTTTTTTCCATGGGCCCCCTAATAAAAAGGCATCCTTTCCATTGATCCCCAATAAATTGTGCATTATTTCCATTGACCCGCAGTAAATTTGTAGTTTTTTCATTGACACACAAAAAATGGTGCATTTTTTCCAATGACCCCCAATAAATTTGTCGTTCTTTCCAATGACCCCCCCCCCCCCAATAAATGTGTTGTTCTTCCCATAGACCCTCCAAAAAAATGTTGTTCTTGCCATAGACCCCCAATACATGGTGCATTCTTTCCACAGACCCCCAATAAATAAGACATTTTTTCCACTGGCCCCCCAATAAATAGGTCATTCTTTCCATTGACCCCCAATAAATGGTGCATTATTTCCATTGACCCACAGTACATTTGTTGTTTTTTCATTGACACCCAAAAAATGGTGCATTATTTCCAATGACCCCCAATATATAGTACATTCTTTCCACTGATCCCCAATAAATTTGTTGTTCTTCCCATAGACCCCCCAAAAATGTGTTGTTCTTTCCATAGACCCCCAATAAATGGTTAATTCTTTCCACTGACCCCCAATAAATGTGTCATTCTTTCCAATGACCCCCCAATAAATTTGTTGTTCTTCCCATAGACCCCCCCAAAAATGTGTTGTTCTTCCCATAGACCCCCAATAAATCGTGCAATCTTTCCACTGATCCCCAATAAATGAGAATTTTTTCCACTGGCCCCTCCAATAAATAGGTAATTTTTTCCATTGACCCCAATAAATGGTGCATTATTTCCATTGATCCGCAGTACATTTGTCTTTTTCCATAGACCCCCAATAAATGGTTCATTCTTTCCACTGACCCCCAATAAATTTGTCATTCTTTTCAATGAACCACCTCCAATAAATTTGTTGTTCTTCCCATAGACCCCCAATAAATGATGCATTCTTTCCACTGGCACCCCAATAAATAGGTCATTCCTTCCATTGATCCCCAATATATGGTGCAATCTTTCCACTGACCCCCAATAAATGTCCTATCCTTTCTATTGACACCTAATGAATTGTGCATTCTTACCACTGACCCCCATCATATTTGTCATTCTTTCTATTGAGCTCCAATAAATGGGGCATTTTTCCGCTGACCCTCAAGAAATGGTGCATTCTTTCCACTGACCCCCAAAAATAGGGTTTTCTATCCAACAACCACCAATAAATGGTGTATTGTTTTCACTGACGCCAATAAATTGATAATTTGTTCCAGTGACTCCCCCCTCCAATAAATAGTGCGCTTTTTCCACTTACCTCTATAAATGGTGCATTCTTTCCATTGACCCCCCTAATGAATGGGCCATTTTTCCTGCTGACCCTCAATAAATCATGCATCCTTTCCACTGACCCCCAAAAAATTTGACATTCTTTCCGATGACCCCTAATAAATATGTCATTTTTTTAACTGACCCCCAAAAAATAGGGCATTCTTACCACCGACCCACAATAAATGGGGATTTTTTTTCCACTGATCCCCCAAAAATGGGGTATTCTTTCCAACGACCATCAACAAATGGTGTGTTCTTTTCACTGACCCTCAATAAATGCGTCATTATTTCCAGTTCTCACCCCCCCCCCCCCCCTCAATAACTGGTGCATTCATTCCACCAACCCTCAATAAATGGTGCGCTCTTTCCGCTGTCCCCCTATAAATGGACATTCTTTTCACTGACCCCTAATAAATATAAGTAATTTATTAACTGGCCCCCAAAAAATGGGGCATTCTTTCCACCGACCCACAATAAATGGGGAATTCTTTCCACTGATCCCTGGAAAATGGGGCATTCTTTCCACTTAATCCCAAGAAATGGTGCATTATTTCCATTGCCCCCCCCCCCCAATAAATGGTGAATTCTTTCTATTCTCTCCCAATAAATGTGTCATTCTTTCCACTGATCCTCCAATAAATGGTACATTATTTTCATTGACACCCAATAAATGATACATTATTTTCATTGACACCCAATAAATGGTACATTATTTTCATTGACACCCAATAAATGGTACATTATTTCCAAGGACTTCCAAAAAATGCTGTGCTCTTTCCACTGACCCCCAATAAATGATGCATTCATTCTATTTTTTTATGAACACACCCATTGTTTTGCTATAGCCATTAAATTGACCGTTTTTCAGAAACATTAGCCATTTAAAGGGTTGCAAAAATGTTCAGTAAGTCAATATACAGCTGGAAAGCTGTTGGTTATTTGTAAGATTTAGAGAAAAGCCTTATGCCGCGTACACACGATCGGACTTTCTGGCAGACTTGGTCCGGTGGACAATCCGCTGGACTTTGCAGCGGAGGTCCACCGGACTTTACGAACGAGCGGACTTGCGCACACACGAACTGACTTTCTGGCGGACTTCCCGACAGACTTTCTGCGGAGGTCCGACGGACTTTCCAAATAAACGGACTTGCCCACTCACGGACTAAAGTCCGTTCATTTTGAACGTGACTCCAGGTACGATGGGACTAGAGAAGGAAGTCAATCTCGCCAATTTCATCGGCGAGATAGACACCTTGTAAGCCCCTTCGCCTGGTATGGATTTTAAGGGTAACCCCCCTCCACCCCCCCCACGTGTCCCCCCAAAGTCCATACCAGACCCTTATCCGAGCACGTAGCCCGGCCGGTCAGGAAAGGGGGTGGGGAGCGAGCGCCCCCCCCTCCTGAGCCGTACCAGGCCGCATGCCCTCAACATGGGGGGGTGGGTGCTTTGGGGAAGGGGGTTCTTCTGCCGGGCTCCACCGCTATCTTCTTCCAGCTCTTTTACTAGCGTTGGCCCGGTCTTCTCGTTCGTCATCGTCGCCGCCGTCATCTTCTTCTTCTTCCTTCTTCTCTGCTTCCGATGTTGACACGATGCTCTCTCCCGCTGTAATGCTGTGGACACGCTGCGTATCGACTTATATAGGCATAAGGGGCGGGATCACCGGGTGATGCCACAGGGCGCCCCCCTTCCCCAGGGGAGGGCATGTTGAGGGCATGCGGCCTGGTACGACTCAGAAGGGGGGGATGGGGGCGCTTTCCTGACTGGCCAGGCTGCGTGCTCGGATAAGGGTCTGATATGGACTTTGGGGGGACCCCCACGCCGTTTTTTCAGCGTGGAGGGGGTTACCCTTAAAATCCATACCAGACCTAAGGGACATTGTCGCCTATCTCTAACGCTCGCTGCAATAGGAAAATATGTTTTTCCTATTGCAGCGAGCACGAGATAGGATCGCGCTGGAAACATTCTCGCAGGCAGGTGCTGTAGTTGCCGTTGCGTCGTAGTTGGTCCATCAGACCAGCATACAGATGAGCGGGCTTCCTGACAAAAGTCCGTCGGACTTTTGGGAAGATAAAGTCTGCTGGAGCCCACACACGATCGGAATGTCCGCCTAAAATTCCGATCGTGTGTACGGGGCATAACACACACAGGGAGAGCTTACAAAACTCCATGCAGCTAGAACCCTGTTGACAAATAAACCCAAGACCCGGTTGCTGCAGTGTTATTGTGTTATTCACTACACTGAGCAACCGGGCTGGCCCCCAAGCTGCCCCAATGCAGGTCCTACCTTCAGCATCCAGCCTTCGTTCTGCCAAACATCGTGGACCTCTGCACCACATCTGTTCACTCAGCTCCCCCCCCCCCCCCCCCCCCAACGCCGAGCTCACCTACAGCTCTCCGAGCGACCAGCTTACTCCGATTATAAATAAATCAGACGCAATGTTCTTGGAAATTCAGCCACCAGGCTCCATCCCTTATCATGTCCCCCCGCCAATTAATATTTCAACAGCCCCTCCGCCACTTCCCTTCACAAACTGCCGACACAATCTCAGGATGAAAGACTTTCGTGTTCTCATCTGCGAAGCCGTGTCCTCGCCATCGCCGCCAATCCTTTTATCCCAATCGCCTCCGTTAACTCCTTCAAAGCTTACAGGGGGAATCTTCCAATCTCCCTCTAGCATCAGCCATTGTGACGCCGGATGGAGACGAGGTTGCGTCGCGATAACGGTAAGCTATGGAGAGAGTGATCAAGATTTCAAGAAAAAATAATATATCTTTTTTTTTTATTTAGTATCTGATAGGAATCGAATAATAGAAGGCCCGGATTGTTCTGAAGTTGCACACCATGGAACAAAGAAAACGTTGATACAATATAAAATTGTTTTTATTTATTTTTTTTCAGCCGGAACAAATTGAAGCAGAAGCCAAAAATATCAAGTTTAAAGCGGTAGTAAACCCGCTGAAATTTTTTTTTCTTTAAGTACACCTGTAAGGCAAAAGGCATAATGAGCTAGTATGCACCGCATACTAGCTCATTTATGAAATACTTACCTTAGAACGAGGCATCGGTAACTCACCTGGTCCACGCCGAGGTCGCTGACATGTTGCCTCGGCGTGTCTTCCGGGTATCGCGACTCCAGCGCTGTGAGTGGCTGGAGCCGCGATGTCGTCACTCCCGCGCATGCGCACGGGGGACTTCTTCCCGGCAGGGTTCGTATTCTGCCGGCCCATCAGCCGAGAACCCCCCGTGCGCATGCGCCGCTGCAGTCAGCGGCGCATTGCACGGGGAATATCTCCTAAACCGTACAGGTTTAGGAGATATTTTTTTTACCTACAGGTAAGCCTTATTATAGGCTTGCCTGTAGGTAAAAGTCATTTTTTTAACTTTACAACCACTTTAAAATAAAAAACTCATTAAAAAAAAAATAATAATTTTTGTATTCAATTTTAACCACTTGCTTACTGGGCTCTTATACCCCCTTCCTGCCCAGGCCAATTTTCAGCTTTCAGCGCTGTCGCACTTTGAATGACAATTGCGCGGTCATACTACACTGTACCCAAACTAACAATTTTTTTTCACACAAATAGAGCTTTCTTTTGGTGGTATTTAACCGCTTCCCGACCGCCCACTGCATATATATGTCAGCAGAATGGCACGACCCGGTCGGGAGCTCCGTAACCACGGCCGCGGGACCAGCGGACCCGATCGCTGCTGGTGTCCCGCGATCGGGTTACGGAGCTGAAGAACGGGGAGAGGTCTGTGTCAACAAACCTCTCCCCGCGCTTCCTACTCTGCCTGTCATTGATTGGCTGTTCCCGGTCATCGGGAAAGCCGATCAGTGACATCAGACGTCATCCCCGCCCCCTAATGTAAAAAAACACACACACACGTCACAGCCCATAACCCCTCCCCTCCCCCTAGTGGTTAACTCTTTCACTACAACTGTCATTTATACAGGAATCAATGCATTTAAATAGCACTGATTGCTGTATAAATGACAATGGTCCCAAAAATGTGTCAAAAATGTCCGATGTGTCCGCCATAATGTCGCAGTCACAATAAAAATCGCTGATCGCCGCCATTACTAGTAAAAAAAAAAATATTAATAAAAATGCTATAAAACTATCCCTTGTTTTGTAAACGCTAAAACTTTTGCGCAAACCAATCAATAATTGCTAATTGTGATTTTTTTTTACCAAAAATACGTAGAAGAATACGTATCGGCCTAAACTGAGGAAAAAAACTATTTTTTTTATATATTTTTTGGGGGATATTTATTATAGCAAAAATCAAAAAAAATTGTATTGTTTTCAAAATTGTCGCTCTATTTTTGTTTATAGCGCAAAAAATAAAAACCGCAGGGGCGATCAAATACCACCAAAAGAAAGCTCTATTTTGTGGAAAAAAAGGACGCCAATTTTGTTTGGAAGCCACGTCGCACGACCGCGCAATTGTCAGTTAAAGCGACGCAGTGCCAAATCGCAAAAAGGGGCCTGGTCCGTTGGCTGCCAATTGGTCCGGGGCTGAAAATGGTTAATCACCACAGTTTTTTTTATTTTTGTATATTTTGCTAAATAAACAAAAAATTATCGAAAATTTTGAAAAAAAAAATTATTTTTTTTCATAGTTTTTTATACAATTTTACAAACAGGTAATTTTTCTCCTTCACTCATGTGCGCCGATGGGGCGGCACTGATGGGCAGGGCCATCTTAATACAAGGGCACTCCTGGGCACTGCCCAGGGGCCCCCGGTGCATGGGGCCCTGCAATAATCTTGCATTACATCATATTTTCCAACTGTCTGGGACATTCATGCTTTTTAGTAAACTGTCCCGAGATGGCCGTGTCCCGGGAAGCGTCCCAGAACCTATACTCTGCCCTCCTGATCCCAGTATTGTGCCCTCCTGACCCCTCCTGTACTGTGCCCTTCTGCATTCCCCACTGTACTGTGCCCTTGAATGATTTCCTTTTGTAAAATGTATTTTATTGAAAGTACTAATGAATCTATGTTTAATTCTATCAACTATTTATACTTTATTTCTTGAAAGTAGGTGCGTAAATTGGGGCAAGCTGGTAGGGGCCCCAGTGCATTACTTTGCCCAGGGGCCCTTGATGCTATTAAGATGGCCCTGCTGATGGGCACTGATAGGCACTGATGGGCGCTGATGAAGCTGCACTGATGGGCACTGATGAGGCTGCACTGATAGGTAAACAAACAAAATATAGTGTAGCGCAACCAAAAATTAATGAATCAAGTTGTTTCGTTCCCGTTGTGCAACTTTCAGCGACAGTTCATTGATATCCAGTGCAGGGGCGGACTGACAACTCATGGGGCCCCCGGGCCATACGAGATTATGGGGCCCCCAGGCATTAGGAGAAGATTATGGGCCCCCGGGCAATAGGAGATTATAGGGCCCCCAGGCAATAGGAGATTATGGGGCCCCCAGGCAATAGATTATGGGGCCACACAGTATACACACACACATACAGTATACACACACAGACACACAATATACACTCACAGTATACACACACAGAAAACACATACACACACTGAAAATGTACTGGAGAGGCAGGGCAGCTATAATCTTGGGATTTTTTTTAAAAAACACAGATTTTTACATACTGTTTTATCAGGGCCCCTTAGTGGCATGGGGCCCTCGGGCAGTGCCCGAGTGCCCAAATGGTCAGTCCGCCCCTGATCCAGTGACTTCATTGACCACCACCTCTAGCCGAACTCCTTGCTCACTTCCAAATGTTGACCTCACTACAGAGACACACACGCCTGTAATTTTATCAATTTTCCTCAGGGAAACCCTTCCTCCTCCTGGTGTTCCTGGATAGGGATGGGCCCGGTGTTTGATTCGAACCCATGTTCGAATCGAACATCAGGCGTTCGCCCGCTCGGCGAGCCCAGAACTATTTCCAGTGCATTGCTGGCTGATGATTGGCCAAGCATGCACTGTGACCCGCATGCTTGGCCAATCAAAGAGCCAGCGGCAACGAGAGCAATAATTGGCACACTGGCAGGATGCCTGTGGTCAATTATAGCTCAGGGGGTTTAGTACACGCCCCACAGTATAAAAGGCCGCCGCGCCGGCGGCCTCCTATATTGTGTTGTGTTCCAGCGTGTCAGTGTTATGTGCTGCTGACTGCTGACATTATGTGCTGTGATTCTGGGGATTAGTGTGTGCATGCTGTTAGTACAGCATTGCAGTATCACATCTGGGGGGTGTCTATAGTATGCCTGGGCGCATGAAGGGGCACATGTTTCCTGTGCTTAGAACTGTCCCTGCACAAAGTGTCATTTTTGCAGGAAAAAAAGCTATTTAAAATCACTCGTGGCTAATGAATTGATGGCTCCCGTAACACAGAAAACAGTCATTCATTGAAAGTCATTGATAAAAAAAAAGTCTTTGATAAAAAATAAAAGCGTGGGGGTCCCCCCAAATTCAATAACCAGGCCCTTCAGGTCTGCTATGGATATTAAGGGGGACCCCACGCCATTTTTTTTATATTTTTTTGGCCTTTTTGTTGGCCTTGAGGTCTGGGATGGATTTTAAGGGGAACCCCGGACAAAAAAAAAATGGCGTGGGGTCCCCCTCAAAATCCATACCAGACCCTTATCCGAGCACGCAACCTGGCAGGCCACAGGAAAAGAGGGGGGACGAGAGCGGCCCCCCCTCCCTCCTGAACTGTACCAGGCCACATGCCCCCAACATTGGGAGGGTGCTTTGGGGTCCCCCCCAAAGCACCTTGTTCCCATGTTGATGAGGACAAGGGCCTCTTCCCCACAACCCTGGCCATTGGTTTGTGGGGTCTGCGGGCGGGGGCTTATCGGAATCTGGAAGCCCCCTTTAACAGGAGGACCCCCAGATCCCGCCCCCCCCCCCCCTGTGTGAAATGGTAAGGGATTATGTACCACTACCATTTCACCAAAAAAGTGTCATGGGGAATTCCCTATGGCTTTCCCCATGACGTCCCCGTGCGTCAGAGGGGGCGGGGTTACCAGGTGGCCCCACCCTCCGTTATAAAAGACCTGTCAGACGCAGCAAAGCCTCACACAGCGGGAGCCTCCCATTTGCGCGGAGCGGCCCAGAAGAGATGCCGACGACATGGAAGAAGATGCCGGACGAGAAGACCAGAGCAAGAAGAAGCGGATCGGAGAAAGAAGATGATGGAAGAAGAAGATGGAAGAAGATGCCGTAAGGAGAAGATGAAGAAACCGAAGGATGAAGAAAGGAAGAAGGAAGACCAGAAGAAAGAAGATTTTAATTAAGGAATTGTCAAAGACCGTCTCCTGTAATTTTTACCATTTTTGACACTTTTTTGGTGAAATGGTAGGGGTACTTTTGTACCCCCTTACCATTTCACACAGAGGGGGCGGGATCTGGGGGTCCCCTTGTTAAAGGGGGCTTCCAGATTCTGATAAGCCCCCGCCCGCAGACCCCCACAACCAATGGCCAGGGTTGTGGGGACGAGGCCCTTGTCCTCATCAACATCTCCCAATGTTGAGGGCATGTGGACTGGTACAGTTCAGGAGGGGAGGGGGGGCGCTCTCGTCCCCCCTCTTTTCCTGCGGCCTGCAGGTTGCGTGCTCGGATAAGGGTCTGGTATGGATTTTGAGGGGGACCCCACGCCATTTTTTATTTTATTTTTTGGGGGGACCCCCACGCTTTTTTTTTAAACATTTTTTATTTTTTATCAATGACTTTTTTTTTATCAATGACTTTCAATGAATGATTGTTGTGTTACGGGATCCGGCAATTCATTAGCCGCGAGTGATTTTAAATAGCTTTTTTCCCTGCAAAAATGACACTTTGTGCAGGGACAGTTCTAAGCACAGGAAACATGCGCCCCTTTACATGCATACTATAGACACCCCCAGGTACGAAATGTAAAGGAATATTACACTTTTATTGTTTCACTTTAAGCATTATTAAAATCACTGCTCCTGAAAAAACGTTAGTTTTTAAAAAAAAAATTTGCATTGATACATGTCCCCTGGGGCAGGACCCGGGTCCCCAAACACTTTTTATGACAATAACATGCATATTAGCCTTTAAAATTAGCACTTTTGATTTCGAACGTTCGCATCCATTGTAACTAATAGGGTTCTTATGTTCGCACAGACTTTAGGTCCGTTCGTGGGTTCTGGTGTGAACCGAACCCGGGGGTGTTCGGCTCATCCCTATCCTGGACAAGACAGACCTCCTCCCGGGTTCTCGCTATGTGGACCCCACTACAGAGTCACAAACCCCTGGTGTAATATCTCTCTGGATACCTCGGGAACACAAATCCTCATTACAGTGCACCTAGACAGCTCAGACCTCCTCCCGGGATCTCATTCAGTCATGGGTGTCCATATAAAACAAAGGCAAACCATAGTGCTCTCTGCTATTAACATTTGTTAAAACTTAACTCAGCGATAAAATACTCTCATACAAATGTGAAAAACATGCATATCATTAATAATGATGTGAACGGAAATGCAAACCATGTAAAACCTCTAAATGTAATGTAAAAAAAGAAATGGAGTTTATAGCCTCAGCCACAGGGAAGACCCATGTGATTAGAGACTTTATCACCTGCTCCACCAATTGGGTTGTCTACAAGTTGGAGTGTGATTGCGGCAAACAATATGTGGGACGTACCTCTAGGGAGTTGCAGGTGAGAGTGAGGGAACGTATGGCCAACATTATAAGAGGCAAAAAAGAACATAGTGTTCCGAAAAACACTTTAGAATAGCACACCACAAAGATCCATCGCGAGTCCGATTTTTGGGGATTGAGGAGGTCACCAAACATTGGCGAGGTGGTAGTTACATTAGACAGATTAGCCAACGTGAATCATTCTGGATCTATGAGACTTATGCCCTGTACACAGGGTCGGAAATTCAGACGGAAAAGGTCTGATCGGATTATGTTGTCGGAAAATCCGATCATGTGTGGGCTCTATCGGACTTTTTCCGTCGGAAACTCCGCCGTTCTGCGCAGGCGCTCCCAACTTACAAACAAATCCGGCTTAAGAACAAACCGGAAGTCCCTTACCTGTTCGCAACTTGGGGACTGCCTGTAATGGTTAATAAATGTAATAGTTTAATTATAATAGACATTATCCAAATTTTTTAATTTTCGTTTTGTGTGTTCTTTCAAATTTTTGGATTTTTGTTCTTTCTGATTTTCGAATTTCTGATTTTCGTTCTTTCGAATTTTCGTTCTTTTAGAAAATGTGTTTTCGGGAAAATTTGTTGAACGGTCTTTGGTTAATTTGGATGTTTGCGAATTAACGAATACCGTATATACTCGTGTATAAGGCGAGTTTTTCAGCACATTTTTTTGTGCTGAATGTGCCCCCCGGCTTATACTCGAGTCAAGCACTTTTCTGCTGCAGAGAATTACATTTTTCGACCCGACTTTGGGGCCTCTTATCTCGGGACCACTTGGTGCTAGCAACCCCAGATTTGGTGTGCAAAATTTGGGATTCCTAGCACTAAGTGGCCCTGAGATACACGGCCCCAAAATCGGTCAACTGTGTCCATCTGCAGCAATGTTATTTCGGGACCCTTTGGGTCCAGAGACCCAACATTTTGGCTGCAGCTAGAGGGCATCTAGGAACCCTTAACTACCAAGTTTGAAGTTCGGGGGACCTATGGCTGCAAATGGGCACAGTGAGGCTGTAAATGGGCACAGTGAGGCTGCAAATTGATATTGTTGACCCTCTTTTACACTTACAGTAGCTGCGCATTTCTCACCCTAGGCTTATACTCGAGTCAATAAGTTTTCCCGTTTTTTTGTGGTAAAATTTGGTGCCTTGGCTTATACTCGAGTATATACAGTATGCAGAATTTTGACGAAAAACAAATTCAGAACAAAACAAATTGCACATATCTAATATACAGTCTCTATTCAGCCTCATTGACACTCCTCCTGGATTTCACTTGCTTGTAGACTCCAGCTGAATCACTGAAATGTATCTGACAGGCACCAGCCCATCAGCCCTGACCAGACTAACACCAGCCCATCACCCCTGACCAGACTTACACCAGCCCACCAACCCTGACCAGACAAACACCAGCCTACTAACCCTGACCAGACTAACACCAGCCCATCAGCCCTGACCAGACTAACACCAGCCCATCAGCCCTGACCAGACTAACACCAGCCCACCAACCCTGACCAGACTAACACCACCCCATCAAGCCCTGACTAGACTAACACCAGCCCACCAAACCCTGACTAGACTAACACCAGCCCACCAACCCTGACCAGACTAACACCAGCCCACCAACCCTGACTAGACTAACACCAGCCCACCAACCCTGACCAGACTAACACCAGCCCACCAACCCTGACTAGACTAACACCAGCCCACCAACCCTGACCAGACTAACACCAGCCCACCAAGCCCTGACTAGACTAACACCAGCCCACCAAACCCTGACTAGACTAACACCAGCCCACCAACCCTGACCAGACTAACACCAGCCCACCAACCCTGACTAGACTAACACCAGCCCACCAACCCTGACCAGACTAACACCAGCCCACCAAACCCTGACTAGACTAACACCAGCCCACCAACCCTGACCAGACTAACACCAGCCCACCAAACCCTGACTAGACTAACACCAGCCCACCAACCCTGACCAGACAAACACCAGCCCACCAACCCTGACCAGACTAACACCAGCCCACCAACCCTGACTAGACTAACACCAGCCCACCAATCCTGACCAGACTAACACCAGCCCACCAAACCCAGCCACCACCAACCCTGACTAGAATAACACCAGCCCACCAATCCTGACCAGACTAACACCAGCCCACCAAACCCTGACTAGAATAACACCAGCCCACCAACCATAACCAGACTCACACCAGCGCACCAACCCTGACCAGACTCACACCAGCGCACCAACCCTGACCAGACTAACACCAGTGCACCAACCCTGAACAGACTCACACCAGCGCACCAAACTCTGACTAGACTAACAGCAGCCCACCAACCCTGACCAGACTCACACCAGCCCACCAACCCTGACCAGACTAACACCAGCGCACCAACCCTGACCAGACTCACACTAGCGCACCAACCCTGACCAGACTCACACCAACCCACCCGACTGATTTTGCACTGCCAGCCCTTTACTGGAGATTGTCTGAGGCCCTCATAAATGTTTCAAACAGCCCCTCCTCACCTCCACCCACTAGCTCTAGAAGTCACTCCTGTAGGCATGATCCAAGCCTTAGGGTTGTCCCCAGAACCCCCAAGAAGTAAGAGAATCTTCCAATGAGGACAACTGCTCCAGACGTAGGTATTGGGGGTGTTCTTCCAATACACGTAAGACTACAGATATACTACAGAAGACAACCAGAGACTGCAGACATCCTACAGGAGATGGTCAGAGACTGCAGACATGCAACAGGAGATGGTCAGAGACTGCAGACATAGTATAGGAGATGGTCAGAGACTGAAGACATAGTACAGGAGATGGTCAGAGAGACTGCAGACATGCAACAGGAGATGGTCAGAGAATGCAGACATAGTATAGGAGATGGTCAGAGACTGCAGACATACTACAGAAGATGGTCAGAGACTGCAGACATGCTACAGAAGATGGTCAGAGAATGCAGACATAGTACAGGAGATGGTCATTGACTGTAGACATACTACAGAAGATGGTCAGAGACTGCAGACATTATACAGAAGATGGTCAGAGACTGCAGACATAGTACAGGAGATGGTAAGAGACTGCAGACATATTACAGGAGATGGTCAGAGACTGAAGACATACTACAGGAGATGGTCAGAGACTGCAGACGTACTACAGGATATGGTCAGAGAACGCAGCCATAGTACAGGAGATGATCAGAGACTGCAGACATAGTACAGGAGATGGTCAGAGACTGCAGACATAGTACAGGAGATGGTCAAAGACTGCAGACATCCTACAGGAGATGGATAGAGACTGCAGACATGGTACAGGAGACAGTCAGAGACTGCAGACATAGTACAGGAGATGGTCAGAGACTGCAGACATCCTACAGGAGATGGACAGAGACTGCAGACATGGTACAGGAGACAGTCAGAGACTGCAGACATAGTACAGGAGATGGTCAGAGACTGCAGACATAGTACAGGAGATGGTCAGAGACTGCAGACATCCTACAGGAGATGGACAGAGACTGCAGACATCATACAGGAGACAGTCAGAGACTGCAGACATAGTACAGAAGATGGTCAGAGACTGCAGACATAGTACAGGAGATGGACAGAGACTGCAGACATAGTACAGGAGACAGTCAGAGACTGCAGACATAGTACAGAAGATGGTCAGAGACTGCAGACATAGTACAGGAGATGGTCAGATTGTGACTTGTTGTACTCTTCCCAGACATAGACTGTCTTAGTATTTTATTAAAATCCTGTAGATCAGCTCTGCTTGGATCTGATGAATAGAGCGTATCTCCCAAAAACTTGTCCGGAAATGTAAAATGTGAAAAAAAAATGTTCCTTTTCAGAAATCAGTTGATAATCCTGCGTTGATGAAATGCTGCGGCGCTGTAATCCTTCCTTACTACAACCTACTCTGTTCTCTTTTTACTGAATTGCACAGCAAACGACAGCATGATGTCACCTTAAAGATGATTGGCTGCTGCAGTGGGGACATGCCCTCCTTGTCCTGACTTTTTACGCCGCGTTGTGGAATAAGCTCCTTAGTGTAATCCGGGGTCTTGGCGTAGAATCGCAGTGGGTGAAAATGGACAATCCCAGATTTAAGCTGAGAGATTCCGGATAATTCTGGGAGAGCGGTGAGGTCACTCTAGCAATATAGTAAAAAATTATTAATACAGAAAAATGATTATTAAAGGGGAACAACAACACTTTTTGAAGGTCTTTTGTTATCACATGGCTGCCCTATACATGGATCAGCCATAACCATAACCCATCGAGGTATGGACTCCACTAGACCTCTGAAGGTACTCGGTGGTATCTGGCACCAAGCTATCAATAACAGATCCTTTCAGTCCAGTAAGTTGCAAGGTGGGGCTTCCATGGATCGAACATAGAAAATGTGGATTAAGCTACACACATTAAACCTATTCGGGCACCATCCCTATCAAAGTGTAATAGAACAGAAAAAAAAAATGGAATCCACCAACCCCATGGACAAACTCCCAGAGTAACTGGGTGACCACAAAACATTGGAGTTTTTATTACCATAATTAAAACATTACATTCAAAAATAGTACATATTTGATCACACCATCAGCCATATTCAAATTGTTTCCAAGAACATATAATCAACGCCTTGAAGAACCATAAAGGATCAACGCGTTTCACGTAATTTGCTTCCTCAGGATCCATGCTCGCACATAAAAACGTTGATATAGCTGAAAAAAAATAATTTACAGATATAATGAAAAATTTTAACATATAATGACACAAAGTACAAGACAAAACATATTATCCATAAAAGGATGGTGGGGGAAAAAAATAGAAAGGAGGGATGGAGGAAAAAAAAAGCCAAAGCTCCAACTTGTTCCCCAATTTATTGTTGAAGTCATCAGACCAGGCCACCTTCTTCCATTACTCTGTTGTCCAATTCTGATGCTCACATGCTCATTGTAGGTGCTTTTAGCGTGTGGAAAAGGGTCAGCATGTGAACCCTGGCTGGTCTGCGGCTACACAGCTCCCATACACAACAAACTGCGATGCTCTGTATGTTCTGACATCTTTCTATCAGAACCAGCGTTGACTTTTTCAGCAATTTGAGCTCCAGTAGCTCTTTTAGTGGATTGGACTACACAGGCCAGCCTTCTCTCGCCATCTTCATCAATGAGCCTTGGCCACCCATGACCCTGTCATCGGTTGACTGATTTTTTCATCCTTGGACCACTTTTGGTAAGTCCTGACCACTTTTTCAGCAATATGAGTTCCAGGAGCTCTTCTATTAGATTGGACTACACAGGCCAGCCTTCGCTTTTCGCGTGCATCAATGAGCCTTGGCCACCCATGACCCTGCCACTGGTTGATCAGTTTTGCATCCTTGGACCACTTTTGGTAAGTCCTGACCACTTTTTCAATGATATGAGCTCCAGGAGCTCTTCTATTAGATTGGACTACACAGGCCAGCCTTCGCTTTCCGCGTGCATCAATGAGCCTTGGCCACCCATGACCCTGCCACTGTTTGATCGGTTTTCCATCCTTGGACAACTTTTGGTAAGACCTGACCCCTTTTTCAGAAATATGAGCTCCAGGAGCTCTTCTATTGGATCAGACTACACAGGCCAGCCTTCGCTTTTCGCGTGCATCAATGACCCTTGGCCACCCATGACCATGCCACTGGTTGATCGGTTTTCCATCCTTGGACCACTTTTGGTAAGTCCTGACCACTCTTTCAGCAATAGGAGCTCCAGGAGCTCTTCTATTGGATCGGACATCACAGGCCAGCCTTCGCTTTCCTCTAGAATCAATGAGCCTCGGCCACCCATGACCCTGCACTGGTTGATCATTTTTCCATCCTTCGACCACTTTTGGTAGGTCCTTACCACTTTTTAAACAACTTAAGCTACAGTCGCTCTTCAATTGGATCAGACTACACAGGGCCAGCCTTCGCTTCCCACATGCATCAATAAGCCTAGGCCACCCATAACCTTGTCACCAGTTCTCTGGTTTTCCTTCCTTGGACCACTTTTAGGTGGATCCTGACCACTGCAAACCGGGAACATCCCACAAGACCTGCAGTTTTGGAGTTGCTCTGACCCAGTCACCTAGCCACCTCAATTTGGCCCTTGTTGGAGTCTCTCAAATCTTTAAGCTTGCTAATTTTTTATGCTTTCAACTTCAGGAACAGCATGTTCATTTGCTGCCTAATATTCACCTTCAGATGCCATGGTCATGAGATAATCAATGTCAGTGGCCATACAATAATAATGTTTTGGATGTATTATGTCCCAAATAATGATGAGGTTGGGTTTGGTTTGAACCCAAGGTTATCCAAACCCAGAAGTTAGCTGTCATTGCCAATCCAATGAGATTCCCCACCCCGCAGCTGCACGTATACCAAGGGGCAGGGATACATGTGATATCATCGACCCAATATGGGCACATGGCCATATGAGGTCATTGTCATTTGTATGTGTAGCCCTGGTTCGAGGGACACTTGAGACTACAGCTGCATAGTCCATGCTGTCACTGACAGTGTCAAACATGCTGCAGCCACTCACATACAGCCAATGCTGCTCTCCTATTCCTTGCATGCCAGTGAGGTGAGGATAGGAGAGAGAGAGACAAAGCACTGAACATTTCCAGGGCTGTGTACAACCACAGAGAGAGCTGGAGGAAAGCCCTGCCAACCACCAGGGAGAGCAGAGAAAGACCACTTCCACCACCAGGGAGCGCGTAGGAAAGCCCCACCACCACTAGGGAGGGGAGCGCAGAGGAAGCAGTAACGCTGTTGCTGTGCATCCTGGGAAAGGACAAAACCTGCTGGAAAGAGCAAGGACTTGTGGGAGATGTAGTCCCCAGAGAGACTGAGTCTGTACTACAAATTAGCTCTGGAGCTACGGATCCCAGCTGGTTCTGATAGAAAGAAAGGTGTCAGAGTTCTGGAGAAAAAAGGGAAAAGAGTGTTCCTGGGCAAGGAGCAGTCACAGGAAAGATATGGTGAAGGACAAATGTTGTGTAATGCCGCGTACACACGACCGGACTTTCCGCCAGACTAGGTCCGACGGTTTTTCCGATGGAGTTTCGGAGGACTTCAGAGGGACTTTCCGAACGAACGGACTTGGACACACACAATCACACCAAAGTCTGACGGATTTGAACGTGGTGACGTACGACAGCACTAGAATAAGGAAGTTCATAGCCAGTAGCCAATAGCTGCCCTAGCGTCGGTTTTCGTCCGTCGGACTAGCATACAGACGAACGGATTTCTCGATAGGAACTGGTTCCGGCGGAAAAATTTGAAACATGGTCTATTTCTAAAGTCCATCTGATTTTTCGACAGCAAAGGTCCGATGAAGCCCACACACGATCGAATTGCCCGGAAAAATAGGAAAATATTTTTGCACCTTAGCCTTTTTGGGGGTGGGTGATAAAGCATGTTTGCATGTTTTACTAATTTCTTTAGTCTCAGGATCATATAGATATACCCAGTTTTCATCCATGGTCACTAATCTGTTTAAAAAGTTCTCCTCATCTTTGTGGTACAGGTCCTAAATGCTTTGCGCACATTCCACCCGTTGCAGTTTTTGGAATCACGGCTCGGTGTTCAACTTTGTCCGGAATGACACCTACTCCATTTCACTTGGCTCTAACTATAATTTTCCACGACCTACAAAAAACTAAAATTGGCATGCATATTACTAAGATATCCACCTATAAACCTGCAAAATTTCAGATCCCGAGCACATCTAGATCATGGTGAGGGTAAGAACTTATTGGCCTCCCCTCATATAATAGTGTTGGATTCAACTTCTGAGGCTTATTGTAGAGCCGTGGTCTTCAAACTGTGGGAAGTGGCCCTTTGCTTGCCTTTATCTGGCCCTTGGGGCACCAGGCCACCAACTGACACCAATGATGGAGCACCATTCCTCATACTGACACCATGAATGGGGCACTATTCTTCTCGTTAATATCACCAATGGGGCACTATTCCTCCCATTGAAACCAATGATGGGGCACTGATGCCGGGGCACTTTCTACTCCCTTTAGCCACAGTCTGGCCCCCCTAAAGCCTGAAGGACGGTAAACTGGCCCTTTGCTTAGAAAGTTTGGAGACCCCGGTTGTAGAGTTAAGTTGCCTGTGGATGGTGCCAAGCCAGCAGGTGACCATACTGCCCAGAGAGACTGGTTCTCTAGAGGTATGGAGATGCATAAAGCAGCATTTAAAAAAGAACAGTTGGATAAAGTTGACTATTTAACCGCTTCAGCACCGGGCCATTTTTTACCCTTCCTTACCAGAGCACTTTTTGCGATTCAGCACTGCGTCGCTTTAACTAACAATTGCGCGGACGTGCGACGTAACACCCAAACAAAATTGACGTCCTTTTTTTCCCACAAATAGAGCTTTCTTTTGGTGGTATTTGATCACCTCTGCGGTTTTTATTTTTTGCGCTATAAACAAAAGAAGAGCGACAATTTTGAAAAAAAAACACAATATTTTTTACTTTTTGCTATAATAAATATCCCATTTTTTTTTAAAAAAACTTTTTTTTTACTCAGTTTAGGCCGATACGTATTCTTCTACATATTTTTGGTAAAAAAAATCGCAATAAGCGTATATTGATCGGTTTGCGCAAAAGTTATAGCGTCTACAAAATAGGGGATAGATTTATTGAATTTTTTTTTTTTTTTTTTTAATAGTAATGGCGGCGATCTGCGATTTTTTTTTCGTGACTGCGACATTGCGGCGGACACTTCGGACACTTTTGACACATTTTTGGAACCATTCACATTTACACAGCGATCGTTGCTATAAAATTGCATTGATTACTGTGTAAATGTGACTGGCAGGGAAGGGGTTAACACTAGGGGCGCTGTAGGGGTTAATGTGTTCCCTAATAGAAGTGATTCTAACTGGGGGGGAGGGGACTCAAGGGGAGGAGACCGATCATGTGTTCCTCTGTACTGGGATCACATGATCGGTCTCCTCTCCGCTGACAGGACGTGGAGCTGTGTGTTTACACACACAGCTCCACGTTCCCGCCCAGTCCCGTTGTTTTAACGGGCAATCGCGGGTGCCCGGCGGACATCGCGGCCGCCGGGCACTCGCACCGGGTCCCGAGCGATGCCGCGGGCGCGCGCGCCCCCCAGGCGGCCGGGAATCCGAGGACGTCATATGACGCCCACCCAGGATGGGAGATCCACCTTGTGGGCGTCATATGACGGCGGGCGGTGTTGAAGTGGTTAATCACCTTCTGAAGAAACCCTCACAAATTTCTCCCATCAGCACTATACATGTTTAATGCCGTGATTTCCATGACCTAAAAAAAAAAAACAAAAATTGACACATCTAGATCATGGTGAGGGCAGGAACTTTTTGGCCTCCCCTCGTATAATAGTGTTGGATTCAACTTCTGAGGCTTATTGTAGAGCCGTGGTCTTCAAACTGTGGGAAGTGGCCCTTTGCTTGCCTTTATCTGGCCTGGGGCACCAGTCCACCAACTGATACCAATGATGGAGCACCATTCCTCATACTGACACCATGAATGGGGCACTATTCTTCTCATTGATATCACCAATGGGACACTATTCCTCCCATTAAAACCAATGATGGGGCACTGATGGACATTTTCTACAGTCCCCCTAAAGCCTAAAGGATGGTAAAATGGCCCTTTGCTTAGAAAGTTTGGAGACCCCGGTTGTAGAGTTAAGTTGCAGGTAGATGGTGCCAAGCCAGCAGGTGACCATACTGCCCAGAGAGACTGGTTCTCTAGAGGTATGGAGATGCATAAAGCAGCATTTTAAAAAGAACAGTTGGATAAAGTCGACTATTTAATCACCTTCTGAAGAAACCCTCAAAAATTTCCACCATCAGCACTAAACATGTTTAATGCCGTGATTTCCATGACCTAAAAAAAAAAACAAAAATTGACACATCTATATCATGGTGAGGATAAGAGGGTAAGAACTTTTTGGCCTCCCCTCGTATAATAGTGTTGGATTCAACTTCTGAGGCTTATTGTAGAGCCATGGTCTTCAAACTGTGGAAAGTGGTCCTTTGCTTGCCTTTATCTGGCCCTTGGGGCACCAGTCCACCAACTGACACTAATGATGGATCACCATTCCTCATACTGACACCATGAATGGGGCACTATTCTTCTTGTTAATATCACCAATGGGGCACTATTCCTCCCATTGAAACCAATGATGGGGCACTGATCCTGGGGCATTTTTTACTCCTTTTAGCCACAGTCTGCCACCCCCCTAAAGCCTGAAGGACGCTAAACTGGCCCTTTGCTTAGAAAGTTTGGAGACCCCGGTTGTAGAGTTACCCTGTTTCCCCGAAAATAAGACCTAGTGTGATTGTCGGTGATGGCTGCAATACAAGCCCTATGCCCCAAATAAGCCCTACCCTGTTTCCCTGAAAATAAGCCCTACCCTGAAAATAAGACCTACAAGGACTTTAACTAGGGCTTATTTGGGGGGTAGGGCTTATATTGCAGCCATCACCGACAATCACGATAGGTCTTATTTTCGGGGAAACAGGGTAAGTTGCCTGTGGATGGTGCCAAGCCAGCAGGTGACCATACTGCCCAGAGAGACTGGTTCTCTAGAGGTATGGAGATGCATAAAGCGGCATTTGAAAAAGAACAGTTGGGTAAAGTCGACTATTTAATCACCTTCTGAAGAAACCCTCAAAAATTTCCACCATCAGCACTAAACATGTTTAATGCTTTGATAAATGTTTTAATACATATTGTGTTTCAATGCCGTGCACGTGTGTGTTCTCCACTCTGAAAACGGTGTGACTTTGTTCCCTCACTTATAATTTATCATAATCCAGAAATAGATTTCTTTTATTTTTCATTTTTTTTTTTGAAGGAGATTGCTCCGGGAGAAAAATAATTATTCAGAACTTTCCTTATGCACCCCTTCCAAAAATGTTCTGCAAGCTGCAAATAATGCCCGGCGAGGTAATGAGAATAAAATGATGAAATGAAAACGATAAACTATCTATTATAGATTCTTTCCCTGGGATAGGAAATGTAATAAAAGTTAAAGCAAAACTAAAAAAAAAAAATCTAAGAAAAAAAATGAAAAGCCCAATAAAAGATAAAACTCAAAACCATTATTATTGTTTGATATATTCAGCCTTAATCCAGAGAATTCCTCTGCAGTTACATTATTCTTTCATTAGGTGTCCTCGGTATGATGGTCAGCATCATCCAACCGACTTTCTCTGAGCTTCTCTTCAGCTCTTGTAGGCAGGTCCCTGGTTGGCCACCAATAATGGCCATGGGCACCTCCCATCATCCACCTGAGATAGGGACAAGATGGTGTACCAAACACCTGTAGAGTGGGGGAACTGCCGCTTGGAGGGGTGGGGGGGATTTTTTCTGGGGGGAAAACGTAACCACTTAAGGACCGCCTCCTGCACTTTTACGTCAGCAGAATGGCACGGCTGGGCAAATCAACGTACAGGTACATTGCCCTTTAGGAGCCCAGCCGTGGGTTGCGCACGCGCCGCCGGCGGCGCGCTCGCGACCCGGTCCTGAGCTCCGTGACCGCGGCCGTGGGACCTGCGGACCCGATCGCCGCTGGTGTCCCGCGATCGGGTCACAGAGCTGAAGAACGGGGAGAGGTCTGTGTAAACAAACCTCTCCCCGTGCTCCCTAGGGAGACTGACACTGATCGTCTGTTCCCTGTCATCGGGAAAGCCGATCAGTGACGTCAGACGTAAAGCCACGCCCCCCTACTGTAAAAAAAAAAACACACACACACAGACTTAACCCCTCTCCGCCCCCTAGTGGTTAACTGCTTCACTGCCAGTGTCATTTACATAGGAATCAATGCATTTAAATAGCACTGATTTCTGTATAAATGACAATGGTCCCAAAAATGTGTCAAAAATGTCCGATGTGTCCGCCATAATGTCGCAGTCACAATAAAAATCGCTGATCGCCGCCATTGCTAGTAAAAAAAAAAAAATATTAATAAAAATGCTATAAAACTATCCCCTATTTTGTAAACGCTATAACTTTTGCGCAAACCAATTAATAATCACTAATTGCGATTTTTTTTTTACCAAAAATATGTAGAAGAATACGTATCGGCCTAAACTGAGGGAAAAAAATGTTTTTTTATATATTTTTTGGGGATATTTACTATAGCAAAAAGTAAAAAAATATTGCATTTTTTTCAAAATTGTCGCTCTATTTTTGTTCATAGCGCAAAAAATAAAAACCGCAGGGGCGATCAAATACCACCAAAAGAAAGCTCTATTTGTGGGGAAAAAAGGACGCCAATTTTGTTTGGGAGCCACGCCGCACGACCGCGCAATTGTCAGTTAAAGCTACGCAGTGCGAATCGCAAAAAGGGGCCTGGTCCTTTGGCTGAAAATTGGTCCGGGGCTGAAGTGGTTAATTAAAGTGTTACTAAACCCAGGACCCTGCATTTTCTATATCTGGTCTCCCACAGTGTACAGAACATGGAAATGCAATTATTTTAGTAAATATAGACTGCTAAATGCCCTTTCTCATCAGCAGTATATACCCTGTTTCCCCGAAAATAAGACCTAGCGTGATTGTCGGTGATGGCTGCAATACAAGTCCTATGCCCCAAATAAGCCCTACCCTGTTTCCCCGAAAATAAGCCCTACCCTGTTTCCCAGAAAATAAGCCCTACCCTGTTTCCCCGAAAATAAGCCCTACCCTGAAAATAAGACCTACAAGGACTTTAACTAGGGCTTAGTTGGGGGGTAGGGCTTATATTACAGCCATCACTGACAATCACGCTAGGTCTTATTTTCGGGGGAAACAGGGTAGCAGTCTTGTGACTTCTATCAGTGTCTGGTTAAAGCTTGTAGGAGGAGCTTTACTTCTCCACTGACTGTCCTATGAGACTGCAGAACTCCAGATTCTCTGTCTGGACAGTGCTTATTGGCCCTGCTGATGCAACCGCCCAAGATAAAAAAAAAAAAAAAAACATTAATTGGTTGAACTAGATGGACTTGTAGTAATATCACTACTAAACCAAAAACATAAATGTAATGTACCGTCATCCAATCAACTTGAAAAATTGGGGCAGAAGGTTTGAGGCAACTGTGGACTCTTCATGGTACAGCAAAGACTCACATACATATTTGTAAAAAAGTATAAGTTTATTTAAGACAAAAACCATCATTAACCGCTTCAGCACCGGGCCATTTTCCACCCTTTCTTACCAGAGCACTTTTTGCGATTCGGCACTGCGTCGCTTTAACTAACAATTGCGCGGTCGTGCGACGTTACACCCAAACAAAATTGTCGTCCTTTTTTTCCCACAAATAGAGCTTTCTTTTGGTGGTATTTGATCACCTCTGCGGTTTTTTATTTTTTGCGCTATAAACAAAAGAAGAGCAACAATTTTGAAAAAAAACACAATATTTTTTTACTTTTTGCTATAATAAATATCCAATTTTTTTTTAAAAAAAAAACTATTTTTTTCCTCAGTTTAGGCCGATACGTATTCTTCTACATATTTTTGGTAAAAAAAATCGCAATAAGCGTATATAGATCGGTTTGCGCAAAAGTTATAGCGTCTACAAAATAGGGGATAGATTTATTGCATTTTTATTTTTATTTTTTTTACTAGTAATGGCGGCGATCTGCGATTTTTTTTTCGAGACTGCAACATTGCGGCGGACACTTCGGACACTTTTGACACATTTTTGGGACCATTCACATTTACACAGCGATCGTTTCTATAAAATTGCAGTGATTACTGTGTAAATGTGACTAGCAGGGAAGGGGTTAACACTAGGGGGCGCTGCAGGGGTTAATGTGTTCCCTATGTGAGTGATTCTAACTGTGGGGGGAGGGGACTCACAAGGGGAGGAGACCGATCAGTGTTCCTCCGTACTGGGAACATATGATCGGTCTCCTCTCCGCTGACAGGACGTGGAGCTGTGTGTTTACACACACAGCTCCACGTTTAAAAGGTCCTATGAGGGGAAATATATAATATACACAGTATTAGATCTCTGAAGAGGAACTCGACAATTGGGCGCGTGGCCACCCACACAGGAGGACCATGGCTCTCGTCCTATGTCAGTTCAATCTCGACATGTTTCGTGGTATAACCGCTTCTTCAGGAGTATACTTCAATAATGTGTGTAGATATCTCTACAGAGAACAGATAATATATGATCAAGTTAAAGAACAAACAACATATAAATAGCAAAGATAGCATGGATTAGAACATATACCAAGCCCATATCAATTCCGCCATAGAGATGGGCCAGTTCAAAATCCAGCGATCAAATCAAGTAATATACAGCATGTAACCCCCCAAACCTAATGTAGCACCCTCTACCTAAAGGTAGGTGCTAGAAAAGGATTTTTCTAAGCTCGGGATATATACAGGTAAATTTAGGCTTATGCTGTGCGCTGGGCCTGTCTGTTTTGATTTTGGGACTGGGAGTGTTCAGTGTAGTGGTGGGTGTGGTCACCTGTGCTCTGATTCAGAGATCCCTCCCCTGCTTCCGGAAAGATGGTTCTGGAATAGGGGTTGGACTTGAAGTCTGAGTATTGGCAGAGGGCAGGCCTCCCATATAAGCTGGGGGGGGGGTCACATGCTGCCGGGGAGTATGAAGTGCAGGAAAAGACAGCATGGAGTATTGAGTTGCTGTTCTGGGCATCCCCAGGCGGGGGTGCACCGAGCGCGGAGGAGGGATGGAGGAGCCGCTAGGAGGGAGCCTAGATAAAGATCTACGTCTCTGAGAAGGTATCAAGCTGCTGTGCCCGGGGAACACAGGACTTGTATGCTGGACAAGATCAGTACTTTTTTTTTCAGCATGACTAACTACCCTGTTTCCCCAAAAATAAGACCTAACGTGATTGTCAGTGATGGCTGCAATACAAGCCCTACCCCCCCAAATAAGCCCTAGTTAAAGTCCTTGTAGGTCTTTTTTCAGGGTAGGGCTTATTTTCGGGGAAACAGGGTAGGGCTTATTTGGGGCATAGGGCTTGTATTGCAGCCATCACCGACAATCACGCTAGGTCTTATTTTCGGGGAAACAGGGTATGTAACTATGACAGGTCCACTTTAAGCACTCTTGCAGAGAGGGCCCATCGGGATGAATTCAGGAACGTAGTATTATCCACGACCACCTTGCAGCATTGATGAGGAAAGGAAGAAGACGTGGAAAGTTAACATTTTTGGAGCTTTCTTCATTTTCCATCTCTTACACATTCAGCAGTAAGGAATTTTTTTTTTTTTTTTTTAAATGTTTATTTTTTTTTTTGGAATTTTTTTTTTTTTTTTTTTTTAAATGTTTATTTATTAAATTTTTTTAAATGCTGCTGGTCACTGAAAGCTTTTATAAGTTGCAGACACTCAGATATAAAATATAAAGGATAAGGCAGGAAGGGGATGAGAGGGTGCTGGAATGAATCATTCCATTAGTAATTGTTACATTTCTGCTATGGGCCTCGTTATGTGGCAATAACTTTGTCATTATGTAAAAAGATATATATAAAAAAAATATATAAATATATAAATATATATAGTGCATTGAAAAAGTATTCATACCCCTTGAAATTTTCCACATTTTGTAATGATACAGCCAAAAACGTAAATGTATTTTATTGGGATTTTATGTGATGGACCAACACAAAGTGGCACCTAATTGTGAAGTGGAAGGAAAAATGATAAATGGTTTTCAAGATTTCTTTACAAATAAATATGTGAAAAGTGTGGGGGGGGCATTTGTATGGCGCCCCCCGGAGTCAATACTTTGTAGAACCACCTTTCACTGCAATTACTAGACATGTGCACAATAGATAAATTTGTTTATTTTCGTTTGGTTTCTGTTCGTTTCCGTTGATTCGAAACGATTCGTAATTTCGTAAATCGTCGGTGTTCGTATTCGTAACGATTCGTAATTTCGTAATTTTTATTTTTCCGTTGATTCGTTTTTACGTTAGTTTAATTTTCGTTGATTCGAAATTCGGACGCATTCGTATTTTCGTAGATTTAGTTACATTCGTACTTTCGTAAGATTGATTTATTCGTACTTTCGTAACATTGTTTTCGTAGATTCGTAATCGGAGCATAATTCATAATTTTATGTAATGTTCTGAAAAAATTCGTAACTTTTTTTTTCAATTCGTAATTTTCCGTGTCTCTTACAATGTAATAATAGCATACACATTATTACATTGTAAGAGACACGGAAAATTACGAATTGAAAAAAAAAGTTACAAATTTTTTCGTTCAATCCATTCGAAGCACGTTAACCACTTCCAGACCAGCCTCGTTTTGGATTTTAGGTGTTTACATGTTTAAAACTGTTTTTTTTTGCTAGAAAATGACTTAGAACCCCCAAACATTATATATTGTTTTTTTTCTAACATCCTAGAGAATAAAATGGCGGTCGTTGCAATACTTTTTTTCACACCGTATTTGGGCAGCGGTCTTACAAGCGCACTTTTTTTGGAAAAAAGTCACTTTTTTGAATAAAAAAAATAAGACAACCGTAAAATTAGCCCAATTTTTTTTTGTATTGTGAAAGATAATGTTACGCCGAGTAAATTGATACCCAACATGTCACGCTTCAAAATTGCGGCCGCTCGTGGAATGGCGTCAAACTTTTACCCTCAAAAATCTCCATAAGCGACATTTAAAAAATTCTACAGGTTGCATTTTTTGAGTTACAGAGGAGGTCTATGGCTAGAATTATTGCTCTCGCTCTACCGATCGCGGCGATACATCACATGTGTGGTTTGACTACCGTTTTCATATGCGGGCGCTGCTCACGTATGCGTTCGCTTCTGCGCGCGAGCTCGTCGGGACGGGGTGTTTTAAAACATTTTTTTTTGTTTTTTATTATTTATTTTACTTAATTGTATTATTTTTTACACAGTTTTAAAAAAAAAATTGATCACTTTTATTCCTATTACAAGGAATGTAAACATCCCTTGTAATAGAAAAAAGCATGACAGGTCCTCTTAAATATGAGATCTGGGGTCAAAAAGTCCTCAGATCTCATATTTGGACTTCAATGGGAAAAAAAAAAAAAAAATTTAAAAAATGTCATTTAAAAAAATGACATTTGTAAATCTCTCTTTAAGACGTATGGGCGGAAGTGACGTTTTTGAAGGCACGGGAGAGCGGCGGGGAGGGGGGGGGGGCACCTCTCCCGCCGCCGATAACGGTGATCTCACGGCGAATCCGCCGCGATGACCACCATTATCGGAAAGGGGACCGCTCACTGTAAAGAGGGATACCTCGGTTGTGGCAGCAGCTGCTGCCGTTACCGAGATATCCCTCTTCAAAAAAATGACGTATATATACAGTGAGCGGTCGTGAAGTGGTTAAGCAGCGCCATTGTAAGAGACACGGAAAATTACGAATCACAAAAAAAAAAAAAGTTACGAATGTACAAATTTTTTCGTTCAATTGATTCGAAGCACGTTAAGCAGCGCCATTGTAAGGGACACGGAAAATGACCAATTCAACAAAAAAAAAAAAGTTACGAAATGTACGAATTTTTTCGTTCATTTTGATTTTCGTTGTTCCTGTTTTCGTTTTTCGGATTTTCTTCTTTCGTAGTTTTGTTGTTTCTAATTTGGTTATTTCGGATTTTCGTTGTTTTTTATATTCGTTCGATTCGATGATTTGTTATTCGTTAAAATTTTTAGCGAATCATTCGTTCATTCGTACGATAACGGTAACTTTTTCCCAAAAAAGTGCGCTTGTAAGACCGCTGCGCAAATACGGTGTGAAAAAAAGTATTGCAGTACCGACATTTTATTCTCTAGGGTGTTAGAAAAAAAAACTATATATAATGTTTGGGGGTTCTAAGTAATTTTGTAGCAAAAAAAACTGTTTTAAACATGTAAACACCTAAAATCCAAAAACGAGGCTGGTCTTAAAGTGGTTAAAGTGGTAATAAAGATGGAGAAATATTTTTTTTTTTTTCAAACTCAGAATTCTGTACAAAAATAAAAATTGATGATGGCCCTAGGGCTCTTCCATAGATAAGAATAACTCATATGCATTTGTTTTTTTTTTCTTTTTTTGTATTTATTTCTTGGAGCTTTTTTTCCGGTGTTCCCATTTTCCATTTTTTGACACATTAAGCGCTAGGGGTTATTTTCTATTAAACAAAATGTGTTTTTTTTTTTTTTTTTTTTCTTTTCTAAATGAATGCTGGTCATTGAAAGCTACTATGAGTAGCAGGCGCTCGGATGCTAGATATAAAGGATAAGGCAGGAAGGGGATGAGAGGATGCCGGAATGCGGCATTTATTAGTGCTCATTTTATCATTCCCATCACATCTCGGAGCTGATCGCCCATTGAGTTTCCCTCTTCACTCGCTCAATACAGCAGATGTTTTTCCGCTGCTCAATGAACTCCTGCAAGCTCCTGACGGCGAAGCTCCAGCTCTGGTGCCTAGTAGTCTGACACTCCAGCCAAACGGATAAAAGCACAGTTGAAATAAAATAATATTTTTTATGTATTTTTTTTATATATATATATATATATATATATATATATATATATATATATATATATATATATATATTTATTTTTTTCTATGTATTTTTTTAATATATATTTTTCTATATATTTTTTTCTATATATTTTTTTTATATACCAATATATATATATATATATATATATATATATATATATATGCAAAAAAAAAAGTCTATATATATATATATATATATATATATATATATATATATATATATATATATATATATATATATATATATATATATATATATATATATATATATATATATATATATATATATATATATACATATATGCAAAAAAAAAAAAATATATATATATATTCATTTTTTTTTTTTTCATAATTCCCATTTCTGTTGCACTAAAAAGCCAGGAGTGTGACACCGCTTTTTATATTATGGTTAAATAATACAGTGGGGGGGGGGGGGGGGTCACCTCCACCACTAGACATGTGCACAACAAAAAAATTTGTTTATTTTCGTTTTTTTCGTTTCCGAAAAAAAATCTTTTTCTTTCTTTTCGTTTTTTTCGTTTTCGTTGATTCGTAACGATTCGTACATTCGTAAGTCGTCGGTGTTCGTATTCGTAACGATTCGTACATTCGTAAGAGTTATTTTTTCGTTGATTTGTTTTTTCGTTAGTTTAATTTTCGTTTATTCAAAATTCGGACGCATTCGTACTTATTCGTACATTCGTAACATTCGTAGATTCGTAATCGGAGCATAATTCATAATTTTATGTAATGTGTATGCTATTAT
Organism: Lithobates sylvaticus; assembly: GCA_028564925.1. Taxonomy (NCBI): domain Eukaryota; kingdom Metazoa; phylum Chordata; class Amphibia; order Anura; family Ranidae; genus Lithobates; species Lithobates sylvaticus. The sequence continues at coordinate 619,644,108 of CM053027.1, read as the reverse complement.
TACATTTTAAGAGACACAGAAAATTACGAATCGAAAAAAAAAAAAAGTTACGAATGTACGAATTTTTTCGTTCAATCCATTCGAAGCACGTTAAGCAGCGTCATTGTAAGAGACACGGAAAATTACGAATCAAAAAAAAAAAAAAAAGTTACGAATGTACAAATTTTTTTCGTTCAATCTATTTGAAGCAGCACCATTGTAAGGGACACGGAAAATTACCAATTAAACAAAAAAAAAAAAAAGTTACGAATGTACGAATTTTTTCGTTCATTTTCGTTGTTCCTGTTTTCGTTTTTCGGATTTTCTTCATTCGTAGATTCGTTGTTTCTAATTTGTTTTTTCGGATTTTCGTTGTTTTTCGGATTCGTTCGGTTCGAACGATTCATTAATCGGATTCGTTCGATTTGAACGATTCGTTCATTCGTACGAAAACGAACGAACGAAAAAATAACGAAAAAAAAAACGAAAAAACGAAAAAAAAAACTAAACGAATCGCACATGTCTATCCACCACACCCAGTCTCCTGATTGGACAGCAGTGCTACAAAAGTGAGGTACTTTCCTGCTAGTGTTAGACTGATAGCTGTGTGCATCAGGCGCTCCTAATGAAGCGGTGTAGCAGCCCCGAAACGCATTGAACGGCCTTTTGGCATTGATTATTTTTTTCTGGTTTCCCAAGTCTATTCTTATTTAGCAATTTTTTTTTTTAACCTTTATGTGATAATAAGACCTATGTTTATCTGAGCTCCGGGAGATTTTACCCCCCTTCATGACCAGGTCATTTCTTGCTATTCAGCACTTCGCTACTTTAACTGACAATTGCGCGGTCATGCAACGCTGTACCCAAATACAATCTATATCCTTTTTTTCACACAGATAGAGCTTTCTTTTGGTGAGCGGGGACTGGAGATAGAGGGCTAAGCGGCAGAGGATCAGCAGAGATTGGGGAAACGAGCAGGAGAAACTAGAAATGTCACACATGCAGCGCAGCGTTGGTGAAATATAGCTGGAGGTGAGTGGGGACCAGAGAAAGAGAGGAGGAACAGCAAACCAGAGGATCAGCAAAGTTGGGGGTTACTTCTGAGTGGGGGATCAGCAGAATCAAAGGTTACTACTGAGTGGGGGATCAGCAGAGCTGGAGGTTACTACTGAATAGGGAATCTGCAGATCTGGAGGTTACTACTGAGTCAGGGATCAGCAGAGCTGGGGGCTACTACTAAACGGGGGATCTGCAGAGCTGGGGGTTATCACTAACCGGGGGATCAGTAAAGCTGGGAGTACTACTGAGCAGGTGATCTGCTGGACAAGGGTACTAATGAGCTGGGTTTCTGTCGAACAGGGGTACTAATGAGCTGGGAAGCTGCTGAACAGGGGTACTAAGGAGCTGGGGATCTGCTGAACGGGGGTACTAATGGACTTTTAATTTCAAAATATGTGTACACTGAGGAAAATAATGAGTGTCTGGTGCAGATGTCACATCTGGTGTGCAGCATGGAGCAGCAGGAAGGTGAGGTGGAGGTTACTACTGAGTGGGGGATGAGCAGAGCCAAAGGTTACTACTGAGTGGGGGATGAGCAGAGCCGAAGGTTACTACTGAACGGAGGATCAGCAGAGCTGGGGGTTACTACTAATGAGGGGATCAGCAAAACTGTGAGTACTTTTGAGCAGGTGATCTGCTAGACAAGGGTACTAATAAGCTGGGGATGTTCTAAACGAGGGTGCCAATGAGCTGGGGATCTGCTGAACATGGGTACTAATGAGCTGTGAATCTGCTGAACAAGGCTACTAATAGGCTGGGGATCTGCTGAACAAGGGTACTAATGAGCTGGGCATCTGCTGAACAAGGATACCAATGAGCTGGGGATCTGCTGAACATTTCCGACCGTGTGTACGGGGCATAAAAGTGGATTTTTTGATCCTAATGAGCTGGGGATCTGCTGAACAGGGGCACCAATAAGCTGGGGATCTGCTGAACATGGGTACTAATGAGCTGGGAATCTGCTGAACAAGGCTACTAATAGGCTGGGGATCTGCTGAACGAGGGTATCAATGAGCTGGGGATCTGATGAACAGGGGTACTAATGAGCTGGGGATCTGCTGAACAAGGATACCAATGAGCTGGGGGATCTGCTGAACAGGGGTACTAATGAGCTGGGGATCTGCTGAACAGGGGTACTAATGAGCTGGGAATCTGCTGAACAGGGGCACTAATTAGCTGGGCATCTGCTGAACAGGGGTACTAATGAGCTGGGAATCTGCTGAACAGGGGTACTAATGAACTGGGGATCTGCTGAACAAGGGTATTATTAAGCTTGGGATCTGCTGAACAGCCATACTAATGAGCTGAGGATCTGCTGAACAGGGGTACTAATGAGCTGGGTATCTGCTGAACAGGGGCAATAATAAGCTGGGTATCTGCTGAACAAGGGCAGTAATAAGCTGGGGATCTGCTGGACGAGGGTACCAATGAGCTGGGGATGTGCTGAACAGGGGTACTAATAAGCTGGGGATCTGCTGTACAGCGGTATGAATGAGCTGGGGATCTGCTGAAAGAGGGTACCAATGAGCTGGGGATCTGCTGAACAGGGGTACTAATAAGCTGGGGATCTGCTGAATGAGGGTATCAATGAGCTGAGGATCTGCTGAAAGAGGGTACCAATGAGCTGGGGATGTGCTGAACAGGGGTACTAATAAGCTGGGGGATCTGCTGAAAGAGGGTACCAATGAGCTGGGGATCTGCTGAACAGGGGTACTAATAAGCTGGGGATCTGCTGAAAGAGGGTACCAATGAGCTGGGGATCTGCTGAACAGGGGTATTAATAAGCTGGGGATCTGCTGAACAGCGGTATGAATGAGCTGGGAGATCTGTTGACTGGGGGTACTACTGAGCTGGGGTTTTACTGGGCCCTTTTAAAACAAATAGAAAATGAACACACACACAGGGCATTTGCCAAACTTTATTAAAGCTTCAAAAAAGCATCACTGAAGCATCAAAATCACATGAAAAAAAAGCAAGTTAGGGGAAGGTGCTTCAATGTGTGTTGAAGTCAAAACAAGCGTAAAAGAGAGCCAAAAGTGGATTTTTTGATGCCCAGTGTCCATGAGAACCTAAACTCTATTTTTTACTGTTGGGACATGAAAAATTTTGGAAGAATTTACCAGACCTCAGAAAGAGATCCCGGTCTCTATAAGATTTATTTTACTTCCCCGTTAATCATTATTTCTTTTCTACATTTCACACTTTGCATTTTCTGTTCTCACGGACTGGAGGGTTCTCTTTGTTCCCGCCGCCGCCGTCGCACTTTATTCCGTTACCCAATTACGAAAGAAAAAAAAAATGTAATTCTTTAAGGTCAACAACTCCTAATCCTCATCTTTACAAGTATAAAATAAATGACTTTTGTGTTCTTCGTGTAAAAATATCTCCGGCGTGACCTTCATTTCCCAAGAGGTGGCCCCGCCGCCGCCTCCCCCCTCCCCCCCTCCCCTCCCTCCGACAGCGTCAAGCTTTGTATTTATAATGACATTTTTTTTACAATCGTCCCGATCCTTTCACCTCCTTCATTAAGCGCTCTTTGTTGTGACCTTGGCCTTGTCTGTGAGGACGTGAGAGGAGAGCTGGAATCCCACTTCAACTCTCAGAACTGCTTCTTCAATCAGGACAATTCCTCCATATAGGAATTACCCAGAAGCCTCCACTGCAGTACGAATAAACCCGAGAATTACCAAAGGGGTCAATGTCCTTGTTATAGGCTTTCCCCAGATGAAGACCATAGAGGCTGCTTGGAATTTCAAAGAATTATTTTTATGTTGAAGCTCGTCTAGAAGGAGAAGTTTAATGCCGCGTGCACACGGTCGGAAAAAGCTCTGATGGTTTTCCCGTCGGAATTCTGACGGAATTTCGCTCAAACTGTCTTGCCTATACACGGTCACACCAAATTCTGACGGTCAATAACACCGCGCCTTAACCACTTCAGCCCCGGACCAATTGGCAGCCAAAGGACCAGGCCCCTTTTTGCGATTCGGCACTGCGTCGCTTTAACTGACAATTGCGCGGTCGTGCGACGTGGCTCCCAAACAAAATTGGCGTCCTTTTTTTCCCACAAATAGAGCTTTCTTTTGGTGGTATTTGATCGCCCCTGCGGTTTTTATTTTTTGCGCTATAAACAAAAATAGAGCGACAATTTTGAAAAAAATGCAATATTTTTTGCTTTTTGCTATAATAAATATCCCCAAAAAATATATAAAAAAACTTTTTTTTTCCTCAGTTTTGGCCGATACGTATTCTTCTACATATTTTTGGTAAAAAAAAAAATCGCAATTAGCGATTATTGATTGGTTTGCGCAAAAGTTATAGCGTTTACAAAATAGGGGATAGTTTTATAGCATTTTTATTAATATTTTTTTTTTTACTAGTAATGGTGGCGATCAGCGATTTTTATTGTGACTGCGACATTATGGCGGACACATCGGACATTTTTGACACATTTTTGGGACCATTGTCATTTATACAGCAATCAATGCTATTTAAATGCATTGATTCCTGTATAAATGACAGTTGTAGTGAAAGAGTTAACTATTAGGGGGAGGGGAGGGGTTATGGGCTGTGACGTGTGTGTTTTTTTACATTAGGGGGCGGGGCTGACGTCTGACGTCACTGATTGGCTTTCCCGATGACCGGGAACAGCCGATCAATGACAGGCAGAGTAGGAATCGCGGGGAGAGGTTTGTTTACACAGACCTCTCCCCGTTCTTCAGTTCTGTGACCCGATCGCGGGACACCAGCGGCGATCGGGTCCGCTGGTCCCACGGCCGGGGTCACGGAGCTCCCGACCAGGTCGCGAGCGTGCCGCTGGCGGCGCGCGCGCGACCCACGGGCAGGCATTTAAAGGACCACGTACAGGTACGTGATTTTGCCTGCCCGTGCCATTCTGCCGCAGTATATCTGCGTGAGGCGGACGGGAAGCGGTTAAAAAAACGTTCGACTGCTCTATAAAAGGGAATTTTAATGCGTCTAATTGTTTCCGAGCATGTGTCAGAATTTTGCGCGTCGGAAATTGCATACACACGATCGGAAAAATCCGATAGAAAGGTTTTCCGTCAAAAAAATTAAGAACAGGTTCTCAATCCAAAGTCCGTCGGAAATGCCGACAGAAAAAGACCGATGGGCGTACACACGGTCGGAAAATCAGAGGAAAATCTCCCATCGGACTGTTTTCCATCGGAAATTCCGACTGTGTGTACGTGGCATAAGTGTTGTTCCAGTGAGCGACAGTTGTGTGGAGGAAAATGCCTTGTCGATGTCAGAGGAGAATGGGCAGACTGGTTCCAGATGATAGCAAGACAAGAGTAACTCAAATAACTGCTCATTACACTCAAGGTATTAGACATGTGCACTGGCAAAAAAATTGTTCATTTTCATTTTCGTTTCATTCGTTTTTTTTTTTTTTTTTTTAGTTTTTCGTTATGATCGCAATTAGTAAATTTGTTCATTTGTAAATTCGTACATTCGTAAATTCGTAAATTTGGAAATTTGAAAACCCAAAATTTGAAAATCTGAAATAGTTACTAACTATTAACCGCTTAAGGACCGCCCCCTGCACATATACGTCGGCAGTCACGCTCGCGACCCGGTCCTGAGCTCCGTGACCGTGGCCGTGGGACCAGCGGACCCGATTGCCGATGGTGTCCCGCGATCGGGTCACAGAGCTGAAGAACGGGGAGAGGTCTGTGTAAACAAACCTCTCCCTGTGCTTTCTAGTGACACTGTCACTGATCGTCTGTTCCCTGTCATAGGGAAAGACGATCAGTGGTGTCACACGCCAAGCCACGCCCCCCTACAATAAGAAAACTCACACACACAGGGCTCACTTAACCCCTCCCCGCCCCCTAGTGGTTAACTCCTTCACTGCCAGTGTCATTTACACAGGAATCAGTGCATTTAAATAGCACTGATTGCTGTATAAATGACAATGGTCCCAAAAATGTGTCAAAAATGTCCGATGTGTCCGCCATAATGTTACAGACACAATAAAAATCGCTGATCGCCGCCATTACTAGTAAAAAATAAAATATTAATAAAAATGTTATAAAACGATCCCCTATTTTGTAAACGCTATAACTTTTGCGCAAACCAATCAATAATCGCTAATTGCGATTTTTTTAATCAAAAATATGTAGAAGAATACGTATCGGCCTAAACTGAGGAGAACAATATTTTTTTTATATATTTTTTGGGGATATTTATTATAGCATTTCCTGCATGGGGGTGACAATGCTTGATCTGCACACCTGCTGTGCCCATTATGAAGGGTTCCCACAATGCCTGTGCTGAGTTCCCGGGTCTGTACACCTGCTGTGCCCATTATGAGGGGTTCCCACCATCCCTGTGCTGAGTTCCCGGGTTTGTACACCTACTGTGCCCATTATGAGGGGTTCCCACCATCCCTGTGCTGAGTTCCCGGGTCTGTACACCTACTGTGCCCATTATGAGGGGTTCCCACCATCTCTGTGCTGAGTTCATGTGTCTCTGCACCTTCTGTGCCCATTACGAGGGGTTCACACCATCCATGTGCGGATTTCCCGGGTCTGTACACCTACTGTGCCCATTATGAGGGGTTCCCACCATCTCTGTGCTGAGTTCATGTGTCTCTGCACCTTCTGTGCCCATTACGAGGGGTTCACACCATCCATGTGCGGATTTCCCGGGTCTGTACACCTACTGTGCCCATTATGAGGGGTTCCCACCATCTCTGTGCTGAGTTCATGTGTCTCTGCACCTTCTGTGCCCATTACGAAGGGTTCACACCATCCATGTGCGGATTTCCCGGGTCTGTACACCTGCTGTGCCCATTATGAGGGGTTCCCACCATCCCTGTGCTGAGTTCCCGGGTTTGTACACCTACTGTGCCCATTATGAGGGGTTCCCACCATCCCTGTGCTGAGTTCCCGGGTCTGTACACCTACTGTGCCCATTATGAGGGGTTCCCACCATCTCTGTGCTGAGTTCATGTGTCTCTGCACCTTCTGTGCCCATTACGAGGGGTTCACACCATCCATGTGCGGATTTCCCGGGTCTGTACACCTACTGTGCCCATTATGAGGGGTTCCCACCATCTCTGTGCTGAGTTCATGTGTCTCTGCACCTTCTGTGCCCATTACGAAGGGTTCACACCATCCATGTGCGGATTTCCCGGGTCTGTACACCTGCTGTGCCCATTATGAGGGGTTCCCATCAACACTGCACTGAGTTCCTGGGTTTGTAGACATACTGTGCCCATTATGAGGGGTTCCCACCATCCCTGTGCTAAGTTCCCGGGTCTGTACACCCGCTGTGCCCATTATGAGGGGTTAATTTTGTTTATTGAATATACTTATAAACAACAACTTATATACAATAAAACCATAATAAATAAATAAAACATATTTACAAAATAATTGAATATGACTATACAAAACAAAAAAAACAAGAACATAATATTATATTATATTTATATTTTATCAAAAATAGATTTGATCTGAAAATCTAGGGCAGTGAAACAAGAATACAAAGAAAAGCCACACACCCCGAGATCAACAGGCAGCAGCTACAGAGTCCTGATATTCCTCCACGCCCTTATCCAGGCCTCCTGCTGCCACCTGTCTTTCTCAAGACCCTGAATCCTCCCAAGAATAATAATACGTAAGAATACCTGACACCGCGCACTCCACGTGAAATAATGGACTACTAGACTAACTAAAAAAGTGTCTCCAAATCATAATCCAGATGAGTCTGGAATGCCCCATACACCCACTCTGCATAACTCATATGGGGGAGGAAGGGTATACTCAGAGCCCTCCCCACCCTCTTGTACACCTCTATATTATAAGGGCACTGAAGTAGAAAGTGATCCATGGACTCCACCACTCCTCCACACTCCACTCTCGGGCAGCCCCGATCACTCATGGAAAGAAACTTCAAGTTGCCCTTCACATATAGTTTTCCATGAAAGGCAAGCCAAGCCTGATCCCTAAACTTCATTGGGATTCTCTCAAAATTAATCAATCGCAAACCCACCCCCAAAACCAGGCTTGGGCAATCCCTCAAGGCCAGTGGCTCGCAAAAAGCAGAGCTCATGATCCGCTTCTCAAGAAGTTTCCTTGGAAGAGATCTGACTTCTCCTGCTGTTACTTGCCACTGCTGAAGCATTTTCAAACACGGGGCAATATACAGTGGTGTGAAAAAGTGTTTGCCCCCTTCCTCATTTCCTGTTCCTTTGCATGTTTGTCACACTTAAGTGTTTCGGAACATCAAACCAATTTAAACAATAGTCAAGGACAACACAAGTAAACACAAAATGCAATTTGTAAATGAAGGTGTTTATTATTAAAGGTGAAAAAAAATCCAAACCATCATGGCCCTGTGTGAAAAAGTGATTGCCCCCCTTGTTAAAACATACTATAACTGTGGTTGTCCACACCTGAGTTCAATTTCTCTAGCCACACCCAGGCCTGATTATTGCCACACCTGTTCACAATCAAGGCATCACTTAAATAGGAGCTGCTTGACACAGTAAGGTCCACCAGAAGATTCTTAAAAGCTACACATCATGCCGAGACCCAAAGAAATTCAGGAACAATTGAGAAAGAAAGTAATTGAGATCTATCAGTCTGGAAAGGGTTATAAAGCCATTTCCAAAGCTTTGGGAATCCAGCGAACCACAGTGAGAGCCATTATCCACAAATGGCGAAGACATGGAACAGTGGTGAACCTTCCCAGGAGTGGCCGGCCGCCCAAAATTACCCCAAGAGCGCAGCGACGACTCATCCAAGAGGTCACAAAAGACCCCACAACAACGTCCAAGGAACTGCAGGCCTCACTTGCCTCAGTTAAGGTCAGCGTTCATGCCTCCACCATCAGGAAAAGACTGGGCAAAAATGGCCTGCATGGCAGAGTTCCAAGGAGAAAACCACTGCTGAGCAAAAAGAACATCAAAGCTCGTCTCAATTTCTCCACAACACATCTTGATGATCCCCAAGACTTTTGGGACAACATTCTGTGGACCGATGAGACAAAAGTGGAACTCTTTGGAAGGTGTGTGTCCAAGTATATCTGGCGTAGAAGGAACACTGCATTTCAGAAAAAGAACATTATACCAACAGTAAAATATGGTGGTGGTAGTGTGATGGTCTGGGGCTGTTTTGCTGCTTCAGGACCTGGAAGACTTGCCGTGATAAAAGGAACTATGAATTCTGCTGTCTACCAAGAGATCCTGAAGGAGAATGTCCGACCATCTGTTCGTGTACTCAAGCTGAAACGAACTTGGGTTCTGCAGCAGGACAATGATCCTAAATACACCAGCAAGTCCACCACCGAATGGCTGAAGAAAAACAAAATGAAGACTTTGGAGTGGCCTAGCCAAAGTCCTGACCTGAATCCTATTGAGATGTTGTGGTATGACCTTAAAAAGGCCGTTCATGCTCGAAAACCCTCTAATGTAACTGAATTAGGACAATTCTGCAAAGATGAGTGGGCCAAAATTCCTCCAGGACGCTGTAAAAGCCTCATTGCACGTTATCGCAAACGCTTGGTTGCAGTTGTTGCTGCTAAGGGTGGCCCAACCAGTTATTAGGTTTAGGGGGCAATCACTTTTTCACACAGGGCCATGATGGTTTGGATTTTTTTTCACCTTTAATAATAAACACCTTCATTTACAAATTGCATTTTGTGTTTACTTGTGTTGTCCTTGACTATTGTTTAAATTGGTTTGATGTTCCGAAACACTTAAGTGTGACAAAACATGCAAAGGAACAGGAAATGAGGAAGGGGGCAAACACTTTTTCACACCACTGTAAGCCGGGAGCTTATCATGCTTGACCCTCAGGCTTTTCACTGGCCCACCATTTTCTAAACATGTGCACAACCAAAAAATTTGTTTATTTTCGTTTCGTTTTTTTCGTTTCCGAAAAAAAATTGTTTTTTTTCGTTTCGTTTTTTTCGTTTCCGTCGATTCGTAACGATTTGTACATTCGTAAGTCGTCGTTGTTCGGATTCGTAACGATTCGTACATTCGTAAGAGTTATTTTTTCGTTGATTCGTTTTTTTGTTAGTTTCATTTTCGGACACATTCGTATTTATTCGTACATTCGTAACATTCGTAGATTCGTAATCGGAGCATAATTCATAATTTGATGTAATGTGCATGCTATTATTACATTTTAATAATTTACAAATCGAAAAAAAAAAAAGTTACGAATCGAAAAAAAAGTTACGAATTTTTTTGTTCAATAGAGACACGGAAAATTACAAATCGAAAAAAAAAAAAAGTTACGAATCGAAAAAAAAGTTACGAATCGAAAAAAAAAGTTACGAATCGAAAAAAAAGTTACGAATGTACGAATTTCTTGGTTCAATAGAGACACGGAAAATTACAAATCGAAAAAAAAAAAAAAAAAAGTTACGAATCGAAAAAAAAAAGTTACGAATCGAAAAAAAAAGTTACGAATGTACGAATTTTTTTGGTTCAATAGAGACACGGAAAATTACAAATCGAAAAAAAAAGTTACGAATCGAAAAAAAAAAAGTTACGAATCGAAAAAAAAAGTTACGAATGTACTAATTTTTTTGTTCAATCCATTCGAAGCACGTTTAGCAGCACCATTGTAAGGGACACGGAAAATGACCAATTCAACAAAAAAAAAAGTTACGAATTTTTTCGTTCGTTTTCGTTCGTTTTCGTTTTTCGGATTTTCTTCATTAGTACATTCGTTGTTTCTAATTAGTTTTTTTCGGATTTTCGTTGTTTTTCGGATTCAAATGATTCGTTATTCGGATTCGTACGATTCGAACGATTCGTACGATTCGAACGATTCATTACGATTCGTTATTCGTATTCGTACGATTCGAATGATTCGTTCATTCGTACGAAAACGAACGAACGAAAATAACGAAAAAAAACGAAAAAACGAAAAAAACGAAACGAATTGCACATGTCTACCATTTTCCCAGTCTTGTAGAAAAGGCCTAAACCAGGACTGGAAAATACCAACCCACCCAGGTGGTCTCTCTGCCAACATGTTACCAAGATTGTACTTCACAAACATCAGAGAGAAAAAGACTACAGGGTTGATAATCCCTAGGCCACCCTCCGGCCTAGGAAGGTAAGTCACATTCCTTTTGACAAGGTTTATTCTGTTCCCCCATAACAGCTGGAAGAAACAAGTATAGACCCTGGTATAGAGAGAAACTGGCAAAACGCAAACAAAACTGACATACAGGAAAATCGGAATCAGGAAAGTCTTGATCAGATCAACCTTTTCCCTCAAGGAAAGCCGCCAGCCTTTCCAGCTTGCCACCTTGGCATCGGCATTCTCCAGCCTGGTGGATATGATGATGTCCACTTTTGCGCTATAGGTTTACGAGCCTGAAATAGGCTCCTGGTTATTGATATCCTATATTCCATCGGGATTCCCCATTCATCCAGGATTCCCAAAAGGCATCCTCCCAGTTCTGGAGACAGCCCGTCTCAAAAAACTATTGATTAATACCACTTCATACCAATAGTGATGGAGTTTAGGACATCTCCATAGAATATGGATTAAGTTTGCGGGACATTGGGCTGTATCTCTACGTTTCCATTTAAATCATTTCTCTGGTGTATAGTAAACCCTGTGTAATATAAATAATTGTGTTAAGTTTTGTGTTGGGGATAGGGATGCCAGGGGTGTTACCGATGATACCGATGCCCATTGTTCATCTGAAATTGGCCCCTATATCGCAAGACCAGGCTGGCCTTGCTGGTATGTCCACTGCTCCTTTCATTTTATTATACAATATTTCATATATTTGTGAAATCAAACCCTTTTTCTTTTCTGTCTTTTCCAGCAAGGGTATTATCGCTGATGTTTTCAATTTCAATTCATTCAATCGACCCTGTGCTTGGAATGCATGCCTAAGCTGTACAAATTGAAAAAACCTTTGATTTGGGATATTACTGGTATATTCATTTCTTGGTTCAGTAAAGTTTTTTATCACGTTGTTCTGGAATAGCTGTATCATATACCTTAGTCCCTTGTGCCTCCATATCTCAAACCCCTCCAGTTTCATCATCAGTTCCCCATAACTACTATTATTCCATAAAGGGGTGTATACCGTATAGCCTTTTTTTTCCGTATTTCTTTTCATTTCCTGCCATACCTTGTCAAATCATTTACCTGTAACGAATCTTTTGTTAAAGCGGTTGTATACCCTTTTAAACTTTTTTTTTTTTAAACTACCTGCAAGAGAAAGTCATAATGAGCTAGTATGACTAGCAGACTAGCTCATTATGCATCACTTACCTTAGATCGGGGCCCCCTGACGCAATCTTCTTCTCCCCCTCCAGCCGCAGCCATCGCTCTTCCGGGTATCGCCGCTCCGGCCAATCACAGTGCCGCTGCGGCGCTGTGATTGGCCAGAGCAGCGAAGACGTCGCTCCGTGCATGCGCGCGGGCCACTTCAACTGGGGTGAGCCGCAGTTGGGAATGGGGATTAACCCGTTAAATGCACCGTTGTAAATCGTTCTTTGCAAATATCTCCTAAACCGTGCAGGTTTAGGAGATATTTCTTGTACCTACAGGTAAGCCTTAATCTAGGCTTACCTGTAGGTGCAAGTCTAAATTAAGGGTATACAACCACTTTAAACAATTGATTTCTCATGTCCAATAGGGAAATCAATGGGTAGTCGGTATATACTGATAATAGCAGAGTCTGTATAGAATCAGAGTCTGATATTACTGTCCATCCCCAAAAAAAATGTTGTATTTGTGAAGCTAAGAAGTAGCTTTTTGGGTGGGGAATCGCCAATCCACCAGCTTCTTTATTTAACATCAATGTTGTTAGCTTTATATGTGGTTGTTTTTTCTTCCATATAAGTTCTCTAAAAAGAGATTCTATTTTTCTAAACCAGAATACTGTGATCCATATGGGTGACTTATTAAACACATAAAGTTACATAGTTACATAGTAGGTGAGGTCGAAAAAAGACACAAGTCCAACCTATGTGTGCGCAGGGCCGGATTTCCCACAAGGCCACTGAGGCCAGGCCTCGAGGTGGCAGTGGTGCAGGGGCAGCGGCATTCCTGTGGCGACTTCTCGGCTTTCGCGGCCGCACCACCCGCACTAACATACATAGTCCCCGGACGCTGCCGGGTCCAGGAGGAGGCGAGAATGACACTGAGTGGCCGCGCTGGGCACTGGGGGATCCACGCTGACCCGCTCGCTCTGTGTAAATGGGCAGGTCAGTCATGTATGTCAGTAGTCAAGTCAGTCATGTATGTCAGGAGGTAGGTCAGTCATGTATGTCAGGTAGGTCAGTCATGTATGTCAGTAGTCAGGTCAGTCAAATATGTCAGGTAGGTCAGTCATGTGTGTCAGTAGTCAGGTCAGTCATGTATGTAAGGTAGGTCAGTCATGTATGCCAATAGGTAGGTCAGTCATGTATGTCAGTAGTCAGGTCAGTCATGTGTGTCAGGTAGGCCAGTCATGTATGTCAGGAGGTAGGTCAGTCATGTATGTCAGTAGTCAAGTCAGTCATGTATGTCAGTAGGTAGGTCAGTCATGTATGTCAGTAGTCAGGTCAGTCATGTATGTCAGATAGGTCAGTCATGTATGTCAGTAGGTAGTTTAGTCATGTATGTCAGTAGGTAGGTCAGTCATGTATGTCAGTAGTCAGGTCAGTCATGTATGTCAGATAGGTCAGTCATGTATGTTAGTAGGTAGGTCAGTCATGTATGTCAGTAGGTAGGTCAGTCATGTATGTCAGTAGTCAGGTCAGTCATGTATGTCAGTAGGTAGGTCAGTCATGTATGTCAGTAGTCAGGTCAGTCATGTACAGTGGTGTGAAAAAGTGTTTGCCCCCTTCCTCATTTCCTGTTCCTTTGCATGTTTGTCACACTTAAGTGTTTCGGAACATCAAACCAATTTAAACAATAGTCAAGGACAACACAAGTAAACACAAAATGCAATTTGTAAATGAAGGTGTTTATTATTAAAGGTGAAAAAAAATCCAAACCATCATGGCCCTGTGTGAAAAAGTGATTGCCCCCCTTGTTAAAACATACTATAACTGTGGTTGTCCACACCTGAGTTCAATTTCTCTAGCCACACCCAGGCCTGATTATTGCCACACCTGTTCACAATCAAGGCATCACTTAAATAGGAGCTGCTTGACACAGTAAGGTCCACCAGAAGATCCTTAAAAGCTACACATCATGCCGAGACCCAAAGAAATTCAGGAACAATTGAGAAAGAAAGTAATTGAGATCTATCAGTCTGGAAAGGGTTATAAAGCCATTTCCAAAGCTTTGGGAATCCAGCGAACCACAGTGAGAGCCATTATCCACAAATGGCGAAGACATGGAACAGTGGTGAACCTTCCCAGGAGTGGCCGGCCGCCCAAAATTACCCCAAGAGCGCAGCGACGACTCATCCAAGAGGTCACAAAAGACCCCACAACAACGTCCAAGGAACTGCAGGCCTCACTTGCCTCAGTTAAGGTCAGCGTTCATGCCTCCACCATCAGGAAAAGACTGGGCAAAAATGGCCTGCATGGCAGAGTTCCAAGGAGAAAACCACTGCTGAGCAAAAAGAACATCAAAGCTCGTCTCAATTTCTCCACAACACATCTTGATGATCCCCAAGACTTTTGGGACAACATTCTGTGGACCGATGAGACAAAAGTGGAACTCTTTGGAAGGTGTGTGTCCAAGTATATCTGGCGTAGAAGGAACACTGCATTTCAGAAAAAGAACATTATACCAACAGTAAAATATGGTGGTGGTAGTGTGATGGTCTGGGGCTGTTTTGCTGCTTCAGGACCTGGAAGACTTGCCGTGATAAAAGGAACTATGAATTCTGCTGTCTACCAAGAGATCCTGAAGGAGAATGTCCGACCATCTGTTCGTGTACTCAAGCTGAAACGAACTTGGGTTCTGCAGCAGGACAATGATCCTAAACACACCAGCAAGTCCACCACCGAATGGCTGAAGAAAAACAAAATGAAGACTTTGGAGTGGCCTAGCCAAAGTCCTGACCTGAATCCTATTGAGATGTTGTGGTATGACCTTAAAAAGGCCGTTCATGCTCGAAAACCCTCTAATGTAACTGAATTAGGACAATTCTGCAAAGATGAGTGGGCCAAAATTCCTCCAGGACGCTGTAAAAGCCTCATTGCACGTTATCGCAAAGGCTTGGTTGCAGTTGTTGCTGCTAAGGGTGGCCCAACCAGTTATTAGGTTTAGGGGGCAATCACTTTTTCACACAGGGCCATGATGGTTTGGATTTTTTTTCACCTTTAATAATAAACACCTTCATTTACAAATTGCATTTTGTGTTTACTTGTGTTGTCCTTGACTATTGTTTAAATTGGTTTGATGTTCTTGATGACTTAAGTGTGACAAACATGCAAAGGAACAGGAAATGAGGAAGGGGGCAAACACTTTTTCACACCACTGTATGTCATTGGCAGGGCCAGATTAAGAGCATCATGGGCCTGGTGCTGAGGATTTTGGTGGGCCTTTTTATGGAAACAAAATGAAAATGCAAACAATTTTTTGCTAAAACAAATGAAATATACTCTCACCAGTAATATCAGCCGTGCAGCCTTTGAGCAGCGGCAACACCAGCAATACCACCTGCTATGCAGTCTCTCACCAGCAGCAACATAGGGTGACCACATTTCCAAACTGCCATTCAGGGACAACCCCCCCTTCCCAAAAAAAGATGAGGGTGGGGGATGTAGTCTCTGGGTTGATGGGGAAATCGGCAGTGGAGGTGATTTGTCAGGCAAATTGAAAACTATCAATGCCCCCCCCCCCACTGAGACCACCGCCTGTGGAAGGGAATTCCACATCCTTGCTGCTCTTACAGTAAAGAACCCTCTACATAGTTTAAGGCTAAACCTATTCTCTTCAAATTTTAATGAGTGGCCACGAGTCTTGTTAAACTCCCTTCCGCGAAAAAGTTTTATCCCTATTGTGGGGTCACCAGTAAAAGTAATTGTGGGGTCCAAATCATTTTAACAAGATTTGCTCTACCTATCGATGTCAGTGGTAATTTACACCAGCTTCGACATTTATCCTTAAATTTCTCTAATAAAGGCTTGAGGTTCAGTTTACTATAATCTTTTACATTCCGAGAGATCTCTATCCCCAAGTATCTCACTGTATGCTTAATTTGAATTTAGGAAGCGTGGTTTAATAAAGGGACTTTTAACTAATTTAATGGTAATAGTTCCGACTTATCCCAATTAATCTGAAAGCCCAAAAGTCGCCCAAATATGGAAATGAGACTCATAAGTTCCGCTAATGACTTTGAGGTATCCCCCAGGAAAATAAGAGCGTCATCTGCATAAAGGGCCACTTTATACTCTCTTCCTGCTCGTCGGAACCCGACTATTTCCACTGACTGTCTAATAGCAAGGGCAAGAGGTTCCACTGCTATTGCAAACAGTAGTGAAGACAGAGGGTAACCCTGCCTTGTCCCTCTAGACAGATTAAAGGGTCTGGATAGTGTATTGTTAATTCTTACCCTTGCTTTTGGTTCCCTATATAACATTTTAACTCATTTTAAAAATCCCGGGCCTATACCCAAAGCCTCCAATACGGGCCATAAATATTCCCATTCCACCATATCGAAAGCTTTTTGGGCATCCAGGCACAATATTGCTCTGGATCCCGTATTTTCCATAGGAAGCTGCATATTTAAAAAAAAAAAATCTATGAATATTTGACAGTTTATGCCCGTAAGTGGGTGCAGATACCTGTCTTAAAAAAGGTATCTGCACCCCCCCTCCCCCCTGAAAGGTGCCAAATGTGACACCGGAGGGTTTCCGAAAAGCGGAAGTTCCACTTTAGGGTGGAATCCCGCTTTAATTAACTTTTATGCCGCGTACACACGATCGGAATTCTCGTTGGAAAAGACTTTGATGGTTTTTCCGACGGAATTCTGACGGAATTCCGACGGAATTCCGACGGAATTCCGACGGAATTCCGCCCAAGCTGTGTTGCCTACACACGATCACACGAAATTCCGACGGTCAATAACACAGCGGCATAAAACACGTTCGACAGCACTATAAAAGGGAAGTTTAATGCTTCCGAGCATGCGGCGAATTGTTTCCGAGCATGCGTCGGAATTTTGCGTGTTGGAATTGCATACACACGATCGGAAAATCCGATAGAAAGGTTTTCCGTCGGAAAAATTGAGAACAGGTTCTCAATTCAAAGTCCGTCGGAAATTCCGACAGAAAAAGACCGATGGGCATACACACGGTCGGAAAATCCGATGAAAAGCTCCCATCGGACTGTTTCCATCGGAAATTCCCACCGTGTGTACGCCGCATTAGTGTATCCCTCTTACATACATTATCCATGCTAATTTGTTGGGAAGGTTAGATAGCTTGTGCATGTGTATATTGTAATTTCAGAAATTCAGACATTTCGGAAAAAAAGAATTTGGAACTAAACAAATTGCACATTTCTAGAGCAAACATTAAGCTGTGTCAAGCTTTTTTTTTTTTACATGTCAAAATCAATGGTTCCCTATAAGAGCAGTCTTAACTGATCTGACTTTCAGCCCATTGATTTGAATGGAAATCACATCCAAGTCAGATCATCATGATCTGGTTTATGGCATGCGACTTGTGCTCTGAAGAAGGGGAACACCACGCCAAAATGAAAAAATAAATTTAGTGAAGTCCCCCTCCCTGGTATGGGGCCTGGTATGGATCTTAAAATCTTAAAAGAGAACCCCCAAAATGTAAATAAAAACGGCATTGGGTCCCCCCCAAAATCCATACCAGACCCTTATCCAAGCATGCAGAATGGCAGGTCAGGAAATGGGGGGCACGGGTGAGCACCCACCCCCCGTCCTGGACCATACCAGGTCACATGCCCTCAACATGGGGGGGTGGGTGCTTTGGGGCAGGGGGGCTCTGCGTCCCCCACCCCAAAGCATGTTGTCCCCATGTTGATGAGGACAAGGGCCTCTTCCCAACAACCCTGGGTGGTGGTTGTGAGGGTCTGCAGGCAGGGGGCTTATCAGAATCTGGAAACCCCCTTTAACAAGGGGGTCTTCAGATCCCGCCCCCCCCCCCCCCACATCCATTCATTCCCAAAAATATCCATTCACCCCCAAAAAAAGTCAGTGTAGTGTAAATAAAAACAAGAGACAGTTTTGACAAGTCCTTTATTACAAATCTTCAATGTGTCTTATTCCTCCTGTGGTGTGTTATTCCTCCGGTCTTCTCCCTCCACTGATGTGTTCTTCTTCCTCAGTTCTTCTCCCTCTGTATCACGTACCTGATCGGATGCTGAAATGCTGGGAGGGCTTCCCTTGCGACCAAGTGCAGAGCGCCCCCTGAAAGTGACACAGGGAGCGCTATACTCAAAGCAGCAGGGGTCGCAGGTTGCGGCAGGCTGAGGTGGAGAAGAGAAGTCCACTGGTAGGCAACTGATGAGCAGGGTAGACCGCTGGGCAGGGGTACTTCAGGAGTACCAGATGAGATTGTGCAGCAGAAGGAACCAGAAGCCGTGTCAGGAGCAAAGCCGGAGTTCATGCACAGGACAGCAAGCAGGAGCAAAATCAATAGAACAAGCCGGGGTCATACACAGGGCAGCAGGTCAAGCGGGTAAACAGGAACAAGCCAAGGAACACACAAGAAGCTGAAGATCATGCAGCAGTTGGTCACTGCTGCAGCAGGCTTTAAATAGGACACTAGCGCCTCTCACGTATTGCATGCGCATTGGCGCACATGTGTGCGCACTGGCGCGTTGGCGCGTTCATTAGCATGCTCGTGCACACTGGCGAATATGTTGTCCTGCCCATCCTCACCCGTGCGTGCGCGCGCATGAGCATTAGCATTGGGGAATTAGCATTTTCAGATATGCGATTCTGCTGGCCTTTGATGCCAGTTCTCCTGCGGGCAGGTCCCTGACACTCTGCTGCTGTCTTCTCCGCCACTACTATTTTCTCCTCCACTGCTGTCTTCTCCTCTGCCGACCTGGTCCTCCTCTGACGCTGGCTCTCGTCGTTGTGCCAGCTCTATTCTCTGCCAGTTCTTATACAGGCATGGGGCGTGGCCGGCAATCTGGTGACGTCACCATGACGCTCCATCCCTTGTGCCATCATGTGTCATCACAAGGGGTGGAGTCGCATGGTAATGATACCAGATGGTCAGCCACGTCCCATGGCTATATAAGAACCGGCAGAGAATGGAGCTGGCACCACGACGGGAGCCAGCATTAGAGGAGGACCGGGTCGGCGGCCAAGAATACAGCAGCGGTGGACAAAACAGCACCAGGGGGAGAAGAAAGGAGGAATAACACACCACAGGAGATAGGAGACACGTTGAAGATTTTTAATAAAGGACTTGTCAAAACCATCTCTTGTTTTTATTTAGACTACACTGCCTTTTTTTGGGGTGAATAGGTAGGGGTACAATGTACCCCATACTCATTCACATAGGGGGACCAAGATCTGGGGACCTGCTTGTTAACCACTAGCCGACCGCCCACTGTCAAATGACGGCGGAGCGGTGTGGCTCTTGTGGCGGGACGCCGTCATATGACGGCCTCTACATTTTGGCCACTGGGGGGCGCGCGCACGCCGCGGGAGGCGCGCGCGCGTGCCCGCCGCGTAGCTGGGGAGCCAATGCGCGTGCCCGGCGGCCGCGATGTCCACTGGGCACACGCGATTGCCCGGTAATCGAGCAGGACGTGGATCTGTGTGTGTAAACACGCAGATCCACGTCCTGTCACTGGAGAGGAGACCGATGGTGTGTCCCTTGTACATAGGGACACCGATCGGTCCCCTCCCCCAATCAGTCCCCTCCCCCCCACAGTTAGAATCACTAACATAGGGAACACATTAACCCCTGCAGCGCCCCCTAGTGTTAACCCCTTCCCTGCCAGTCACATTTATACAGTAATCAATGCATTTTTATAGCACGGATCGCTGTATAAATGTGAATGGTCCCAAAAATGTGTCAAAAGTGTCCGATATGTCCGCCATAATGTCGCAGTCATGATAAAAATCGCAGATCGCCGCCATTACTAGTAAAAAAAAAAATAATAATAAAAATGCTATAAATCTATCCCCTATTTTGTAGATGCTATAACTTTTGCGCAAACCAATCAATATACGCTTATTGCGATTTTTTTTTACCAAAAATATGTAGAAGAATACGTATCGGCCTAAACTGAGGAAAAAATTTGTTTTAAAAAAAAAAAAAAATTGGATATTTATTATAATAAAAAGTAAAAAATATTATGTTTTTTCAAACTTGTTGCTCTTCTTTTGTTTATAGCGCAAGAAATAAAAACCGCAGAGGTGATCAAATACCACCAAAATAAAGCTCTATCTGTGGGGAAAAAATGATAAAAATTTATTTGGGTACAGCGTTGCATGACCTCGCAATTGTCATTCAAAATGCGACAGCGCTGAAAGCTGAAAAATGGCCTGGTTAGGAAGGAGGTGTTCGTGCCTGGTAGGCAAGTAGTTAAAGGGGCTTCCAGATTCCGATAAGCCCCCTGCCCGCAGACCTCCACAACCACAGTCCAGGGTTGTGGGGAAGAGGCCCTTGTCTCCATTAACATGGGGACAAGGTGCTTTGGGGTGGGGGGGGGGCGCAAAGTCCCCCAGCCTCAAAGTACCCACCCCCTATTAAACACATTTGGCGATCTCTACGTTTATAAAGTTAACACGGCCAAGACGGAAGCTCTTCCCATACATGTTCCCCCTACACTACTCACCACATTACAAAATAACTTTCTGTACCACTGGTGTTCTTCCTTCCTTAAATATCTGGGTATACATTTAACTGCATCCTACTCCACCCTATACCAAGCTAACTACTCCCCTTTAATTCTGGAAACACACAGGCTGTTACGTAACTGGGAGGAATATCCTCTGTCTCTTTTGGTAGGATAAATGTCAATACTCCCAAAGTTTTTATACCTCTTTGAAACCTTGCCAATGGCAGTTCCTATGTCACAACTCCGAAATATCCAACGGGCCTTTACTAAATTTATTTGGGGCAATAAACACACACACAGTGGTATTCACCCCTCGGTCAGGGCCATCTTAAGAGCATTATAGGCCCCCGGGCAATACAGTGCACTGGGGCCCTGTCTACACAATCATGCATGAGAATAAAAATGCAAATTATCAATAAGGCTATATTTATTGGTACTTCCAACAAAATCAGTGTTTAAACATTAACACAACGTTTGGACAATATAACACGAGTTTAATGGGCACAGTGGCATCTTTTGATGGGCACAGTGGCAGCGTTTGATGGGCACAGTGGCAGCGTTTGATGGGCACAGTGGCAGCGTTTGATGGGCACAGTGGCTGTGTTTGATGGGCACAGTGGCAGCTTTGATGGGCACAGTGGCAGCTTTTGAGGGGCACAGACAGTGGCAGCTTTGATGGGCACAGTGGCAGCTTTTGAAGGGCACAGACAGTGGCTGTGTTTGGGCGATTCTAGCAAGTAAGCAACCAGTGCAGTCAGTCAACTTAAGCAGCAGATTGCATCCCTGAGGATCGGCCCTGGATGGGGCCCTCCAGGCAAGTGGGACCCCCGGGCAACTGCCCAGTGTGCCCAGTGGAAAAAACGGCCCTGCCCTCGGTCTCATGGAGGGCTGGGAGCCACTGAAATGAATAATTACTACTATGCTACCCATCTCACAGCGACTATCTCCTGGTCCACACGATTTGCAACAAACAGGTGGTCAGAGTTGGAACTGGGCGTTACCAGCCCTGCGCATCCTTGCTCCATGCTCTGGTCTGACTTGACCACCTCTATATTACAGCTGAGAAATATATGCTTGGGACCGATGTTATTTACCCTCGCTATTTGGAAAAAATGCCAAAAGAGGTTCTCTCTCTCTTCTCCATTCCCACCTCTCCTAAACATACTTTTCAACCCAAACATCCCGGATAGCTTGTCCTACACCAGCATGTATCCATGGTCACAGGCGGGCATTTTTCAGCCCTGCCATCTAGTACACCCTGTGACTCTCGTTTCAGGACCTCCAAAACAAAATAGAAATCCCTAAAAAACTATTTTTTTCTTATCTCCAATTTAAACATTATTTTAATTCTATATCAACCTAAACTTAGAAAAACCTACAGCCTTCGAAGTACTATGTGCTCAAGGCCCATACCAACCTGGTCTCATATCTTCTATATACAAGATTCTCAATGAATCAAATCCACCCACTGTAAACTCTCATGCATACATGCAAAAATGGGCCAAGATAATTCAGACCCCTATATCCCTCCCTCAATAGCAAAAAATCTGGGATTCGATATCGAAAGTTTCCAGATGCGTGGAGCAGAGAGAGACAGCTAATAAGGTCCTCGTGTTCTGGTATAGGACCCCAGAAGCTATTCATAAATATGATCCCTCTGTATCCCAGCAATGTTGGAGATGTCTACAAGATCTGGGAACACATTGCCATATCTTCTGGGAATGCCCGCTAATCCTACCATTTTGGACCTCGGTCCAATCTCTACTCAAGTCAGTGCTAGAGATAGATTTCCCGTTAGACCCGGTCCATTATTTACTAGGCCTCCCAGTCCCTGGAATATCTAAACATGCTAAAAAATGAATGTCTTATATCCTGTTGTGAATTTATGAAGAAATATATTTACTATTCAATGACAGAAATGTATAATTTCAAAAAAAAAAAAAGACACGTGAACTG
This sequence comes from Lithobates sylvaticus, assembly GCA_028564925.1. Taxonomy (NCBI): domain Eukaryota; kingdom Metazoa; phylum Chordata; class Amphibia; order Anura; family Ranidae; genus Lithobates; species Lithobates sylvaticus. The sequence continues at coordinate 619,621,381 of CM053027.1, read as the reverse complement.
TGAGGTCATCATAATTGACCTATAGAAGACCTTTAAGACACAGGAAACTCATGTATTCTAAATTACTACAACCATTCTATTCAAGGGGTTTTTACAAGCCTGTATTTAGACAGAAACTGCAGGACAATGAGGTTCTAGTTCGAAAACAAAAGAGATGAGTTCTATATGTGTGATAGTAAATACAACTACAAGTTCCTTGGTTCAAGGGAAGGTTGAGCAAATAAATTGATTGTCTCAATGTGGGCTCAGAAAGTGAGAGATAAATAAGACCAGGGAGTCTGTATTGTCCCCACTTCTCATAAGACAATGACTAGGATACCAAGTGAAGTTTGTTTTTCAACAGGACAAATAATGAGAATAAACATGAGATTGTTCACCCGAATGTCTAAAGTTCATCTCAAAACATGATGTTACCAGTCAATTCATAGTATATGTGATATCTGTAAGTCACAAAAGAAAACTATCATTTTAGTATCCGATGAATTGATGAAATCGGTTATAAAGAAAACATAATAAATAAAGGGTGATTATTAATAGAATTGTTTTAGGAACAAATTAGTATTAAGACAAATATATGATTATGATATGAATGTATTAGAATTGAAATGCTTAGATAAACAAATATTGATTGGATACCCAAATTATACAGGTATCCAGATAGATAAAAACTGTATGTGATGTTGATTAATATATATATATATATACATATAACTTGCGTCCTTTTCAAATGGACTAAATTTTTGCAGATATACAATGATATGCATATATATCACCATTTAATGCAAGTGATTAATCAATAATTATGCTAGGCGATTTGATAGTATGGGGTTAGTTGAATTCCCAAATACTAAAGATATAGATATTTTCACTAAGGTATGATATCCAGTATAAAATAAAATATATTACTTTACAGAGCAGCCCCAAAACACATGTGAGACCCCTGGTGGTTGAAAGTGCAATTACATTAAAAACATTTAGGCCAATAGGAAAGAGACACATACCTTTTGGGCTGAACATATTACAAGTTTTATGATCTTATTGTGTGAGAGGGTATTTAAGAAGCTAGAGAGATAGTGAAAGAAAGAGACAGCTCAGGGGAACCTGAGAGCCCAGGGACCCACCCTGGGGAAGGGACACTGGGAGAGAAACATCTTCCCAGATAGACTGACAGCCATGCCTGGAAATATACTTTAAACCTCCAAGGAGATTCCTGAACCCGGTAGCCAACTTAAGTCCAAACTAATAGCCATTTTGGAATGGGTAAATATAACATGTTGATTTTATCTGGTATGTTCTCTTAACCATTGATGTATTGAATATTCTAGTATTGATAATCATTCTCCAGAATCAATAATCGCCTTTGCATAGATTTTTCTCTAATATTCAATTTTTTTCATTTTATATTACTTTTTGCATAGTTACCAAATTTTATTGACAAACAATTGTCTAAATTATTTTTGCATTGTTCAACGTTACTTACCTGCAGTATAGTAACTAGGGATGGGCCCGGTGCTCGATGCGAACCCACGTTCGCATCGAGCACCGGCGTTCGCTCGCTCGGCGAGCCCAGAACTATTTTGGCCGCTCGCATCACGTTCGTGTGATGCGAGCGGCCCCCGCAATGCATTGCGGCCGGCGCGGCCGGCGCAGTGCATTGCTGGCTGATGATTGGCCAAGCATGCACTGTGACCCCGCATGCTTGGCCAATCACAGCCCCGGAAACTCGAAGAGCCATAATTGGCTACAGGCAGGACGCCTGTAGCCAATTACAGCTCAGGGGCTGTAGTACACGCCCCCCCCTATAAAAGGCCGCCACGCCGTCTGCGCCGGTCACATGCTGTTCCGGCGCAGATTGAGCAGGCTGATTCTGTGACACTCTGCTGGATTTAGTTAGGTAGAGAGATTCACTTACAGAGATTGAGTTAGATAGATTCAGTTACAAAGATTGATTGAGAAAGAGGGGCTTGTAGTGTGTTCGTGGCAGGCAGGCAGAGCTCCTATATTTTGTTACCAGAAGCACCTATAGGACTTGTAGTGTGTTTGTGGCAGGCAGGCAGAGCTCCTATATTTTGTTACCAGAAGCACCTATAGGACTTGTAGTGTGTTCGTGGCAGGCAGGCAGAGCTCCTATATTTTGTTCCCAGAAGCACCTATAGGACTTGTAGTGTGTTCGTGGCAGGCAGGCAGAGCTCCTATATTTTGTTCCCAGAAGCACCTATAGGACTTGTAGTGTGTTAGTCCCATCACACACACAGAGCTATATTTTGTTCCCAGAAGCACCTATAGGACTTGAAGTGTGTTAGTCCCATCACCAGGGCAGGACATAGGGTGGTGGGGGCCCCTGGGCTTGAGTCACCTTCGGGCCCTACCTTCTATACATTACCGTATTTATTGGCGTATAACACGCACCCCAAGTTTAGGAGGGAATTTTAAGGAAAAAACTTACATTTAAATGCCCATCAATGCAGCTTTATCAGTGTCCATCTGCAGCCTTGTCAGTGTTATTGCAGCCTTGTCAGTGTTATTGCAGCCTTGTCAGTGTTATTGCAGCCTTGTCAGTGTAGCCTTGTCATTGCAGCCTTGCCCCAGTGTCATTTGCAGCCTTGTCATTGCAGTCTTGAAGTTTAAAAATGGCGCCACCGAGATACAGAGTCCTGTGTATCTCGGCGGCTCTCAGGTCCTCTCGGTGGCTCTCGGGTCCTCTCGCAGTCCCAAACGGAGCCGAGAGTAGCCGAGTGTACTCGGCTCAGCTCAGTCATGCCCAGTCCCTGTGTTATGTCCATCACGGGACTGGGCGTGACTGTGAGCAGAGCCGAGCCGAGTACACTCGGCTATGTATCTCAGTGGGGCCCCCTATTGGGCGGGGCCCATGGGCTTGAGCCCAGTCAAGCCCAATGGTAAGTCCAGCCCTGCCCATCACACACACAGAGCTATATTTTGTTCCCAGAAGCACCTATAGGACTTGAAGTGTGTTAGTCCCATCACACACACAGAGCTATATTTTGTTCCCAGAAGCACCTATAGGACTTGAAGTGTGTTAGTCCCATCACACACACAGAGCTATATTTTGTTCCCAGAAGAACCTATAGGACTTGAAGTGTGTTAGTCCCATCACACACACAGAGCTATATTTTGTTCCCAGAAGCACCTATAGGACTTGAAGTGTGTTAGTCCCATCACACAGACCTTTATTTCCTTCCCAGAAGCACCTATAGGACTTGAAGTGTGTTAGTCCCATCACACACACAGAGCTATATTTTGTTCCCAGAAGCACCTATAGGACTTGTAGTGTGTTAGTCCCATCACACACACAGAGCTATATTTTGTTCCCAGAGGCACCTATAGGACTTGAAGTGTGTTAGTCCCATCACACACACAGAGCTATATTTTGTTCCCAGAAGAACCTATAGGACTTGAAGTGTGTTAGTCCCATCACACACACAGAGCTATATTTTGTTCCCAGAAGCACCTATAGGACTTGAAGTGTGTTAGTCCCATCACACACACAGAGCTATATTTTGTTCCCAGAAGAACCTATAGGACTTGAAGTGTGTTAGTCCCATCACACACACAGAGCTATATTTTGTTCCCAGAAGCACCTATAGGACTTGAAGTGTGTTAGTCCCATCACACAGACCTTTATTTCCTTCCAGAAGCACCTATAGGACTTGAAGTGTGTTAGTCCCATCACACACACAGAGCTATATTTTGTTCCCAGAAGCACCTATAGGACTTGAAGTGTGTTAGTCCCATCACACACACAGAGCTATATTTTGTTCCCAGAAGCACCTATAGGACTTGAAGTGTGTTAGTCCCATCACACAGACCTTTATTTCCTTCCCAGAAGCACCTATAGGACTTGAAGTGTGTTAGTCCCATCACACACACAGAGCTATATTTTTGTTCCCAGAAGCACCTATAGGACTTGAAGTGTGTTAGTCCCATCACACACACAGAGCTATATTTTCTTCCCAGAAGCACCTATAGGACTTGAAGTGTGTTAGTCCCATCACACACACAGAGCTATATTTTGTTCCCAGAAGAACCTATAGGACTTGAAGTGTGTTAGTCCCATCACACACACAGAGCTATATTTTGTTCCCAGAAGCACCTATAGGACTTGAAGTGTGTTAGTCCCCATCACACAGACCTTTATTTCCTTCCCAGAAGCACCTATAGGACTTGAAGTGTGTTAGTCCCATCACACACACAGAGCTATATTTTGTTCCCAGAAGCACCTATAGGACTTGTAGTGTGTTAGTCCCATCACACACACAGAGCTATATTTTGTTCCCAGAAGCACCTATAGGACTTGAAGTGTGTTAGTCCCATCACACACACAGAGCTATATTTTGTTCCCAGAAGCACCTATAGGACTTGAAGTGTGTTAGTCCCATCACACACACAGAGCTATATTTTGTTCCCAGAGGCACCTATAGGACTTGAAGTGTGTTAGTCCCATCACACACACAGAGCTATATTTTGTTCCCAGAAGCACCTATAGGACTTGAAGTGTGTTAGTCCCATCACACACACAGAGCTATATTTTGTTCCCAGAAGCACCTATAGGACTTGAAGTGTGTTAGTCCCATCACACACACAGAGCTATTTTTTGTTCCCAGAAGAACCTATAGGACTTGAAGTGTGTTAGTCCCATCACACACACAGAGCTATATTTTGTTCCCAGAAGCACCTATAGGACTTGAAGTGTGTTAGTCCCATCACACACACAGAGCTATATATTTTGTTCCCAGAAGCACCTATAGGACTTGAAGTGTGTTAGTCCCATCACACAGACCTTTATTTCCTTCCCAGAAGCACCTATAGGACTTGAAGTGTGTTAGTCCCATCACACACACAGAGCTATATTTTGTTCCCAGAAGCACCTATAGGACTTGAAGTGTGTTAGTCCCATCACACACACAGAGCTATATTTTGTTCCCAGAAGCACCTATAGGACTTGAAGTGTGTTAGTCCCATCACACAGACCTTTATTTCCTTCCCAGAAGCACCTATAGGACTTGAAGTGTGTTAGTCCCATCACACACACAGAGCTATATTTTGTTCCCAGAAGCACCTATAGGACTTGAAGTGTGTTAGTCCCATCACACACACACAGAGCTATATTTTCTTCCAGAAGCACCTATAGGACTTGAAGTGTGTTAGTCCCACACACACACAGAGCTATATTTTGTTCCCAGAGGCACCTATAGGACTTGAAGTGTGTTAGTCCCATTACACACACAGAGCTATATTTTCTTCCCAGAAGCACCTATAGGACTTGAAGTGTGTTAGTCCCATCACACACACAGAGCTATATTTTGTTCCCAGAAGCACCTATAGGACTTGAAGTGTGTTAGTCCCATCACACACACAGAGCTATATTTTGTTCCCAGAAGCACCTATAGGACTTGAAGTGTGTTAGTCCCATCACACACACAGAGCTATATTTTGTTCCCAGAAGCACCTATAGGACTTGAAGTGTGTTAGTCCCATCACACACACAGAGCTATATTTTGTTCCCAGAAGCACCTATAGGACTTGAAGTGTGTTAGTCCCATCACACACACAGAGCTATATTTTGTTCCCAGAAGCACCTATAGGACTTGAAGTGTGTTAGTCCCATCACACACACAGAGCTATATTTCGTTCCCAGAAGCACCTATAGGACTTGAAGTGTGTTAGTCCCATCACACACACAGAGCTATATTTTGTTCCCAGAAGCACCTATAGGACTTGAAGTGTGTTAGTCCCATCACACACACAGAGCTATATTTTTGTTCCCAGAAGAACCTATAGGACTTGAAGTGTGTTAGTCCCATCACACACACAGAGCTATATTTTGTTCCCAGAAGAACCTATAGGACTTGAAGTGTGTTAGTCCCATCACACACACAGAGCTATATTTTGTTCCCAGAAGCACCTATAGGACTTGAAGTGTGTTAGTCCCATCACACACACAGAGCTATATTTTGTTCCCAGAAGCACCTATAGGACTTGAAGTGTGTTAGTCCCATCACACACACAGAGCTATATTTTGTTCCCAGAAGCACCTATAGGACTTGAAGTGTGTTAGTCCCATCACACACACAGAGCTATATTTTGTTCCCAGAAGAACCTATAGGACTTGAAGTGTGTTAGTCCCATCACACACACAGAGCTATATTTTGTTCCCAGAAGCACCTATAGGACTTGAAGTGTGTTAGTCCCATCACACACACAGAGCTATATTTTGTTCCCAGAAGAACCTATAGGACTTGAAGTGTGTTAGTCCCATCACACACACAGAGCTATATTTTGTTCCCAGAAGAACCTATAGGACTTGAAGTGTGTTAGTCCCATCACACACACAGAGCTATATTTTGTTCCCAGAAGCACCTATAGGACTTGAAGTGTGTTAGTCCCATCACACAGACCTTTATTTCCTTCCCAGAAGCACCTATAGGACTTGAAGTGTGTTAGTCCCATCACACACACAGAGCTATATTTTGTTCCCAGAAGCACCTATAGGACTTGAAGTGTGTTAGTCCCATCACACACACAGAGCTATATTTTGTTCCCAGAGGCACCTATAGGACTTGAAGTGTGTTAGTCCCATCACACACACAGAGCTATATTTTGTTCCCAGAAGCACCTATAGGACTTGAAGTGTGTTAGTCCCATCACACACACAGAGCTATATTTTGTTCCCAGAAGCACCTATAGGACTTGAAGTGTGTTAGTCCCATCACACACACAGAGCTATATTTTGTTCCCAGAAGCACCTATAGGACTTGAAGTGTGTTAGTCCCATCACACACACAGAGCTATATTTCGTTCCCAGAAGCACCTATAGGACTTGAAGTGTGTTAGTCCCATCACACACACAGAGCTATATTTTGTTCCCAGAAGCACCTATAGGACTTGAAGTGTGTTAGTCCCATCACACACACAGAGCTATATTTTGTTCCCAGAAGCACCTATAGGACTTGAAGTGTGTTAGTCCCATCACACAGAGATCCTATATTTTGTTCCCAGAAGCAACTATAGGACTTGAAGTGTGTTAGTCCCATCACACAGACCTTTATTTTCTTCCCAGAAGCACCTATAGGACTTGAAGTGTGTTAGTCCCATCACACAGAGCTCCTCTATTTTCTTTTGCAGAAGCACCCATAGGACTTCTAGTGTGTTAGTGGCATCACACAGAGCTCCTATATATTCTTCTCAGCAGCACCCACAGGACTTCTAGTGTGTTAGTGGCATCACACAGAGCTCCTCTATTTTCTTTGCAGAAGCACCCACAGGACTTCTAGTGTGTTAGTGGCATCACACAGAGCTCCTCTATTTTCTTTGCAGAAGCACCCATAGGACTTCTAGTGTGTTAGTGGCATCACACAGAGCTCCTATATATTCTTCTCAGCAGCACCCACAGGACTTCTAGTGTGTTAGTGGCATCACACAGAGCTCCTCTATTTTCTTTGCATAAGCACCCACAGGACTTCTAGTGTGTTAGTGGCATCACACAGAGCTCCTCTATTTTCTTTGCATAAGCACCCACAGGACTTCTAGTGTGTTAGTGGCATCACACAGAGCTCCTATATATTCTTCTCAGCAGCACCCACAGGACTTCTAGTGTGTTAGTGGCATCACACAGAGCTCCTCTATTTTCTTTGCATAAGCACCCACAGGACTTCTAGTGTGTTAGTGGCATCACACAGAGCTCCTCTTTTTTCTTTGCAGAAGCACCCATAGGACTTCTAGTGTGTTAGTGGCATCACACAGAGCTCCTATATATTCTTCTCAGCAGCACCCACAGGACTTCTAGTGTTTAGTGGCATCACACAGAGCTCCTCTATTTTCTTTGCAGAAGCACCCACAGGACTTCTAGTGTGTTAGTGGCATCACACAGAGCTCCTCTATTTTCTTTGCAGAAGCACCCATAGGACTTCTAGTGTGTTAGTGGCATCACACAGAGCTCCTATATATTCTTCTCAGCAGCACCCACAGGACTTCTAGTGTGTTAGTGGCATCACACAGAGCTCCTCTATTTTCTTTGCATAAGCACCCACAGGACTTCTAGTGTGTTAGTGGCATCACACAGAGCTCCTCTATTTTCTTTGCAGAAGCACCCATAGGACTTCTAGTGTGTTAGTGGCATCACACAGAGCTCCTATATATTCTTCTCAGCAGCACCCACAGGACTTCTAGTGTGTTAGTGGCATCACACAGAGCTCCTCTATTTTCTTTGCAGAAGCACCCATAGGACTTCTAGTGTGTTAGTGGCATCACACAGAGCTCCTATATATTCTTCTCAGCAGCACCCACAGGACTTCTAGTGTGTTAGTGGCATCACACAGAGCTCCTCTATTTTCTTTGCATAAGCACCCACAGGACTTCTAGTGTGTTAGTGGCATCACACAGAGCTCCTCTATTTTCTTTGCAGAAGCACCCATAGGACTTCTAGTGTGTTAGTGGCATCACACAGAGCTCCTATATATTCTTCTCAGCAGCACCCACAGGACTTCTAGTGTGTTAGTGGCATCACACAGAGCTCCTCTATTTTCTTTGCAGAAGCACCCATAGGACTTCTAGTGTGTTAGTGGCATCACACAGAGCTCCTATATATTCTTCTCAGCAGCACCCACAGGACTTCTAGTGTGTTAGTGGCATCACACAGAGCTCCTCTATTTTCTTTGCATAAGCACCCACAGGACTTCTAGTGTGTTAGTGGCATCACACAGAGCTCCTCTATTTTCTTTGCAGAAGCACCCATAGGACTTCTAGTGTGTTAGTGGCATCACACAGAGCTCCTATATATTCTTCTCAGCAGCACCCACAGGACTTCTAGTGTGTTAGTGGCATCACACAGAGCTCCTCTATTTTCTTTGCAGAAGCACCCATAGGACTTCTAGTGTGTTAGTGGCATCACACAGAGCTCCTATATATTCTTCTCAGCAGCACCCACAGGACTTCTAGTGTGTTAGTGGCATCACACAGAGCTCCTCTATTTTCTTTGCAGAAGCACCCACAGGACTTCTAGTGTGTTAGTGGCATCACACAGAGCTCCTCTATTTTCTTTGCAGAAGCACCCATAGGACTTCTAGTGTGTTAGTGGCATCACACAGAGCTCCTATATATTCTTCTCAGCAGCACCCACAGGACTTCTAGTGTGTTAGTGGCATCACACAGAGCTCCTCTATTTTCTTTGCATAAGCACCCACAGGACTTCTAGTGTGTTAGTGGCATCACACAGAGCTCCTCTATTTTCTTTGCATAAGCACCCACAGGACTTCTAGTGTGTTAGTGGCATCACACAGAGCTCCTATATATTCTTCTCAGCAGCACCCACAGGACTTCTAGTGTGTTAGTGGCATCACACAGAGCTCCTCTATTTTCTTTGCATAAGCACCCACAGGACTTCTAGTGTGTTAGTGGCATCACACAGAGCTCCTCTTTTTTCTTTGCAGAAGCACCCATAGGACTTCTAGTGTGTTAGTGGCATCACACAGAGCTCCTATATATTCTTCTCAGCAGCACCCACAGGACTTCTAGTGTGTTAGTGGCATCACACAGAGCTCCTCTATTTTCTTTGCAGAAGCACCCACAGGACTTCTAGTGTGTTAGTGGCATCACACAGAGCTCCTCTATTTTCTTTGCAGAAGCACCCATAGGACTTCTAGTGTGTTAGTGGCATCACACAGAGCTCCTATATATTCTTCTCAGCAGCACCCACAGGACTTCTAGTGTGTTAGTGGCATCACACAGAGCTCCTCTATTTTCTTTGCATAAGCACCCACAGGACTTCTAGTGTGTTAGTGGCATCACACAGAGCTCCTCTATTTTCTTTGCAGAAGCACCCATAGGACTTCTAGTGTGTTAGTGGCATCACACAGAGCTCCTATATATTCTTCTCAGCAGCACCCACAGGACTTCTAGTGTGTTAGTGGCATCACACAGAGCTCCTCTATTTTCTTTGCAGAAGCACCCATAGGACTTCTAGTGTGTTAGTGGCATCACACAGAGCTCCTATATATTCTTCTCAGCAGCACCCACAGGACTTCTAGTGTGTTAGTGGCATCACACAGAGCTCCTCTATTTTCTTTGCATAAGCACCCACAGGACTTCTAGTGTGTTAGTGGCATCACACAGAGCTCCTCTATTTTCTTTGCAGAAGCACCCATAGGACTTCTAGTGTGTTAGTGGCATCACACAGAGCTCCTATATATTCTTCTCAGCAGCACCCACAGGACTTCTAGTGTGTTAGTGGCATCACACAGAGCTCCTCTATTTTCTTTGCAGAAGCACCCATAGGACTTCTAGTGTGTTAGTGGCATCACACAGAGCTCCTATATATTCTTCTCAGCAGCACCCACAGGACTTCTAGTGTGTTAGTGGCATCACACAGAGCTCCTCTATTTTCTTTGCAGAAGCACCCACAGGACTTCTAGTGTGTTAGTGGCATCACACAGAGCTCCTCTATTTTCTTTGCAGAAGCACCCACAGGACTTCTAGTGTGTTAGTGGCATCACACAGAGCTCCTCTATTTTCTTTGCATAAGCACCCACAGGACTTCTAGTGTGTTAGTGGCATCACACAGAGCTCCTCTATTTTCTTTGCAGAAGCACCCATAGGACTTCTAGTGTGTTAGTGGCATCACACAGAGCTCCTATATATTCTTCTCAGCAGCACCCACAGGACTACCGACTACAATGGCTGGAAGACCGCCAAGGGGAGGCAGAGCGTGCAGAGCCAAGAACACAGGGCAGGCAGGCTCTGTTTCTAGTGGACGTGGCCGTGGACGTGGACGTGGTCGTGCATCGTCATCAGCACGTGGCCATGGGACACGCGCGTCTTTGTTTTCGGCAGCTGGACATGTGGAGCCGCATCATGCTGAAGGCTTGGTAGAATGGATGACCAAGCCCTCCTCATCCTCCTCATCCTCTCTCACCCAGGCTCAGGGTACTGACAGAGCATCATCAGCCACCCCTTCCCTAGACCCACCATGTCCTCCTGAGGAGTCCCCCGAACTCTTTGAGCACAGTGTTGGGTACATGCTCCAGGAGGATGCCCAACGATTCGAAGGCTCGGATGACGATACCCAGCTTGAGGAATCTGGCAGTACTGTTCCACCAGCTGCAGCTTACTGCCAGGTTTGCTCTAGTGGTGAAGAGGGAGGGGATGATGAGGTCACTGACTCCACGTGGGTGCCTCAAGGGAGAGAGGATGAGGAGGAGGACGAGGAGGAGGAGGATGCGGCGTCACATGTCCAACGAGGCAGGATGCCCCCTGGAGGCCAGGTAGAGGCCAGCACAGCAACTGTACAACACCGCAGAGCTCCGCCTGTGCAGGGCGCTGCCTCTGCACGTTATCAGAAAAGTTCTTTGGTGTGGGCCTTTTTTGAGACGAGTGCAGCAGATCGCACCACTGCTATTTGCAAATATTTGTCTCAAGCGTATCTCGCGTGGCCAAAACATCAGCCGCTTGGGCACGACAAGCATGACCAGACATATGGCGACCTGCCATGCAGCTCGTTGGCAGGCACACATAAAAGACCCACACCAAAGAACTAAGCGGACCTCTCCTTGCTCCTCCTCAGCTGGGATCTCCATCCCCACTACACCTTCAGTCCTCTCTGAAAGCTGCTCTGAGAGGACTGAAGGTGTAGAATTAGGTGTGTCACAACCAAGTACTTGCAGTACACCGACGTCCGATTGCAGCAGGCAAATTTCCCTGCCCCAGCTGCTGGACCGTAGAAAGAAGTACACTCCCAGCCATCCACATGCCCAGCGGTTGAATGCTAGCCTTGCTAAATTGCTAGCACTTCAACTGCTGCCTTTTCAGTTGGTAGACTCGGCCCCCTTCCGTGAGTTTGTTCAATGTGCGGTTCCTCAGTGGCAGGTTCCCAACGCCACTTTTTCTCGCGGAAGGCGATTCCGTCTCTCTACCGGCATGTGGAGGGCAATGTCCATGCCTCGCTGGACAGGGCGGTCAGCGGTAAGGTGCATATTACCGCTGACTCATGGTCCAGCAGGCATGGACAGGGACGGTACCTTTCTTTCACGGCCCATTGGGTCACTCTATTGGCAGCTGGGAGGGATGCAGGACAAGGTGCAGTAGTGTTGGAGGTTGTTCCGCCACCACGCCTCCAAAACGCGACTACTGCTACTGGTTGTGACACACCTCTCTCCTCCACCCCCTCCTCTTCTTCTTCCTCCAGTGCTCTGTCCTTGGAACCAGCGGTGCTCCGTAGGCGTACAAGGGGCTACGCAAGTACGCAGGCAAAAAGATGCCATGCCGTGCTTGCGCTGGTGTGTTTGGGGGACAGGGGCCACACTGGGCCAGAGGTTCTGGCAGCTCTGCAGGGGCAGGCCGAGAGGTGGTTGACGCCACGTCAGCTTAAGCCAGGAATGGTCGTTTCTGACAATGGCACCAACCTCCTCTCCGCCCTGCGACAGGGGCAGCTCACCCATGTGCCCTGCATGGCTCACGTCCTCAACCTGGTGGTGCAGCGGTTCTTGGGCAGGTTCCCAGGCTTACAGGATGTCCTGAGGCAGGCCAGGAAAGTCTGTGTGCATTTCCGCCGATCTTATAATGCCAGTGCTCGGCTGACTGAGCTGCAAAAGGAGCTGAACCTGCCCAAGAACCGCCTAATATGTGACATGCCCACCAGGTGGAACTCAACGTTGGCCATGCTGCAGCGACTGCACACGCAGCAGAGGGCCATCAATGAGTACCTTTTGCGACTACGGCACCAGGACAGGGTCAGGGGAGCTTGGTTTTTTTTCCCCACGTCAGTGGAGCATGATCAGGGATGCATGCACTGTCCTCTCACCATTTTAGGAGGCCACGAGGATGGTGAGCAGTGACAGTGCATGCATCAGTGACACTGTCCCTCTTGTCCACCTGTTGGAGCATACGCTGCGTGGGATAATGGACAGGGCACTTGAGGCAGAACAGAGGCAGGAAGAGGAGGACTTCCTTGCCTCTCAAGGCCCCCTTTATCCGGACAGTGTTCCTTCTGTCCCACCCATCACACAGGAAGAGGATGAGGAGGAGGAGGAGGAGGATTGTGTGAGCATGGAGGTGGAGCCTGGCACTCAGCATCAGCAGCAGCAGTCTTTTAGGGATGATGTACAGTCCCAACAAACCAGTGGACTTGTACGTGGCTGGGAGGAGGTGGCTGGCGATCATGTCATCCTCAGTGACCCAGAAGACTCCGGACCGAATGCCTCAGCTAACCTACGCTGCATGGCCTCCCTGATCCTGCAAAGCCTGCGGAAGGATCCTCGTGTTCTTCGGATCAAGGAGAGGGACCATTACTGGCTGGCCACTCTCCTTGATCCGCGGTACAAGGGTAAGGTTGCGGACCTTATCTTGCCGTCGCAGAGGGAGCAGAGGATGAGACATCTCAGGGAGGCCTTGCAGAAAGGTCTGTGCAACGCGTTCCCAGAAACTGGGAGGCTACAAACTCCTGGTCCTGGGCGACGAGTTGCTGAGGCTTCGGTCAGTGGCAGAAGGAGCGGTGGGGAAGGTGGACGTCTGACCGATGCGTTCAGACAATTTTTTAGTCCGCAGCCCCAAGGTATGATCGGTTCCAGCAACCATCGCCAGCGTCTGATATACATGGTGCAGGAATACCTTGGGGCAAAGTCAGACTTGGACACCTTTCCCACCGAAAATCCTCTGGCTTACTGGGTCCTGAGGATGGATCACTGGCCAGAGCTTGCACAGTATGCAATTGAGCTACTGGCCTGTCCTGCCTCCAGCGTTCTTTCCGAACGCACATTCAGTGCTGCTGGAGGATTTGTGACTGATCATAGGGTGCGCCTGTCCACCGCCTCGGTTGATCGACTGACATTCATCAAAATGAATCAGTCTTGGATCACCACCAGCTACCAGGCACCTGAGGCGGATATAACCGAATAATTTTTAATGTCACATCCCTTCAAGACTGCCTATGCTGATGCTGAGTGACTGTCCTCTTATGTTCACTGACTATCCTCTTCCTCCTCCTCAATGATCCATGCCACCACACCAGTGCCTAAGGCACAATTTTTCAGCCCCTGTTTAACAGGGGCGTGTACTTCCAATTTTTTAAAAAAATGCTTCGCAACACGTGTGACTGCTGTGCTCCAAGTACAGTATCTGTGAGGGCCGGGTTGCAGTGTTGTGGCACCAGCACCAGTGCCTAAGGCACAATTTTTTCAGCCCCTGTTTAACAGGGGCGGGTACTTACAATTTTTTAAAAAAATGCTTCGCAACACGTGTGACTGCTGTGCTCCAAGTACAGTATCTGTGAGGGCCGGGTTGCAGTGTTGTGGCACCAGCACCAGTGCCTAAGGCACAATTTTTCAGCCCCTGTTTAACAGGGGCGGGTACTTACAATTTTTTAAAAAAATGCTTCGCAACACGTGTGACTGCTGTGCTCCAAGTACAGTATCTGTGAGGGCCGGGTTGCAGTGTTGTGGCACCAGCACCAGTGCCTAAGGCACAATTTTTCAGCCCCTGTTTAACAGGGGCGGGTACTTACAATTTTTTAAAAAAATGCTTCGCAACACGTGTGACTGCTGTGCTCCAAGTACAGTATCTGTGAGGGCCGGGTTGCAGTGTTGTGGCACCAGCACCAGTGCCTAAGGCACAATTTTTCAGCCCCTGTTTAACAGGGGCGGGTACTTACAATTTTTTAAAAAAATGCTTCGCAACACGTGTGACTGCTGTGCTCCAAGTACAGTATCTGTGAGGGCCGGGTTGCAGTGTTGTGGCACCAGCACCAGTGCCTAAGGCACAATTTTTCAGCCCCTGTTTAACAGGGGCGGGTACTTACAATTTTTTAAAAAAATGCTTCGCAACACGTGTGACTGCTGTGCTCCAAGTACAGTATCTGTGAGGGCCGGGTTGCAGTGTTGTGGCACCAGCACCAGTGCCTAAGGCACAATTTTTCAGCCCCTGTTTAACAGGGGCGGGTACTTACAATTTTTAAAAAAAATGCTTCGCTAAACGTGTGACTGCTGTGCTCCAAGTACAGTATCTGTGAGGGCCGGGTTGCAGTGTTGTGGCACCAGCACCAGTGCCTAAGGCACAATTTCTCAGCCCCTGTTTAACAGGGGCGTGTACTTCCAATTTTTTAAAAAAATGCTTCGCAACACGTGTGACTGCTGTGCTCCAAGTACAGTCTCTGTGAGGGGTTGCAGTGTTGTGGCACCAGCACCAGTGCCTAAGGCACAATTTTTCAGCCCCTGTTTAACAGGGGCGGGTACTTACAATTTTTAAAAAAATGCTTCGCAACACGTGTGACTGCTGTGCTCCAAGTACAGTATCTGTGAGGGCCGGGTTGCAGTGTTGTGGCACCAGCACCAGTGCCTAAGGCACAATTTTTCAGCCCCTGTTTAACAGGGGCGGGTACTTACAATTTTTTAAAAAAATGCTTCGCAACACGTGTGACTGCTGTGCTCCAAGTACAGTATCTGTGAGGGCCGGGTTGCAGTGTTGTGGCACCAGCACCAGTGCCTAAGGCACAATTTTTCAGCCCCTGTTTAACAGGGGCGGGTACTTACAATTTTTTAAAAAAATGCTTCGCAACACGTGTGACTGCTGTGCTCCAAGTACAGTATCTGTGAGGGCCGGGTTGCAGTGTTGTGGCACCAGCACCAGTGCCTAAGGCACAATTTTTCAGCCCCTGTTTAACAGGGGCGGGTACTTACAATTTTTTAAAAAAATGCTTCGCAACACGTGTGACTGCTGTGCTCCAAGTACAGTATCTGTGAGGGCCGGGTTGCAGTGTTGTGGCACCAGCACCAGTGCCTAAGGCACAATTTTTCAGCCCCTGTTTAACAGGGGCGGGTACTTACAATTTTTAAAAAAAATGCTTCGCTAAACGTGTGACTGCTGTGCTCCAAGTACAGTATCTGTGAGGGCCGGGTTGCAGTGTTGTGGCACCAGCACCAGTGCCTAAGGCACAATTTCTCAGCCCCTGTTTAACAGGGGCGTGTACTTCCAATTTTTTAAAAAAATGCTTCGCAACACGTGTGACTGCTGTGCTCCAAGTACAGTATCTGTGAGGGCCGGGTTGCAGTGTTGTGGCACCAGCACCAGTGCCTAAGGCACAATTTTTCAGCCCCTGTTTAACAGGGGCGGGTACTTACAATTTTTTAAAAAAATGCTTCGCAACACGTGTGACTGCTGTGCTCCAAGTACAGTATCTGTGAGGGCCGGGTTGCAGTGTTGTGGCACCAGCACCAGTGCCTAAGGCACAATTTTTCAGCCCCTGTTTAACAGGGGCGGGTACTTACAATTTTTTAAAAAAATGCTTCGCAACACGTGTGACTGCTGTGCTCCAAGTACAGTATCTGTGAGGGCCGGGTTGCAGTGTTGTGGCACCAGCACCAGTGCCTAAGGCACAATTTTTCAGCCCCTGTTTAACAGGGGCGGGTACTTACAATTTTTAAAAAAAATGCTTCGCTAAACGTGTGACTGCTGTGCTCCAAGTACAGTATCTGTGAGGGCCGGGTTGCAGTGTTGTGGCACCAGCACCAGTGCCTAAGGCACAATTTCTCAGCCCCTGTTTAACAGGGGCGTGTACTTCCAATTTTTTAAAAAAATGCTTCGCAACACGTGTGACTGCTGTGCTCCAAGTACAGTCTCTGTGAGGGGTTGCAGTGTTGTGGCACCAGCACCAGTGCCTAAGGCACAATTTTTCAGCCCCTGTTTAACAGGGGCGGGTAATTACAAATCTTGATCTAATAGTTCACAGCAGGGCCCATTCCTGCGCCCACCAAGAGTAACTATGAGGGCCTGCAGTCTTGTGGCAACACCGTCCACCACCACCGCCAAAGGCCCAATTTTTCTGCCCTGTTCATCAGGTGCTTGCAATTACAAATCTTGATCTAATAACTCACAACAGGGCCCATTCCTGCGCCCACCAAGAGTAACTGTGAGGGCCTACAGTCTTGTGGCAACACCGTCCACCACCACCGCCAAAGGCCCAATTTTTCTGCCCTGTTCATCAGGTGCTTGCAATTACAAATCTTGATCTAATAACTCACAGCAGGGCCCATTCCTGCGCCCACCAAGAGTAACTATGAGGGCCTACAGTCTTGTGGCAACACCGTCCACCACCACCGCCAAAGGCCCAATTTTTCTGCCCTGTTCATCAGGTGCTTGCAATTACAAATCTTGATCTAATAACTCACAGCAGGGCCCATTCCTGCGCCCACCAAGAGTAACTATGAGGGCCTACAGTCTTGTGGCAACACCGTCCACCACCACCGCCAAAGGCCCAATTTTTCTGCCCTGTTCATCAGGTGCTTGCAATTACAAATCTTGATCTAATAACTCACAGCAGGGCCCATTCCTGCGCCCACCAAGAGTAACTGTGAGAGCTTACAGTCTTGTGGCAACACCGTCCACCACCACCACCACCCCCAATTTTTCTGCCCTGTTCAACAGGTGCATGCAATTACAAATCTTGATCTATTAACTCATAGCAGGGCCCATTCCTGTGCCCACCAGTCTTGTGGCTACACCAACATCTAATAGGGCAAATTTCTGCAGAGTATATACGCCAGGCCCCTACTTTTAAACATCCAACTTACAAACGACTCCTACTTGCAAATGGAAAGAGAAAACAGGAAGTGAGAGGAAATCTACCCCTAGGAAGGGAAATTCTATCCTGTTAGATTTAATTTGGGAAAAAGGTATCTCCTCTCTACTGATACTTTATCACCAATCCTTGTTTCAATTAAAACCCCACTTTTCCAAAAACATTTGTCATTGGGACGGAAAGTGAGGTGACATGTTCTGAACAGATGTGCAAAGACAGCAAATGTTACAGGGGTGATAACCCCTCCCTATGTTCTCCAAAAAGCTTAAAAATAGATTTTTTTGGGATGGAGCTACACTTCATAATGTACCTGTTCAGATTCTACTTAAGAACAAACCTAAAGCCGCAAGTGGTTTTAAATGGCTTCTTTTTTTCCTTTACAAATGTCATTTTGTGCAAGGACAGTTCTAAACACGGGAAACACATGCCACTTCACAGGCATACTTTAGACACCCCCCAGGTACCATATTTAAAGGAAAATTTCACTTTTTTTTTTTCACTTTATGCATCATTAAAATGACTGCTCCCGAAAAAACGTTAGTTTTTAAAAGTTCTTTTTGCATTGATATATGTCCCCTGGGGCAGGACCCGGGTCCCCAAACCTGTTTTATGACATTAACATGCATATTGGCCGTTGTAATTAGCACTTTTGATTTCGAACGTTCGCGTCCATTATAACGTATAGGGTTCGAAAATTCGCGCGAACTTTCGGTCCGTTCGAAGGTTCTGGTTCGAACCGAACCCGGGGGTGTTCGGCTCATCCCTAATAGTAACGGCTGGGTGTGTGAAATACAGACATTCTGTTAAATTGTCAAGTATAAGGTTATTGATTCTACCGAAGAAGTTATCATGGTGATATGGTGTCCAAGGTACTACGCCCATTTTGAGGGTATTGCCATTAATTGTCAAATGTTCAAATAATGCAATCTGTATTTTAATTTCATGTAAATATTTGTTTTCTGTCAACCAATAAATGTGACTATTAAGTATGATCACTCGTCTCCGTGAACAAGTTTCGCATATATAGACTGTGTCATATAGATTGATCTTGTATCTTAAAAATATCTTCGTTAAAAATTACTTAATAAAAATGTGCGGGAAACTTTCCTTAAAAAAGCACAACAATCCCGTTGGCTGCCAAGAGAGTAATACCTACCCACTGGTTATCCTCTAATTCTCCAACACAATCCCAATTGATATTGACCATAGCACAGATACGTAGAAAGGAACGTATGACAGCAGTGATCCATGACTTCTTACCTCCATTCTCAAAAATATGGGATCCTTGAGATAACTTCAATCCAGAGACGATATCCCATGCATCTGATTAAAAGTCATACACTTAGCCAGTCTCTATCTATTTGAATGATCTATTCCTATTCCTATTAATATATATACACAATGTTGTAATCCTTGGTGTACCCCTCCCCTTCCTTTTTTTTCTTTTAGGATGGGCTTGACACTAGAGATTGTCATATGTATGTTACCATCCACTGTGATATGCTTCTCTTTTTTGTAAAAGACTGTTACAACATCATTGTATTGTATTTTTGATGGAAAAAAAATAAAATAAATAAATAAATATACAATTATAAAAAAGCACCCACCCCAATGTTGAGGGCATGTCGCCCCACCCCCCCTTTCCTGACCTGCCGGGCTGCATGCTCAGATAAGGGTCTGGTATGGATTTTTTTGGGGGGGGGACCCCACAAAAGTTTTTTTATTTTGGTGTGCGGTTTCCCCTTAAAATCCATACCAGACCGAAGGGTCCAGTATGGTCTTGGGGGGGTCACAAACGAATCGTGATGATCGGACTTGGATGCGGCTTCCATTCAAATCAATGGGCTGAAAGTCGGATCAGTTTAGACAGCTCTAATAGGGAACCATTGATTTTGACATGTCATGCGTCTTGTGCTCTGTAGTAAAAGTGAAAAATAGAAGAGGCAGAGAATCGCTGCTAAACGCACATTAACGCAAATGCAAAAAGCTACTAAAAGTGCGTTTTTACTGCTGCTTTTTCCTGGCTTTGTGGTTCGTTTTTTGTGCATGAGAACAAAGAACAAATCCGAAACAAAACACATTTTTCTGTTGTGCACATCTCTACCTGCTATACCCTGAATGAATGAATGACTTGTATAGTGCTACCTATGTGAACTGAATTGCCTCAGGGTGCTTTTTGCCAACTGGTGTCCATCTGTGGTATAGTGCGGTTCTTGCCCTGTGGGGTCCTGACATGCTTACAAACACATACACATACAATATACACATATTTGGCCAATTTTATTGACAGTTCTTTGGAGTGTGGGAGGAAACCCACGCAGGCACAGGGAGAACATGCAAGCTCCAGGCAGAGGGTGTCGTGTTTGGGATTTGAACCAGCGACCCCATTGCTGCTAGGTGAAAGTGCTAACCACTACACCACTGTGCTGCCCCACCCTCTCATCAACACCAGGGGAAATGGGACAGGAGGTGTAAGGGAAGCCCTCGCTAGATACATGACACTTTAAGGCAGGGGTACCTACCTAGGTAGAGCGTTTAGGCCTGGTTCACACCTATGCAGGTTGCAGTTTGCATATTCCAGGTGCATTTTGCATTTTTCAATACACGTTTTTGATCTATTGAAGTCTATGTAACCCAAAACCAGAAAAAAAGTCCCTGGCCCTTTCCATAAAATGCACATATGTGAACTACATCAATAGGAAACCATGTTAATTTGAGCTGTAGTGTGTTTCGGCAAAACTGAAAACACACAAAAAAATGCATAGGTGTGAACCAGGCCTTAACCGGTTCCCGACCGGCACACGACGATATACGCCAGCAGAATGGCACGGACAGGCAGGAGGGCGTATATATAAGTCCCTCCTTAATGCCGTCCGTGCCATCGGGAGTGCGCCGGGAACGGCGCGCTCCCGCGCCGGTCGGGACCCCCATGAGGCCGATTGTCTCACGGGAAGGCAGAACGGGGAGATGCGGAAATACACAGCATCTCCCCGTTCTGCCTAGCAACTAGTGACGCCGATCTCTGCTCCCTGTGATTGGAGCAGAGATCAGCATTCACTAGCTGACAGCCATGCCCCCCACAGTAAGAAACACACCCCTAGGCATACTTAACTCCTACACTGCCCCCTTGTGGTTAACCCCTTCACTGCCAGTGTTATTTATACAGGAATCAATGCACTTAAATAGCATTGATTGCTGTATAAATGACAATGGTCCCAAAAATGTGTCAAAAATGTCCGATGTGTCCGCCATAATGTCGCAGTCACAATAAAAATCGCTGATCGCCGCCATTACTAATAAAAAAATTATTAATAAAAATGCTATAAAACTATCCCCTATCTTGTAAACGCTATAACTTCTGCGCAAACCAATCAATAATCGCTTATTGTGATTTTTTTTACCAAAAATATGTAAAAGAATACGTATCGGCCTAAACTGACGAAAAAAAAAAAATTTTATATATTTTTGGGGGATATTTATTATAGCAAAAAATAAAAAAGAATGCTTTTTTTTTCAAAATTGTCGCTCTATTTTTGTTTATAGCGCAAAAAATAAAAACCGCAGGGGCGATCAAATACCACCAAAAGAAAGCTCTGTTTGTGGGAAAAAAAGGACGTCAATATTGTTTGGGAGCCACGTCGCACGACCGCGCAATTGTCAGTTAAAGCGACGCAGTGCCGAATCGCAAAAAGGGGCCTGGTCCTTTAGCTGCAAATTGGTCAGGTCTAAAAGTAGTTAATATAAGGTGACCAGATTTTTTAAATGAAATCCGAGACATATTTTTTTTTACTAGGAATGGCGGCAATTAGCGACTCTCTGCCCATCGCCGCCACTGCCCGCCTCAGCCTGTCAAGTCTTACTCTCCGGGCCCCGGCTACTACTGGGTGGGGAGCGGAGGAAGATCACTCTGCAAGGGAAGGCAAGGAGATGGGCAGGTGGCTGGCCGGGACTTTAGTCAAGGCAGAAGAACATGCATGCAGGAGCGGATTGGGCATGCCCCCGAAACTGAAGAAATATTCTCTCTCCGACCAGCACATGATCATTAGAAAGGGGCACAGATAATGAAAAAAGTAATTCAGATTTTTTCTTTTAATTCTGCGCTGACTGTCTTTGAAATTGCCCCAGCCCCTGTTCAAATCCAATCCGGGGACCAAACCAGGGACAGACTTGGTTCAGGGACAGTGTCCTCAATCCGGGACTGTCCCCGGAAACCGGGGATGTCTGGTCACCCTACCTTAATAGGATTTTCAGTTTAGTGGCAGAGTTGCTTTAAGTCTGCTCTTCTCGTTGAGCTCCCGAAAAGATGCCTCAATCAGACACGTCTTTGGTTTATTTAATACATTCAGTAAAAGAAAAGATGGCTGTTGGGGTTACAAGTCACATTAACAAGGTGTGACTAATTACACAATATATATTGTGGCCGGTCTGATGGATGAACATGGAGGACACAAATCCTTCTGGCCAGACATTTGCAGGTCTTGGAAATTGACAACGAGATAATTAAATCTCTTCCATCTCTCTGTAATATATGAAGCAAAAAGACTGCCAGGGAGGATCCGACGGTCACTGTGCAAACTAAACCATGCTTTATTATTATTATTATTATTATTACCTTTTTCTGGGCCAATAATGAGTTTGAGGTTCTGTTTTTCTTTTTTAACCACTAGACATGTGCACAATAGAAAAATTTGTTTAGTTTCGTTTCTTTCGTTTCCGTTGATTCGTAACGATTCGTAAATTCGTAAGTCGTCGGTGTTCGTATTCGTAACGATTCGTATTTTCGTAAGAGTTATTTTTTGGTTGATTCGTTTTTCCGTTAGTTTAATTTTCGTTTATTCGAAATTCGGACGCATTGGTATTTTCGTAGATTTAGTTACATTCGTACTTTCGTAAGATTGATTTATTCGTACTTTCGTAACATTGTTTTCGTAGATTCGTAATCGGAGCATAATTCATAATTTTATGTAATGTGTATGCTATTATTACATTTTAAGAGACACGGAAAATTACGAATCGAAAAAAAAAGTTACGAATGTGCGAATTTTTTCGTTCAATCCATTTGAATCACGTTAAGCAGCGCCATTGTAAGAGACACGGAAAATTACGAATTGCAAAAAAAAAAGAAAGTTACGAATGTACGAATTTTTTCGTTCAATCCATTCGAAGCACGTTAAGCAGCACCATTGTAAGAGACACGGAAAATTACGAATCAAAAAAAGTTACGAATGTACGAATTTTTTCGTTCAATCCATTCGAAGCACGTTAAGCAGCGCCATTGTAAGGGACACGGAAAATTACCAATTCAACAAAAAAAAAAGTTACGAATGTACGAATTTTTTCGTTCATTTTGATTTTCGTTGTTCCTGTTTTCATTTTTTCGGATTTTCTTCTTTCGTAGTTTCGTTGTTTCTAATTTGGTTATTTCGGATTTTCGTTGTTTTTCGTATTCGTTCGATTCGATAATTCGTTATTCGTTAAAAATTTTAGCGAATCATTCGTTCATTCGTACGATAACGAATGAACGAATGTAACGAATTTTAACGGAAAACGAAAAAAAACGAAACGAATTGCACATGTCTATTAACCACTGCCGGACTAGCGCAAGCTGATATACGTCCTCAATTTGAAGAGGAATATCGTTGTTATGGCAGCATCTAGCTGCCATAACCCTTGGTATCCTCTTCTTCAGCTGGCGGTCTAGCTTCCGATAATAGTGCTCTCTGCGGCGGATTTGCCGCAAGATCACTTTTATCTGTGGTGGGAGAGGGCCCCCCCCCCGCGCCGCTTCCCCGAGCTGTCGGTAGCGGCGGAGGCAATTGGATGTTTCTCCTTCCTGGGTATGGAGAGGAATGAGGGGAAGATGGCCCCTGCCCGTCTCCATACCATTGAAGGGCGGAAGCAATGTCGAAACTTCACTTCCGCCCATAGCTCTTAAAGGGACTTTTTTTTTTTCATTTTTTTCAAATCACAATTTTTTATTTTTATTTTATTTTTTTTTTGTATTCCATTTTAGTGGAAAAATTAGGTCTTTTTGACCCCCAGATCTCATATTTAAGAGGTCCTGTCATGCTTTTTTTTTCTTTAACTTGTCCATGTCAAATTTGCTACAATACAGTTGTGTATTTCTTTTACGCATGTGCCTTGGTGTATTATCATTGGAGATAAAGTTAAAGTCCCAATATACATATCTTTTATAACATTTGTTGTCGTTCCCCCCCCAGATGAAAGGCGGCCTCAACATCCCCTCCAAGGTGTCAGCTATTGTATGTTCCTGTCACGAGGGCCAGGTACCTGATGTGAGACCGAAGTAGTGGGGAGGCCTCCCTTGCACCTGGGGTCCTTAAAGCCTCTGGAGATGGAGACAGAGACTTGGTGGGGACACACGAGTGGCAGGGGTGCCAAGGGTGCGGAGCCTTAGTCCGGGATCTGAGCCGAGGTCAAGTCCAGTTGGGCAACGAGGCATAAAAGGGTTAATCAGAAGAAGAAGCCGGGGTCGGTTCCAATCTGGCAGCTCAGTACAAAAGGGGCAAAGAAGTAGAATGGTTTAGGTCAAAGGCGAGCAGCAATCAAGAGCAGTCAAACAGGTTTCCAGGTCACATCGGGTTCAGACAGATCACACACTAGCACAAAAACAACGGGGACTGAAGATAATCCAGCAATTTGGCAGTGTCTGGGCTGGGCTTTGTCGTGGATATTTCGCCACACTCTTGCGCTAATAAGCGCCTTTCAATCTTATGATATAATGCACCCTCTGATCGTATGCCTCCCTGGATCCCCAGCTCCCAAAAACAGACATTACCAGCAGCTTCACGTCATCCTCTCATCATCAGCATCCAAACCTCACCAGCCAAGCATTCCATCCATCACCACCTCAATCTGGCTGCTTCCCATCTAAGCCCCTGGTTTCCCATTGCCCAGTAAACAGCCATCAACAGCAAGTATTCTTACATGTTCATCTCAGCCTCGGTCAGCATCATTGCCCTCTCCCAGCTCAGTGAACTCCTTTATTTAGAAAACATTCCAAGCCACACCCTCAGGGGTTTGCCTCCAACAGCTAAACCCCTCCCACAAAGGATGTGGCCTCATCTCATTCACACAGGATGTGAATGACCATATAAGGAAATACAATACAGGGACTACAATACAGGGACAATTGTTTTCCTTCAAAAGAACCAATCACAGATGTATACATTCAAACAGACTAAGCAGTGATGTACAAACCGTCTAAACTGCTTTCAATGACAACGAACGATATAAAACTATGGCTCCGTGGGCCACAATATTTATACCGTTATGCTAAAGTTCCAGTGTACACAGGGATGTTTGCTTGAAGCTATCAATGCCGTCATCGGGAAGTGGCCAGTCTCCCGGTGAGGCACAAATGAACTTCCTTAAACCAGCAAACACGTCTGCAGTGTCCACAGGAATATTTACGCAGCCTTTTTCCATCAGGTTGATGCCACTTCCTGTGCGCCTCCTGGGTATTTTCCCGCCTTTTTCCATCAGGTTGATGTCACTTCCTGTGCGCCTCCTGGGGAGATTTTCCCAAATTTTTCCATCAGGTTGAGGTCACTTCCTGTGCATGTCCTGGGTATTTTCCCGCCTTTTTCTATCAGGTTGATGCCACTTCCTGTGCACCTCCTGGCTATTTTCCCGCCTTTTTCCATCAGGTTGATGTCACTTCCTGTGCGCCTCCTGGGGAGATTTTCCCACATTTTTCCATCAGGTTGAGGTCACTTCCTGTGCATGTCCTGGGTATTTTCCCGCCTTTTTCTATCAGGTTGATGCCACTTCCTGTGCACCTCCTGGGTATTTTCCCGCCTTTTTCCATCAGGTTGATGTCACTTCCTGTGCGCCTCCTGGGGAGATTTTCCCACATTTTTCCATCAGGTTGAGGTCACTTCCTGTGCATGTCCTGGCCATTTTCCTGCCCTTTTCCATCAAGTCTTCTGCGCAGGTGCGGGTTGGCGCTCTGAGGCGTCTTCGGCTCATGCTCAGTTGGCACGGATTTCCTCTTGAGGCAACGCGCCATTGGTGCATGCGTAGTAAGCCCTGGACCCTAATGCCGCGTACACACGGTCGGATCTTCCGACGGGAAATGTTCGATGGGAGCTTGTTGTCGGAAATTCCAACCGTGTAGAGGGTCCATCGGACATTTTCCGTCGGAATTTCCGACAAACAAAATTTGAGATCTGGATCTCAAATTTTCCGACAACAAAATCCGTTGTCGTAAATTCCGATCGTGTGTACACACAATGTTCCGAGTGTGCTCGGATTCAAGCTGAAGAGCCGCTATTGAACTTAATTTTTCTTGGCTCGTCGTACGTGTTGCTCGTCACCGCCACCACGTTCTTGGCGATTGGAATTTCTGACAAGATTTGTGTGACCGTGTGTATGCAAGACAAGTTTGAGCCAACATCCGTCGGGAAAAAAAAAAAACATGGATTTTGTCGTCGGAATGTGCGATCGTGTGTACAGGGCATTACAGTTCCTGTGAAGAAGTGATTTTAATAGGATTTTGAAGTTGCCCTTCTCATTGAGCTCTGAAGGTCTTCTCCTAAATAGATGTCTCAATCAGACACGTCTTTAATTTATTTCATACATTCTGTAAGAACGGATGGCTGTTGGGGTTACAGGTCACATTAACATGGTGTGACTAATCTGTCTCATTACACAATATATACATCGTGGCCGGTTTGACGGATAATCATAGAGGACACAAATCCTTCTGGCCAGACATTTGCAGGTCTTGGAGGTTGCCACCGAGATAATTAAATCTCTGCCCACCTCTCTGTGAAATGTGAAGCAAGGAGCCAGGAGTGTCAGGGAACATCCATCCATCATTTCAAAGAAGTCCCAAGAACATTATTATTACTAATATTATTATTATAATACAGGATGTATATAGCGCCAACAGTTTGCGCAGTGCTTTACAATATAATGGAAAACAATACAGCAACAATACAATTCAATACAAGAGGGTTAGGGGGCTGCAAAAGGTAATAACTGTGAGGGATGAACTGATGAGGGAAGTAGAAGATTTGATTACCGTATATACTCGATTATAAGCCGACTCAAATATAAGCGGAGGCACCTAATTTTACCACAAACAACTGGGAAAACGTATTGACTCGAGTATAAGCCTAGGGTTAGAAATGCGCAGCTACTGTAAGTGGAAAAGAGGGTCAACAATGCCCATTTGCAGCCTCACTGTGCCCATTTGCATGCCTCACTGTGCCCATTTGCAGCCATTGGTCCCCCAAACTTCAAACTTGGTCGTTAAGGGTTCCTAGATGCCCCCTAGCTGCAGCCAAGATTTGGGGTCTCTGGACCCAAAGGGTCCCGAAATGACATTGCTGCAGATGGACACAGTTGACCGAATTTGGGGCCCCGTATCTCGGGGTCACTTGGTGCTAGGAACCTCATTTAGATATGTTGTATTGCTAGTTCCACTGGGTTTGAATACCAAATTTGGGGCTCCTAGCACCAAGTGTCCCCGAGATACGGGGCCCAAAAGTCGGGTCAGAAAATGTCAAGCACTTTTCTGCAGCAGGGAATGACACTTTCCGAACCGACTTTGGGGCCCCATATCTCGGGGGCCACTTGGTGCTAGGAACCCCATCTTTGGATATGTTATATTGCTAGGTCCACTGGGTTGGCACACCAAAGATACGGGGCCCCAAAGTCGGGTGAGAATTTATTTTTTTGCTGCAGAAAAGTGCTTGACTCGAGTATAAGCCGAGGGGGGCACTTTCAGCACAAAAAAATGTGCTGAAAAACTCGGCTTATACTCGAGTATATACGGTATTAGCCGAAAGCAGGATAGGCGATCCCTGAAGAGATGAGTTTTCAGGGATCGCCTAAATGTGGACAGAGTAGGAGATAACCGGACTGAATGGGGCTAGTGAGTTCCAGAGGATGGGAGAGGCTCTGGAGAAGTCCTGGAGATGAGCATGGGAGGAGGAGACAAGGGAGCTAGAGAGCAGGAGGGCTTGGTATGTTATTGTTTCAAATTTTATTTGTTGGGCAATGGGATACCAGTGTAGGGATTGGTGGAGAAGGGTGGCAGACACTGAACGGTTGGTAAGGTGGATGAATCTGGCAGCGGCATTCGTGATAGACTTGTAGCCAAGTCACGGTTCACCTTTGGTCTAATGAGAACCTCCAGAGTTAGGCACAGCTGACATCCTTCTATGTGGAGTGGGTTAGGAGGCATGGTGGGTGCAATGTAAGGTAGATTAACCACTAGCTGACCGCCCACTGTCAAATGACGGCGGGACGGTTCAGCTACTGTGGCGGGACGCCGTCATATGACGTTGTGTACAATTTGGCCACTGGGGGGCGCGCGCGCGCTGCGGGAGGCGCGCGCGCGCGCGCCCGCCGCGTAGCTGGGGCCTCGGTGCGCGTGCCCGGCGGTCGCGATGACCGCCAGGCACCCGCGATTGCCCGGTAATCGAGCAGGACGTGGATCGGTGTGTGTAAACACACAGATCCACGTCCTGTCAGAGGAGAGGAGACCGATGGTGTGTCCCTTGTACATAGGGACACCGATCGGTCTCCTCCCCCAGTCAGTCCCCTCCCCCCACAGTAAGAATCACCAAGATAGGGTACACATTAACCCCTGCAGCGCCCCCTAGCGTTAACCCCTTCCCTGCCAGTCACATTTATACAGTAATCAATGCATTTTTATAGCACGGATCGCTGTATAAATGTGAATGGTCCCAAAAATGAGTCAAAAGTGTCCGAAGTGTCCGCCGCAATGTCGCAGTCACGATAAAAATCGCAAATCGCCGCCATTACTAGTAAAAAAAAAAATAATAATAAAAATGCTATAAATCTATCCCCTATTTTGTAGACGCTATAACTTTTGCGCAAACCAATCAATATACGCTTATTGCGATTTTTTTTACCAAAAATATGTAGAAGAATACGTATTGGCCTAAACTGAGAAAAAAATTTGTTTAAAAAAAAAAAAAAATTGGATATTTATTATAATAAATAGTAAAAAATATTATGTTTTTTAAAACTTGTCCCTCTTCTTTTGTTTATAGCGCAAGAAATAAAAACCGCAGAGGTGATCAAATACCACCAAAATAAAGCTCTATCTGTGGGGAAAAAATGATAAAAAATTTTATTTGGGTACAGCGTTGCATGACCGCGCATTTGTCATTCAAAATGCGACAGCGCTGAAAGCTGAAAAATGGCTTGGTCAGTAAGGAGGTGTTCGTGGCTGGTAGGCAAGTAGTTAAAGGGCGCCAGACACTTCTTGAATGCAAAGAGATTTATTGTCTCTTGAACAGAACTGTGGGAAAGAGGGTTTAGGGCCAGGACACCCTTTAGTAGTTGCAATGTTAATTGGCAGACTCCGAGACTTCTATAGGTAGACAGCCATGCCACATCTGCATGTGTAGACACGCTGTCTCCTATGGCAACAATCTTGAACAGTTTCTAGTTGCAATGAACTCTTTCACTTTCTCCACAATCTCCTCTTTCGATCTTCACTCAACTGAGCTCCCAGTCTATCACCCAGACCCGCTGATCCACTGCCACTGGATCTCCTGAGCTCTTCCAATCCTCTCACTGAGTATCTTCCTCAAGCTTCACCCCTGCGCTCCTGCTGGGTCCCTGGCTTGGCACTCACAGACACTCCTCAAGTGTCACCCCACTGGCCTGCTCGGTCCCTGGCTTGGCACAGAAGACTGCTCTACAAGCGTCACCTCCACTGGCTGGGTCCCTGGCTTGACACCTGCTGAAGTTTCCCAATTCTTCACCATCCCCGGTTGGTGAGAATACTGCTTCGGTACTTGCTTCAGCTACTCACGATGGTCCCTGGTAACAAAGTGGATGGTCCCTTAGTGGCAACAGCTTCCCCCCTCTACCTCTGACCACGACAGGTTCTTCCGGCCGACAGAACCTGCAAGCTGCAATCCTAACCCTACGCTGCTCTCCTGCTTCTGGATAGGCCCTCAGACAGCCTAGCAGCCAGATGTGCCCAGGATTGGCCTCAGGCTCTGGCCTCGCAGCTTGGGCAGTACAACACACATCCACCCAGACAGCCATCCAGGTGGCACAGAACCCCGATCACCTGACTCCACCCAAATAAATACTCTCTCCTATTCATGCCAAGGGACCTATGAACAGCGGCGGTGCATCCATAAAGGGCGCAGGAGCGCCGCCCCCCCTCTCCTGTCACTCTCTATACTCCATAGATAGATTCATGCATTGCATTACTCTATCTATGGTCGCTGCTGACACCCCCTATTCAGGTGTCCGGCCCCTTTTCGGTCACCGGGCACCTGAATTACAGCGGTGGGGGTGTTTTTTGGAAACACCTGATTAGCACCGTAGGCGTCCCAAAAGGTGACAAGCGGGCGCAACGCTGTGCGTTCCTTGTCACTCAGCAGTATGTTAGCAAACCGAAGGAATTCGGTTTGCTAACATTGTACGGCCCCTTAGCGAATCAGGAGCACAGGTCTGTGTTACCTGTGCCCTGATTGGCTGAAACGACAGGTGCTGTGATTGGGCACCTATCAGGCGTCCAATCATAGCAGAGGATGGAGCAGAGGAGGAGCGGGCAGGAGAAGAAATGGAGGACACCGATGCCGCCGTCACCCGAGACAAGGTAAGTGCAGGGCGGGGGGGGGGGGGGGGGGGGCACAGTGGCAGCTTCTTTGCAGAGACAGCTTTATTTTGAAGTGACTGCATTTCATGGCAAAGTGGCTGTGTTTGATGGCAAAGTGGCTGTGTTTGATGTCACAGTGGCAAAGTGGCTGCGTTTGATGGGCACAGTGGCTGCGTTTTAATGGGCACAGTGGCTGCGTTTTAATGGGCACAGTGGCTGCGTTTTGATGGGCACAGTGGCTGCGTTTTGATGGGCACAGTGGCTGTGTTTGATGGGCACAGTGGCTGCGTTTTGATGGGCACAGTGGCTGCGTTTTGATGGGCACAGTGGCTGTGTTTGATGGGCACAGTGGCTGTGTTTGATGGGCACAGTGGCTGCGTTTTAATGTGCACAGTGGCTGTGTTTGGTACAGTGGCTGCGTTTTAATGGGCACAGTGGCTGCGTTTTAATGGGCACAGTGGCTGCGTTTGGTACAGTGGCTGCGTTTGATGGGGTTTTTTTTTTCAGAATTTTTCAGTTTATTTGCGCCCCCCCAAAAAATTTTGAGCACCAGCCGCCACTGCCTATGAATATCCCTGCCCATTGGCTGAGATACCCCATCTATTCATAAACTGTCCTTGCAATGCCCTTGTCTTATATAATGCCACCAGATACCCGGCCATCTAGTGACAGAAGAGAGAAGTGCAGCAATTCCAGGATTAGGGTGGAATCAATTGATCTCCTGGCCAAGGCAACTTTACCTGGCAGGTAAATTTACTAGCAACCCTGCCTAAACATCAGGGTGCTACAGACTGATGAGGGGATAGCTTGCAGAGAGGTAGGCCAATGAGGAGGGAGTTACAATAGTCAAGGCGAGAGATAACAAGTTGCTTAGCAGTGGCAGCCCATTCATAGGGGGCAAATTTTTTTTATTCCTTTAAGTGCACTTCCTGAAGAGCCATTCACGGCGAAACATATGCCGGAGCGGAGGATCTGTCATTTCCGGGTCCATATTTGATACCCCACACCAGGTTTTGCACCTTCGGAGCGAGACGTGGAACACGCGCTACCCCCAAGGATCAGCTGACTCACACACGCTGTTTACACCTAGTGCCAGGCCAGGCACAATCACATGTGAGTGTAACTGGTATCATTGCTGCTCTTTTTACTACATTAACCACTTTCAGACCGGACCAATTTGCAGCCAAAGGACCATGCCCCTTTTTGCGATTCAGCACTGCTTCGCTTTAACTGACAATTGCGCGGTCGTGCGACGTGGCTCCCAAACAAAATTGACGTCCTTTTTTTCCCACAAATAGAGCTTTCTTTGGGTGGTATTTGATCGCCCCTGCAGTTTTTATTTTTGCGCTATAAACAAAAAAGAGCGACAATTTTGAAAAAAAACGCATTCTTTTTTATTTTTTGCTATAATAAATATCCCCCAAAAATATATAAAATTTTCCTCAGTTTAGGCCGATACGTATTCTTCTACATATTTTTGGTAAAAAAAATTGCAATAAGCGATTATTGATTGGTTTGCGCAGAAGTTATAGTGTTTACAAGATAAAGGATAGTTTTATAGCATTTTTATTAATATTTTTTTTTTATTAGTAATGGCGGTGATCAGCGATTTTTATTGTGACTGCGACATTATGGCGGACACATCGGACATTTTTGACACATTTTTGGGACCATTGTCATTTATACAGCAATCAATGCTATTTAAATGCATTGATTCCTGTATAAATGACACTGGCAGTGAAGGGGTTAACCA
The DNA here is from genome assembly GCA_028564925.1 of Lithobates sylvaticus. Lineage (NCBI taxonomy): Eukaryota > Metazoa > Chordata > Amphibia > Anura > Ranidae > Lithobates > Lithobates sylvaticus. Next base: position 619,589,428 of record CM053027.1, on the reverse strand, counting down.
CCAGGGGGCAGTGTAGGGGTTAAGTATGCCTAAGGGTGTGTTTCTTACTGTGGGAGGGCGTGGCTGTCAGATAGTGAATGCTGATCTCTGCTCCAATCACAGGGAGCAGAGATTGGCATCACTAGTTGCTAGGCAGAATGGGGAGATGCTGTGTATTTCCGCATCTCCCCGTTCAGCCTTCCCTTGAGACGATCCCCGCGTCCCCGCGGCGATCGAGTCCGCGGGACCCACGACCGGTCTCACAGGGGTCCCGACCGGCGCGCTCCCGATGGCACGGACGGCATTAAGGAGGGACTTATATATACGCCCTCCTGCCTGTCCGTGCCATTCTGCCGACGTATATCGGTGTGCGCCGGTCGGGAACCGGTTAAAAATTACTACACTATGAGACTTTTATCCGTGTCTCATGTGGAGTCATTTTTTACATTCTAGCTCCTTCCTGAGTGGCCATTGGAGTGGAACCAATCTGGTGTTCCCAAAGCGTTTTTTTGACCGTCCTGTAAAAAGGGGTCAGACAGCTCTGGTGAGTGGCCATCTTCATACTGAGCACTGCTGGTGGAAGATCTAGAAGTTGTATCTCAGGGTATTCCGTTTTGGGATTTATGGTCTTTATGCTTGCTTATTTTTTCATAGTAAGTTTCATAGTTAGTAAGGTTGAATAAAGACACCAGTCCATCCAGTTCAACCTGAGTGAGGTGTCTACAATTGTCCCTATCCCTGTACATTGCACACTCCCTACCCTCAAGGAGCCTACCATCCAAGGTCCCTATTCATATACTAGGGCCAATTTTTTTTTTTAATTTTTTTGGACAGAAGCCAATTAACCTACCTGCATGTCTTTGGATTGTGGAAGGAAACCAGAGTACCAGGAGGAAACCCACACAGGGAGAACATGCAAAGTCCAGGCAGGTAGTGTCATAGTTGGGATTCGAACCAGCGACCTTTCTTACTGCTAGGTGAGAGTGCTACCCACTACACCACTGTGCCGCCTTCATCAACCGCATAGGACCGCACTATACCACAGATGGACACCAGTGGCAAAAAGCGCCCTGAGGCGATTCAGTTCGCATAGGTTGCGCTATACAAGTCATTCATTCATTCATTCATTCATCAATGTGCACATTTAAGTTTGATGCAGTGTTTTCTTTGTGCCATTTTTTTTATGAACATGTATAGCACCTCGTTCTTTATTTTTTATAATCTCATTCCTCTTCAAGAACTGGTTATCCGAATTCCACGTGCACAGATTCACATCCGTGATTGAAAAACTTTCACCAAATCGTGGAACACCACCTTCTTAAAATAAACACTCACCAGAGCCGAAATAAGCTTCCTGAAGACTCATGATTGGACGCGAAATGCGTAGAGGCTTCTGGGTAACGCCGGCGTCACTTCCTGTCCCAAACCCGCACCATACCGAGGCTTGGACTGCATCCCGACCCCCCCCGGGAAAGAAGGAACGACGCTTGCTAACCCCAAAAGCATTGCTGGAAAGACTCAGTGCCGGTCTATAGGCACCATATTTGTGAGTGGGAGTTTCTTTATATCCAATTTATTGATTGAATAAAGTATAATAGGTTGCGCAATGATGGCTATTTGCTGAGATTATTGTGGAGACCTATGAAGTGATCATTAGCATAACGTTTGGAAACCTTCCGATATATCCATATGCATTGGAGTGGTTAACCCAGGCATAAACCAAAGGCGTCTTTTTATTTTGGCTCTGGTGAGTGTTCGTTTTAGAAGGTGGTGGTTCTCCACAAATTGGGGAAAGTTTTTTAATCGCGGATGTGGATTTGTGCACGTGGAAGTTGGATAACCAGTTCTTGAAGAGGAATACTGGTACTGTCCTTTTTTTTTAAGCACTTCTGGACCGCCGCACGCCGATGTACATTCCTACTTTGAGCTAGCTGCCATAACCCCGGTATCGTGTGTTCGGCCGGCGGTCCGGTTCAAGATAAAAGTGGTCTCTGTGGCGGATTTGCCGCGAGATCACTTTTATCGTCTGCGGCGGGAGAGGGGCCCCCCCCTTCCGCAGCAATTCAGTGCCCTCCGCCGCTTACCGGAGCCATCGGCAGCGGCGGAGGCGATTGGATCCTTCCTGTGGCTGGGCATGGAGGCAAGTGAGGGGAAGATGGCCCCCACCCGTCTTCATGACACTGCAGGGCAGAAGTGATGTCAAAACGCCACTTCCGTCCATAGCTCTTAGAAGGACATGTTTTTTTTTTATTAAATTTTTTTAATGACAATTTATCTTAATTTTTTTTTCATTTTAGTGTAAATATGAGATCTGAGGTCTTTTTGACTCCAGATCTCATATTTAAGAGGTCCTGTCATGCTTTTTTCTATTACAAGGGATGATTACATTCCTTGTAATAGGAATAAAAGTGACACATTTTTATTTTTTTTTAAAAACAGTGTAAAAATAAAAAATAAAAGGTAAAATAAAAAAAAAATTTTAAAAATGTAAACGCGCCCCGTCCCTAGTGCAGAAGCGAACGCATACGTGAGTAGCGCCCGCATACAAAAACGGTGTTCAAACCACACATGTGAGGTATCGCCGCGATCGGTAGAGCGAGAGAAATAATTCTAGCCCTAGACCTCCTCTGTAAAGCAAAAGATGCAACCTGTAGAATTTTTTAAATGTCACCTATGGATATTTTCAAGGGTAAAAGTTTGTCGCCATTCCACGAGCGGGCGCAATTTTGAAGCGTGACATGTTGGGTATCAATTTACTCGGCGTAACATTATCTTTCACAATTGTCTTATTTTTTAATTTAAAAAAGTGTAAAAAAGTCCCATTGTAAGACCGCTGCGCAAATACGGTGTGACAGAAAGTATTGCAACAACTGCCATTTTATTCTCTGGCCTGTTAGAAATTTTTTTATAATGTTTGTCTGTTCTACATAATTTTCTAGCAAAAAAAAAAAAAGGTTTGTAAACAACACATCTAAAAAAGAGGCTCGGTCCTTATTTGATTTATTCACTAATATTTTATTATTATATTATTATTATTATATTTTATTATTATTATTTTTCTTATATCACTGTCGCCCAAGAATAATGCACTTGGTTGTGTTTATGAATTATTGATAATTATTATTCACTGCTTTAGTTATGTGGTAAGATATGTAGAACATTTAGGGTTACACTTTTTTATTGTAACATTTATTTCCACAGTCAGAGCTTACAGAGATTCAATTAAAAGAGCGCCCATCTGATGGTCACGGACTGTCGCAGACCGCCAGCCCATCTGTGGGAGCGGAGAAGGCTTCATCGTCCATCTGGGCGGAAATCTTTCTAAAGTAAATGTTGGTCTGCAGATCTTGTAAATATAACAAAAATAATAAAAAATAATAAAAAAAAATCCCATCATTTATCCCCCAATCATCAGCCTTTTGCCGGGAGGCGCCGGCGCCGAGCGCTGTAACCGGGAAAGAAAGCAATAAATTTAGTAAGAAAAAAAATAAAATCTGAAAGGCTAAAACAGCACATAAAGCAACACTAGGCGTGGAGGGGAAGAGCTCTTCTCTGATGAACGACGGTTACAATACGCTCTTTGTTCCTCTATAAATCCTCTCTCAACAATGGATCGGGGGTGGGGGGTGAGTTGGGTTCAACCAAAGCGGCACATGGAGAAATTGGCTTCCCCCCGTTAGTCTCTTGCCGATCACCTCTGATAAATAAACTTCATGAATCTGCAAAAAGGGCGTCTGATTGACGGGCAGAGAGAAGATTCTTCTCTACATTACACATGGGGGCCGTCAAAAAATTTGTTTCGTTCCGTTTCGTTTCTTATGAAAAAAAAAATTGTAATCCGTGTACGAAATTTAATTCGGATTCGTACAAAATACGAATTTCGCACGAATCGTTACAAATCGTTAATATCGTTAATATCGTTAATATCGTTACGAATCGTTACGAATCGTTACGAATATCGACACTCTACGAATAATAACAAATTATCCGAAAACGTATTAACGTTACATAACACAAGTCTATAATTGTCTATTGTTCACCAATCACTCAGAGGAAGTACGAAATCTGAAATTTCGTTTGCGAATACAAAATTTCGTATTTCGTACTTTGAGTGAGTGATTGGTGAACAATAGACAATAGACTTATGTGTTATGTAACGTTAATACGTTTTTGGATAATTCGTTTTTATTCGTAGAGTGTCGATATTCGTAACGATTCGATATACTGAATCTCAAATTCATTCGAATCATTCGTTATATCCGCTATAATTTCTTTCATATAGGTTGAAATTCATCATTTGGTAGTTTGGATTCGGATAATTTGGATCCGAAATTCGTAAACGAAATTTCGTATTTCGTACAGAATTCGTATTCATAAAAATTCGTAATTCGGATTTGTACGAATGTACGAATTTCGAAAAATTCGTACGAATTTCTGATTCGTACGAATTTCCAAAAATTCGTACGAATTTCCGAAACTAATCGCACATGTCTACTCTACATTCCCGTACATTACTGAACTCAATCGTGACGGGACTCTATAAGCTTCGTAGAGAGCCCCTCGCTGATGTTGTATGATGTGTTGTGTTTGATATACACTCACCGGACACTTTATAAGGTACACCGGTTCAATTTCTTGGTGTTAAATATCAGCCAATAACATGGCAGAAACTCAAGGCATTTAGGGATCTAGACGTGGTGAAGGCGACTTGCTGAAGTTCAAACTGAGCATCGGAATAGGTAAGAAAAGGGGATTTCAGGGACTTTGAACGTGGCATGGTTGTTGGTGCCAGAAGTATTTCAAAAACTGCTGATCTCCTGGGATTTTCACGCACAGCCATCTCTCGGGTTTACAGAGAATGGTGGGAAAAAGAGAAAATATCTAGTGAGCGGCAGTTGTGAGGAGGAAAATGCCTTGTTGAGGTTTAGAGGAGAATGGGCAGACTGGTTCCAGGTGACAGAAAGGCAACAGTAACTCAAATATCAACTCGTTATAGTTTTGCAACAGCTGGAGGGCCGCCAGTTTGAGACCCCTGTGTTACAGGATATCTTTATCCGGGGGTCAACAATTCTGCATCCTAGGTCAATAATAACTTGACCTTTTGGCATATATGACCTATGGCATGTATGTGGCATGTATGATACAACAGTGCCATCTACAGGCTGAGTTCGGAAATGTTCACCAATAACAAAGTAAGTAGTGAGAGAGGATGCCCTCATGTGCGATTGTCTACCCAAACTTTCCAAATATAAGGTCAGCAGCCTAAGCTGGCAGGAGGACTCTATAATGACATAACAACATTAAAGGTCTGTGCCAGAAGAAACTCTGATGCTATCGGTCCGATTTCCTGCAATTATTAGTAATAGAGTTAGCTCTCCAAGACTCTGGTCCGGCCGCACCTGTAGTATGCTGTCCAGTTCTGGGCACCAGTCCTCAGGAAGGATGTACTGGAAATGGAGCGAGTACAAAGAAGGGCTAATAAAGGGTCTGGAGGATATAAGTTAAGAAAGAAAGGTTGCAAGCACTGAACTTATTCTCTCTGGAGAAGAGACGCTTGAGAGGGGATATGATTTCAATATACAAATACCGTACTGGTGACCCCACAATAGGGAGAAAACTTTTTCGCGGAAGGGAGTTTAACAAGACACGTGGCCACTCATTAACATTTGAAAGAAAAGAGGTTTAACCTTAAACTAAGTAGAGGGTTCTTTACTGTAAGAGCAGTAAGGATGTGGAATTACCTTCCACAGGCGGTGGTCTCAGTGTGGAGCATCGATAGTTTCAAGAAACTATTAGATAAGCACCTGAACGACCGCAACATACAGGGATATACAATGTAATACTGACATATAATCAGACACATAGGTTGGACTTGATGGACTTGTGTCTTTTTTCGACCTCCACTACTATGTAACTATAACAAAGAAAGAACATGTAAACCCAACACCGGACATTCATAGTTGCTGTGTAGGGTCTGCACTTTGTACTTCCATGTCCTGTAAACCCAACAATGTTCACACAACCCTCCTTTGCACGCACTGTAATCCAGCATGCAACATTTACCGCATGAATTCCCCAGCGAAGGTCTTGTTTGCATACCAAATGCCGCTCGGTGCAGGTAAAAAGCCTAATTAATTTCGCTGTGTGTTTCTCATTCACTTTAGGTTGAATATTTATCATCCGCTCCCAGACGAGATTTATCACCACAATGTGAATTGCGTGCCGTGGATATTGTCCCAGAGTGACCAATAAAATCCAGCCTGGGCAGTAAATTACGGGAGTAAATAAATTCCACCATCCGGCAGGAAACAGCTCTGGTTAAAGAATAACTAATAGAAATCAATACAGTGCAGCTCAATAAGAAATTTACAAGCGCCTCTAATTAAATAACATTACAGACAGTCCCCGGCATATTGCTGAATTAGATAAGACTCATTACTAGACCGCCATCTATTACCAACTGCAGAAATTCCTCGCCCAGAGTGGAGAGGTTTGTTTTTTTCACGAACAACAGTCGTCGATCATCCTGAACCGTGCACACACTAGGGATGAGCGGAACACCCCCCTGTTTGGTTCGCACCAGAACCTGCAAACAGACCTAAAGCTCGTGCAAACTTTAGAACCCTATTAAAGTCTATGGGACTCGAACGGTTAAAATCAAAAGTGCTTATTTTAAAGGCTAATATGCAAGTTATTGTCATAAAAAGTGTTTGGGGACCCGGGTCCTGCCCCAGGGGACATGTATCAATGCAATTTTTTTTTTTTTTTAAAACGGACGTTTTTTCAGGAGCAGTGATTTTAATAATGCTTAATGTGAAACAATAAAAGTGTAATATTCCTTTACATTTCGTACCTGGGGGGTGTCTATAGTATGCCTGTGAAGGGGCGCATGTTTCCCGTGCTTAGAACTGTCCCTGCACAAAGTGTCATTTTTGCAGGAAAAAAAGCTATGGAAAATCACTTGCAGCTAATGAATTGCCGGCTCCTGTAACACAGAGAACAGTCATTTATTGAAAGTCATTGATAAAAAAAAAGTAATTGATAAAAAAAAAAAAAAAAAAAAAGCGTGGGGTTTACCCAAATTCAATTACCAGGCCCTTCAGGTCTGCTATGGATATTAAGGGGAACCCCGCTTCAAATTAAAAAAAAAAATTACGTAGGGGTCCCCCTAAATATCCATACCAGACCCTTTAGGTCTGGGATGGATTTTAAGGGGAACCCCGTCCAAAGAAAAATGGCGTGGGGTCCCCCTTAAAATCCACACCAGACCCTTATCCGAGCACGCAACCTGGCAGGCCGCAGGAAAAGAGAGGGGACGGGAGCGTCCCCCCCTCCCTCCTGAACCGTACCAGGCCACATGCCCTCAACATTGGGAGGGTGCTTTGGTGGTCTGTGACCCCTCAAAGCACCATGTCCCCATGTTGATGGGGACAAGGGTCTCGTCCCCACAACCCTGGCCATTGGTTGTGAGGGCCTGTGGGTGGGGGGCTTATTGGAATCTGGAAGCCCCCTTTAACAAGGGGACCCCCAGATCCCGGCCCCCCCTGTGTGAATTGGTAAGGGGGTACAAAAGTACCCCTACCATTTCACCAAAAAAGTGCCAAAAATGTTAAAAATGACAGGAGACGGTCTTTGACAATTCCTTTATTAAAATCTTCTTTCTTCTGGCCTTCCTTCTTCCTTTCTTCATCCTTCGGTTTCTTCATCTTCTTCCATCTTCTTCTTCCTCCGATCCGCTTCTTCTTGCTCTGGTCTTCTCGTCCGGCATCTTCTTCCACGGCGTCGGCGTCTCTTCTTGGGCCGCTCCGCGCAATGGGAGGCTCCCGCTGTGTGAGGCTTCGCTGCGTCTGACAGCTCTTTTATAACGGAGGACGGGGCCACCTGGTGACCCCGCCCCCCTCTGACGCACAGGAACGTCATGGGGACTTCCCTATGGCTTTCCCCATGACGTCAGAGGGGGGCGGGGGCCTCATCCCTAGCACACACCAATGTAGCATCACATATATGGAAGACTAGGGGGTCTACAGTATCTCACAAAAGTGAGTACACCCCTCACATTTTTGTAAATATTTTCTTCTATCTTCTCATGTGACAACACTGAAGAAATTACACTTTGCTACAATGTAAAGTAGTGAGTGTACAGCTTGTATAACAGTGTAAATTTGCTGTCCCCTCAAAATAACTCAACACACAGCCATTAATGTCTAAACTGCTGGCAACAAAAGTGAGTACACCCCTAAGTGAAAATGTCCAAATTGGGCCCAATTAGTCATTATTTTGTGTGGCCACCATTATTTTCCAGAACTCCCTTAACCCTCTTGGGCATGGAGTTCATAAGATCTTCGAATTTTCACATTTCTGAATCTTCAAATTTTCGAATTTAAAATTTCCGAATTTTCAAATTTTCAAATTTTCAAATTTTCACATTTCCGAATTTTCGAATTCTGAATTTCCGAATTTTTGGATTTTCAGAATTCAAAAATTCAGAAATTCAAAAATCCGAAAATAAGAAAGAAAATGAGTAAAATTCGAAATAAGAACTATTAAATTATAGGTATTGGAATTTCCTTTCAAATTTGTCTGTTTGTGAATGTAACGAGTACGAATTTATCCAAAGTTACGAATTATCTGAAATAAGAAATGCTGCATCTAAATTAATGGAACGTAACAATCTAATAATAATAAATAACAATAATAATAAAACCTAATAATTATTATTATTTATTATTAATTAGTAACATTTCAATTGTTTAGATGCGGCATTCGTTATTTCGGATAACTTCAGATAAATTCGTATTTATTACGTTCACTAACAGCCAAATTTGAAAGGAAATTCCAATACATATAATTTAATAGTTAGTTATTATTTCGAATTTTACTGATTTCTTTATTTGTTTCAGATTTTTGAATTTCCGAATTTTTGAATTCCCGAATTCTCTAATTCCGAAAATGGCTTGCATACACACAGTCACACTAAAGTTCTCGGAACTTTCGACCGTCAAGACCGCGGTGACGTACAACACTACGATGAGCCGAGAAAATTAAGTTCAGCGCTTCCGAGCATGCATCGAATTGTTTCCGAGCATGCGCAGGAAATTTGCGCGCCGGAATTGGTACAGACGATCGGAATTTCCAATGGGAACTTTTTCCGACCGAAAAATAGAGAACCTGCTCTCAATCTTTTGCTGGCGGAAATTCCGCCAGCAAAAGTCCGATGGAGCATACACACGGTCAGAATTTCCGACCAAAAGCTCTCATCGGTCTTTTGCTGGGGGAATTTACGATCGTGTGTACGGGGCATGAGGCTCCAATTCGATTTAAAAAAAGGTTGGAATTATTATTCGCTATTGTCTTCCTGATTCTCCTTCCGGCCAATCGGGAAGCAGTTCCTGAGACCCGATTGGCCAGGGAGTCGTAGGACTCCCTGGCCAATCGGGTCTCAGTCATGACCCACATCCTGTTCGGTTCAGTTCGGAGCTCTGCAGAGCAGGGTGATGCCGAGACAGAGGGCCTCTTTGTCCATAGGGAGGTCTAATACTCAAAGACATGAAATGTGTTTCTGCTATATACGGATCGGGAGCCATATTTAAGGCTTCAGATAGCGCTTTCACTTAAAATTTACAGACCTTGTTTGGCAATCTGCCATATATGACTCCTTGCAATCACCAGGCAAAACTGAACTGGCAAATTCCTGTTTTTCTGATGTTATCGTGCATTATTGGTGCTCTTGGTGGGCATCTATTGACACCCCCGCTGGCAGTGCTTCATCCATTTCTCTAAGTCATATGGTGGAACATGACTGGTGTATAGCAGATGTCCCGTATGCTCCACCTAAAACCATAACCCCCCAACTATTTACCTTACCTCACCTTCTGGAATAAATGGCCATCTGGCCCCTTTATTAACAAATAACACATTTTGTAAAAACAACTCAATTTAAATATAACCATGACTTTTTAAACTACTGCTCTGTTCGTGAAGGTTCGTGAAGAAAGGTACTCTACCGCATTGGCTGCACCACCACCACCACCTCAGCATCCTGGCCCCTAGCCATGATCCCACCAGCTCAGGGACAAATTATTGCCACCTTCTTGCCACTGCAGCCCGATGACCGGTAGCCCATTATTTCCCGATAGGGAGGGTACACAAACCGAGATAGGTCCAACCCGTCCCCACACCATATCCTGTTCACCTTCCACCACTCCAACCATCACGAACCAGAGACCCCTGCCCACATAATCCCAAATACACACAACTGTACACCCCATACAGCCAAACAACAGGGAGGGTGGGTGTGGGAAAGATTCCCTACCTATGTCCTATCCCTTACTCTGCTGCCCACGAGTGAGTTGACCCCTCCCTCTGCAGGGGTCAAAATTACTACGGCCACTCCTCCCCATCACCAATGACCATAACTCCCCCCCTTTAACCTATCCCACTTACTACAGGAACTTCCCTGTGCTCACCCCACAGCTGTCCCACTAGACATGCTGGCCCTTTACCCAGGTTCCCTTTAGTTACGGGCCTGTTCTTTTCACATGTAAGAAAAAATTATAACTGCATATACTCTTATTAAATACCCCTGATGAAGGAGCTTGAACCAGAAACGCGTCGGGTGCCGGAGATCACTATATACCAGAGAGTAACAACTATCTTTTTGCCATGCATACCATGTAACCTGTCGTGTTTTTTGTCTTGTCTATGCTTTTTTTGTATACTTGTGTAGTATTTTTTTTTTATGTCCTTTTAACCATCGGTCATTACATGATCAAATGATTTTATGTATACCTTAATAAACTATATTTTCTAAATTCATATGTGTGGTTGCTGTCTACAAAGTCTCAATGAAGTGGGATTCTTCTTTCTTGATACACTTCCTGTTCAGCTTGGAGGAGAAGCAATGGCCCCCAAAGCGAGCCCGGATCTATGTCTGCCTGATCTGCCTCCTTCCTAAGGTAAGGAGGCCTCTGATCGCCGTCCGTCTCCTGCGTTGGTTTGCCGCCCCACCTCAAAATATTGAGCAACAGCCGCCACTGGCCAGATCACCGCATGAAAATAAAGGGAAAAAAAATTGTAAAAAAAAAAATCTAAGGACTGTTAAGTCGCAATATATTCCATTTTTGTTTTGGGGTTTAGATGCACTTAAATATTCTGCACTTTAATATGGCTAGACCCATAGTAGAGGAAGAAATGAATGAAGCATTGAAGGGCTCACCATCGGGTAAAAGTCCGGGACCCGATGGTTATACTTTAACTTACTATAAAAATATAAGGATCTACTGGTCCCCAGACCCAGATGTCAGTATTGGAACCAGTTGGGTGTCGACTGTTCAATGGGAAAGGAAGCCTTGATGGCATCTATTACATTGATTTTGAAGGAGGGTAAGGATAAAACGTTGTGCTCCAGTTATCGCCCTATAGCCTTATTGAACGTCGACACCAAACTGTATGCGAAGGTACTGGCTAATAGACTGAAGGAGAAGATGACCGAACTGGTAGACCCAGACCATGGTCGGGTTCATCCCGGGAAGAGAAGGGAGGGATAATGGGGTAAGGGCTTTGCTATTGCTTCAGGCCATTAAACTAGATAGGGTCCCCAGTCTATTCTTGTCAATGGATGCTGAGAAAGCCTTTGACAGGGTAGACTGGGGACATATGATTGAAACACTGGAGGTGATGGGGTTGGGTCCCAGAATGGTTCGGTGGATAAAAATTCTTTACGACCAGCCTCAGACAACGGTTAAGGTCAATGGAATGTCCTCCCTCCCTTTTGTGATGAGAAATGGAACACGTCAGGGCTGTCCGTTGTCCCCCCTTTTGTTTGTTTTGTCCCTGGAGCCCCTGCTCTCCACTATACGAAACAATGTAGACATAAGGGGGATAAGGGTGGGGGGAGAGGAATAGACATGTGCAATTTGTTTAGTTACCATTCGTTTTCCGTTCAAATTCGTTCATTCGTTATCGTACGAATGAACGAATGAACGAATGATTCGCTAAAAATTCGAACGAATAACGAACTATCGAAACGAACGAATAAGAAAAACAACGAAAATACGAAATAATTAAATTAGAAACAACGAAACTACGAAAGAATGAAAATCCGAAAAAAGAAACAACGAAAATCAAAATGAACGAAAAAATTCGTACATTCTAACTTTTTTTTTTGTTGTCGATTCGTTATTTTCCGTGTCTCTTACAATGGCGCTGCCTAACGTGCTTCGAATGGATTGAACGAAAAAATTCGTACATTCGTAACTTTTTTTTTTTGTTTTTTTTTCCGTCTCTCTTACAATGTAATAATAGCATACACATTACATAAAATTATGTAATTATGCTCCGATTACGAATCTACGAAAACAATGTTACTAAAGTACGAATAAATCAGTCTTACGAATATATGAATGTAACTAAATCTACGAAAATACGAATGTGTCCGAATACAAAATACAACGAAAATACGAATTTCGAATAAACGGAAAAACGAATCAACGAAAAAATAACTCTACGAAAATACGAACGAGTCCGAATACGAACACCGACGACTTATGAAAATACGAACGAGTCCGAATACGAACACCGATGACTTACGAATTTACGAATTGTTACAAATCAACGGAAACGAACAGAAACGAAACGAAACTAAACAAATTTTTCTATTGTGCACATGTCTAGAGAGGAACACAAGCTGGCAGCCTTTGCCGACAACGTGCTTTTTTTCATAGCGAATCCCCGGATTACCTTACCAAACCTGTTGGGAGTGTTAAAAATATATGGAAATATTTCAAATTTCAAAATTAATCTTAGTAAATCGGAGATCTTAAATATAAATATAAACCGGGGTGAAGCGGACCGACTCTCAAAGGAGTTTCATTTCCCATGGAGGGAGGACATTAAATATCTGGGGGTGAGATTAACAGACACCTTAAGGAAGATATATTTAATAAATTACCTCCCTTTATTAGAAGAGATTAAAAAGGAAACACAAAAAATGGCATCACGTCCGCTTTCATGGATAGGGAGAATTAACGCAGTCAAAATGATAATATCTCCAAAAATCAACTATAAGTTTCAGATGTTACCACTGGCTATCCCCCAAGATTTCTTTAGAATATTAAAGGGCATCATTTCCAGATTTATATGGTCCAACAAGAAGCCACGCATTGCCGCTTCGATTTTGTCCAGGGAGAAAAAACAGGGGGGGCTAGCTATACCAGATTTTGAAAAGTACTCTAACCGCTTCCCGACCGCCTCATGTAGATATACGTCTACAGAATGGCACGGGCAGGCAAAACCACGTACCTGTACGTCCCCTTTAAATTGCCTGCCCGTGGGTCGCGCGCGCGCCGCCAGCGGCGCGCTCGCAACCCGGTCGGGAGCTCCGTGACCACGGCCGCGGGACCAGCGGACCCGATCGCCGCTGGTGTCCCGCGATCGGGTTACGGAGCTGAAGAACGGGGAGAGTTCTGTGTAAACAAACCTCTCCCCGCGCTTCCTACTCTGCCTGTCATTGATCGGCTGTTCCCTGTCATCGGGAAAGCCGATCCATGACGTCAGACGTACAGCCACGCCCCCCTACTGTAAAAAAAAACACAACACGTCACACTGACTCCTCCCCGCCCCCTAGTGGTTAACTCCTTCACTGCAACTGTCATTTACATAGGAATCAGTGCTATTTAAATAGCACTGATTTCTGTATAAATGACAAATGTCCCAAAAATGTGTCAAAAATGTCCGATGTGTCCGCCATAATGTCGCAGTCACAATAAAAATCGCTGATCGCCGCCATTACTAGTAAAAAAAAAAATATTAATAAAAATGCTATAAAACTATCCCCTATTTTGTAAACGCTATAACTTTTGCGCAAACTAATCAATAATCGCTAATTGCGATTTTTTTTTACCAAAAATATGTAGAAGAATACGTATCGGCCTAAACTGAGGAAAAAAAAATGTTTTTTTATATATTTTTTGGGGATATTTATTATAGCAAAAAGTAAAAAATATTGCATTTTTTTCAAAATTGTCGCTCTATTTTTGTTTATAGCGCAAAAAATAAAAACCGCAGGGGCAATCAAATACCACCAAAAGAAAGCTCTATTTGTGGGAAAAAAAGGACGCCAATTTTGTTTGGGAGCCACGTCGCACGACCGCACAATTGTCAGTTAAAGCGACGCAGTGCCGAATCGCAAAAAGGGGCCTGGTCCTTTGGCTGCCAATTGGTCCGGGGCTGAAGTGGTTAACGCAGTTACACTTTCACGGGTAATGGAATGGACAAAGGAGGGAAATAATAAGAGATGGATAAATATTGAAAATCAATTGAGTAATAGACACTTGGGACACGAAATTTGGAATCCACCACAATTTAGGGCACTTGGGGGGGCAGCACATGAAATGACACGGGTCACACTAAATATGTGGGATATATATGTGTATAAATCCCCCTTAATTTATTTAAAAGATAATATTTTTTTCAAACCAGGGAGGAGTGAAGTGTGGGGCAATTGGATTAAAAAAGGGAATGCACAACTGAGAGATATTATTAAGCAAGGTAAATTAGGCACTTTTCAAGAGTTGAGGTCAGATATAGAGTTGATGTCGATTGACGCATGGAGGTACATCCAGTTGAAACATCTCGTTGAGAACTTGCCACAACCAATTCGGTATGGTGACGATTATACGCCGATGGAGAGAATCTGTATGCGACTCTCAACTAGAAATAACATCTCGCGGATATATAAAATATTGATTCGCGAAGATGTTCTGGATCTCCCTCCATACGTTAAGAAATGGGAAGAGGAACTGGGAGTTCCTTGTAATAGTATTAGAATTGAAAAAATATTTAATTTAATACACGGGTCTGCGTTTGATATTAAGGGATGGTAGAAACAAACTTCAAATGTCTTAGATGGTACTTAACTAAGTCAAAATTAGCAGGTATCAGAAAGGAAAGTCCCCCGAGTGCTGGCGCGGTGTAAAGTCCCAGGTACGATGGCCCATATATGGTGGGAATGTCCCATAGTGAAAAAATTCTGGCAACAGATTCTCAATTTAATTAGGATTATTACGAAGAAAACTATCCCAGAGGACCCATGGACGGTTCTGTTCCACGGGACTGATACCCCTTTGAGACAGTATAAGGCATCAATAATCCCTATTCTCTTAAACGAAGCGAAAAAATGAATCCCGAAAAAACGGCAAGATACTGACAGCCCGAAGATTAGGGAGTGGATAGCTCGAGTGAATGCGCAACAAAAACTGGAAAGTTCAGAATAGACATGTGCAATTTGTTTTCGTTTTTCGTTAAAATTCGTTACATTCGTTCATTCGTTATCGTACGAATGAACGAACGATTCGCTAACAATTTTAACGAATAACGAATGTTCGAATCGAACGAATCCGAAAAACAACGAAAATCCGAAAAAAACAAATTAGAAACAACGAAACTACGAAAGAAGAAAATCCGAAAAACGAAAACAGGAACAACGAAAATCAAAATGAACGAAAAAATTCGTACATTCGTAACTTTTTTTTTTTGTTGAATTGGTAATTTTCCGTGTCCCTTACAATGGCGCTGCTTAACGTGCTTCGAATGGATTGAACGAAAAAATTCGTACATTCGTAACTTTTTTTTTTTTTTCGATTCGTAAATTTCCGTGTCTCTTACAATGGCGCTGCTTAACGTGCTTCGAATGGATTGAACGAAAAAATTCGTACATTCGTAACTTTTTTTTTTTTTTTCAAATCGTAATTTTCCGTGTCTCTTACAATGGCGCTGCTTAACGTGCTTCGAATGGATTGAATGAAAAAATTCGTACATTCGTAACTTTTTTTTTTTTTTTTTTCGATTTGTAATTTTCCGTGTCTCTTACAATGGCGCTGCTTAACGTGCTTCGAATGGATTGAACGAAAAAATTCGTACATTCGTAACTTTTTTTTTTTTTTTTTTCAAATCGTAATTTTCCGTGTCTCTTACAATGGCGCTGCTTAACGTGCTTCGAATGGATTGAATGAAAAAATTCGTACTTTCGTAACTTTTTTTTTCGATTCGTAATTTTCCGTGTCTCTTACAATGTAATAATAGCATACACATTACATAAAAGTATGAATTATGCTCCGATTACCAATCTACGAAAACAATGTTACGAAAGTACGAATAAATCAATCTAACGAAAGTACGAATGTAACTAAATCTACGAAAATTACGAATGCATCCGAATTTCGAATAAACGAAAATTAAACTAGAGGAAAAACTAATCAACGAAAAAATAACTCTTCCGAAAATACGAATCGTTACGAATACGAACACCGACGACTTACGAATTTACGAATCGTTACGAATCAACGGAAACGAAAGAAACGAAACGAAAATAAACAAATTTTTCTTTTGTGCACATGTCTAGTTCTGAAGTTAACGAGGAGGAAGGTACAAGAGAAAGGGATGGGGAGGGAAGGTGGGAGAGTTGGAATGATTTTAGAAAGTCATGGAGATATGTAGAAGAGATCATAAGATAATGTCTTGATATTTATTCTCTGAGGTAGATAAAATAGCGGAATTGGAAAGATACGAGACCTCTTTTGGGGCTGGCATGCAAGGCAGAGGTGGGAGGGGGGGGTGGTTGGGGTGAATTGTATTGTGAAATGTAATTGTTGAAAAATTCTAAATAAAGATTAAGAAAAAAAAAAAAATATTCTGCACTGCTGGAGAAGTCTGTTCTTCTGGGTTTTACAATAGGTGAGATAACTTTGGTTGTTACGATATATCTGCAGGCTACACCGCAACCGGGATGGCCGGTATTGTTTCTGATGCCCCTGGCTGGGTCTTCTCTGCTTCAGTAATAACCCCCCCCCCCCCCCCACCACACAACCAACTGTGTAAAGGATCTACCCATTGATCCCATCATGAGATGAGTGGGGGGAGAGGAGAACTGGGTGACAAAAGCAAACAATTGAGGTTTGCTTTGAATTTTATAGAAAGGTAAGTAATAAATCAGCCACTTTTCAGTATTTCCCGGCACCAGGTCAGCGTTGGTCTAGCAGCAGCATTGTTGCGATTCTTCCATTGTATACGCGGCTTCTTGTGTTCCTCTCCCTCAAAGGAGCAATTTAGAGCTCCAACTCTGTTCATATTTTCTTTGTGGAAGAGACTCCGCTCATGATGGAAAGATATTTGAGAGACAATTCTTTAGTCTGCCATCGTCCTTTGTGTTTCTCGGCACGCCGTGCTTTAATAATATCCTCTACCGGATAGACTGCTGAACCGAGATGGGGGAGGGGGGCACGGAGCTAGAGTAGAAGAAAGGAGCCTTAAGCTTTTTTTCAGAGGGTTGGATGCTCTAAAATGAAAAAGACAAATTATTTGACATTATATCCTATATATACGCATTTATATTGTAGACTATGTAATGCCGCGTACACACGGTCGGAATTCTCGTCGGAAAAAGCTCTGATGGTTTTCCCGTCGGAATTTATACGCATTTATATTGTAGACTATGTAATGCCGCGTACACACGGTCGGAATTCTCGTCGGAAAAAGCTCTGATGGTTTTCCCGTCGGAATTTATACGCATTTATATTGTAGACTATGTAATGCCGCGTACACACGGTCGGAATTCTCGTCGGAAAAAGCTCTGATGGTTTTCCCGTCGGAATTCCGACGGAATTTCGCTCAAACTGTCTTGCCTACACACAGTCACACCAAATTCCGACGGTCAATAACACCACGGCATACAACACATTCGACTGCACTATAAAAGGGAAACGTAATGCTTCTGAGCATGCGTCAAATTGTTTCCGAGCATGCGTCAGAATTTTGCGTGTCGGAATTGCATACACACGATCGGAAAATCCGATAGAAAGGTTTTCTGTCGGAAAAATTAAGAACAGGTTCTCAATCCAAAGTCCGTCGGAAATTCCGACAGAAAAAGACCGATGGGCGTACACACGGTCGGAAAATCCGATGAAAAGCTCCCATCGGACTGTTTCCATCGGAAATTCCGACCGTGTGTACGCGGCATTAGTCAGAACAGGATGCCACTGAGTAGAATAATTCTAAGGTTAATGATGCCTCAGTGGAGGTCAGAGAGTGAGGAGGATAACATAGGATATGTCTTCAGAAAATGGACTGAGCTTGAAAAGTCGACAATGAAAAGGCTGCTTTTTTGATTTATCTCCTCTGCAATACCTGCTGGTAATTCTATACGAGATTTTGTGGGTGAGCACCTGGGCATTTACCTCAGAGTGTGGTGGCTAGCCTTGGAACTGGCTATTAGTGCATTATAGTCCCAGATCCTGGGATAGTAATAACCCAATCCATAGTATACATATTGCCTGCCCAATTTCTGGGTGGGTGCACCCAAACCAAGCCCGCTTTATGGGTTGGTTCCAACAAGACGCCACCTCTAAGTACTCAGGAGCTGTCCACTATTGCCCACTTTACATATTGGTCCTGCCTAGAACCCACCTCTAAATATGCAGGAACTGTCCATCATGTCCACTTTACAGATTGGCATAGTTGCCAACATTGTAAAAAATTATAGGGACACTTTTTTGGCTGTAGGCGGAGTCTTGTTATAATTAGGGGGTGGGGCATGCATGTGTAGGTGTGACATAGCAAAAAAGAAAATGCACCAAAATGGGTGTGGTTTACGTGAAATCGTGGGCGTGGCTTGTGTGGGCATGGTTCAAATGGGGGTGTGGTTAGAGTCTGAGATTAATGAGAGATGGAGAAAGAAAGGGGAAAGGAGGGAGGGAGGGAGAGAGAAAGAAGTAAAGGAGGGAAGGAAAGAGAAGGAAGGAAAGAGGGATGGAGGGACAGCAAGCCCAGATCCTACACCACAATAGAAATGTGAATTCCAGAGTTTTACAACTCAACAGATAAAGATACTCCAAACACCTGGTGTTAGCGCTTCAATCATCCCAGCACCATGGTTGTTGTGATGTCAGGATGATTGAAGTGCATTATTACTATTATTACATTGTAATATAGAATGAAATTATTCAACTCACCATAATCCAGAATCAGTGGGACCACTGAGCGTGTCACCTGCCACGTCGCCTGCCACCAGATGTCATCAGGTGCCCCCAGCAGAGTCCGTCCTTGCATCAGGTGCCACCAGCAGAGTCTGTCCTTACATCAGTTGCCCAGCAGAGTCCCTCCTTACATCAGTTGCCCAAGCACAGTCCCTCCTTACATGAGGCATTCCCAGCGGAGTCCCTCCCTACATCAGGTGTCCCCAGCGGATTCCCTCCTTACATCAGGTGTCCCCAGCGGAGTCCCTCCTTACATCAGGTGTCCCCAGCGGAGTCCCTCCTTACACCAGATGTCCTCAGCAGAGTCCCTCCTTACATCAGGCGTCCCCAGCGCAGTCCCTCCTTGCATCAGATGTCCCCCCATTGGAGCCCCCCTTACATCAGGTCCCCCCCATTGGAGACCCCCTTAATCAGGCATCCCCCTATTGAAGCCCCCCTTACATCAGGTGTCCCCCCCATTGGAGACCCCCTTAATCAGGTGTCCCCCTATTGGAGCCCCTCTTACATCAGGTGTCCCCCCCATTGGACCCCCCTTAATCAGGCGTCCCCCTATTGGAGCCCCCTTACATCAGGCTTCCCCCCATTGGAGCCCCCCTTACATCAGTTGTCTCCCCATTAGAGCCCCCTTACATCAGGCATAGCGGTGTCTCCGCCGCCATTACTTTTTCCCCGTTCCCCAAGGGGGAACAAAATAGAGGCGGAGCCGGCCACGTGGCTACAATAGAAATTAATCTCCGCCCTTTCCATAACAGGTCAGAGACGGACCGGCAGCGGGGCAGCGGCTTAATTTCTATTGTAGCCACCCGTGTTCTTCTTCTGGTCTTCTTAAAAAAGGCGGCCGGCAGAGACATTGTCTCCGCCGGCCGCGGACCTCTAGTGGGGGCGGCGAAAAATGATTTCCAGGGACATTTCCCCGGACACAATAAAATCTGGAAAAGGGTCTAAATCCCGGGAATGTCCCTCCTACTTTGGATAAAATGCAGTTCCTGTAGGCTATGTTCATACCACCCCACCCCCCCCCCCCCCATTCACGTTCCTATTTTCACCATTCAACATCTGGGAATGATATCCTTTAATATATTCTACATGAGTGACATTTCTTTGAGCTACTCATCATACGGTTTCTAGTATTGGGAGATTACGTTCCCTTATCTACACAGTGATTTTTGCTGTTCATTGTGGAAATTTCCATTTGTTTAGGTTTTATGCTGACAAGATAGTGAGACCTGTTCCTGAATGTGTCCTGACGAAGCAAAACAGCAAAACCCGTTGACACATAGGGGCTCACTGTTGTCTATATGGTGTTAACATTTTTGTTCCGCCATAATTAATATTAATTGTGTTGTCAATTGTTTGTGTTTTTTAATTCTTTCGATACTTGCTCTATGTATGATTAATTGTTATCAATAAAATATATATTTTTTTTATATACTCTCGTCCATTTTGCCTCTAAAGTCAGATTTAGGGCCATCTTTGGTCCTCTTTTTCTCTAACATTTACCCCTAAATACGGATGTGGCTTTAGGAGTGGTTTTCTGATTCTATGATAGAAAAGTCGGACCTGAAGAATGATGTTGATGTCAAACCTGAAAGCGCCCAGGTCAAATAAGGTTCGTCGAGGTCTGTTCTCAGGTCTGAGGCAGAAACATTTTTCTTCACAAAGTCTTTACAAAAAGAAGATCACATGTTTCGAACGGTGATGCTACATGAATGTTTTGAAAATCAGCTGAGTGGACATGGTCACAAACGAAGAGGTGGTACAAAGTTATCTACTGTGCTATTCGTTTCGCTTTAATTCGTATTCCGTTCAAATTTGTTATATTTGTTCATTCGTTATCGTACGATATAATAACGAAATATCGAAACGAACGAATATGAAAAACATACGAAAATACGAAATAACTGAATTAGAAACAACGAAACTACGAAAGAATGAAAATCCGAAAAACGAAAACAGAAACAACGAAAATCAAAATGAACAAAAAAATTCGTACATTCGTAACTTTTTTTTTTTTTTGTCGATTCGTAATTTTCCGTGTCTCTTACAATGGCGCTGCTTAACGTGCTTCGAATGGATTGAACGAAAAAATTTGTACATTCGTAATTTTTTTTTTGTCGATTCGTAATTCTCCGTGTCTTACAATGGCGCTGCTTAACGTGCTTCGAATGGATTGAACGACAAAAATTCGTACATTCGTAACTTTTTTTTCTTTTTGTCGATTCGTAATTTTCCGTGTCTCTTACAATGGCGCTGCTTAACGTGCTTCGAATGGATTGAACGACAAAAATTCGTACATTCGTAACTTTTTTTTCTTTTTGTCGATTCGTAATTTTCCGTGTCTCTTACAATGTAATAATAGCATACACATTACATAAAATTATGAATCATGCTCCGATTACAAATCTACGAAAACAATGTTACGAAAGTACGAATAAATCAATCTTACGAAAGTACGAATGTAACTAAATCTACGAAAATACGAATGCGTCCGAATACAAAATATAACGAAAATACGAATTTCGAATAAACGAAAATTAGACTAACGGAAAAACGAAAAAATAACTCTTACGAAAATACGAACGAGTCCAAATACGAACACCGACGACATACGAAATTACGAATCGTTACGAATCAACGGAAACGAACAGAAACTAAACTAAACAAATTTTTCTATTGTGCACATGTCTAGTACAAAAGTAATTGAAGCAAAACCAAGTCCATTGGAAGGAATATTGTAGAGTAAATGTAATCTCAGGAACACTGTTCTAGCCTTCATAAAGATTGTGCCAACCCTAAGGTTCATGAGCACAAGCAAGCATATGTTTGTGGGCATAGAGGCCAAACTAAACATGCAAAATTGACCACCAAGTGTGCACGTGAACACATGGGCACATCCATCACAGATACTAGTGCCTAGTGGGCTTTACACAGGAGTTTTGCATAGGATCATTCCTGAATGGTCATTCTGTCTAAGTTTCTGCAATTCCTGATCCTGAACCTTGTGCTTGACCTGGCTTTTACTGACCCGCTTCTGGATTATCCTTGTCTGCCTATGTTTCCTGCTCATCTTTGTTACTGACCTCAGCCTGATCTTATGACCAAGATTTTGCCTAACTACTTTGTACCTAACTGCCCGCACTTTGCCAACCTCTGCTTGTTCTTGATCTTGATTCTGTCACAGCTCATCACCTCATCATCTCAATGTGCCCTTTCATAGGACTGCTCGATTGTCACCTAAACTGGCTCCACTCCTAACTGAACTTAGAGTATCCTGGGTACCAGTGCTCCCAAGTTCCATTCATTAGCTCCAGCACCCCCCCCCCCCCCCCCCCCCCCCTGACACTTGTGTGCAAACCCTTTTTTAACTCCCAGGGGTGCTCAGACAGGAGTTGTTCAAGAGGTCACCATTGTCATCTCTGGCTTCTCATGCTGATTTGTGTCATGTTAATGTAGCGCCATAACCCCTTGGAGCGGTTATGTTTTTCTGGGCTTACCGATTACCTCCTCCGGCTCGTACTCATTGTTCTTGTCTAGGGGTTCCCAGGGTTGATACCCAGTAACTGCGGAGACTGACACTTTAATTCCTGTTTAGGATTTTTATTTGCTTAACCACTTCAGCCCCGGACCAATTTGCAGCCAAAGGACCAGGCCCCTTTTTGCGATTCGGCACTGCGTCGCTTTAACTGACAATTGCGCAGTCGTGCGTTGTTGCTCCCAAACAAAATTGACGTCTTTTTTTTTCCCACAAATAGAGCTTTCTTTTTATTTTTTGCGCTATAAACAAAAAAGTGCGAAAATTTTGAAAAAAAAAGCATTCTTTTTTATTTTTTGCTATAATAAATATCCCCCAAAAATATATAAAAAAACATTTTTTTCCTCCGTTTAGGCCGATACGTATTCTTCTACATATTTTTGGTAAAAAAAAAATCGCAATAAGCGATTATTGATTGATTTGCGCAGAAGTTATAGCGTTTACAAGATAGGGGATAGTTTTATAGCATTTTTATTAATAATTTTTTTTTTTTATTAGTAATGGCGGCGATCAGCGATTTTTATTGTGACTGCGACATTATGGCGGACACATCGGAAATTTTTGACACATTTTTGGGACCATTGTCATTTATACAGCAATCAATGCTATTTAAATGCATTGATTCCTGTATAAATGACACTGGCAGTGAAGGGGTTAACCACAAGGGGGCAGTGTAGGGGTTAAGTATGCCTAGGGGTGTGTTTCTTACTGTGGGGGGGGGGGGGGGCGTGGCTGTCAGCTAGTGAATGCTGATCTCTGCTCCAATCACAGGGAGCAGAGATCGGCGTCACTAGTTGCTAGGCAGAACGGGGAGATGCTGTGTATTTCCGCATCTCCCTGTTCAGCCTTCCCGTGAGACGATCGCGGGTGTCCCCGCGGCGATCGAGTCCACGGGACCCGCGACCGGCCTCACGGGGTCCCGACCGGCGCGGGAGCGCGCCGCTCCTGGCACGCTCCCGATGGCACGGACGGCATTAAGGAGGGACTTATATATACGCCCTCCTGCCTGTCCGTGCCATTCTGCCTACGTATATCGTCGTGCGTCGGTCGGGAACCGGTTAAAACGTTGAACAGAAACACAGTCTCTCAGTTGGGAATAGAGGGGTATGAGTATAGAAGCTCAGGTACTTTGGAACTGCTGACATTCAATAAATGTCTCTCTAGAAGATCCAGGGAGTAGCCACTCGCAACTGGATAACTCAATAAATCCTTGTTCGTAGATTTAGCAGCCAACAAGTGATTTTAGCTTAGCAAAGTCTCTGCCACAGACTTGGTTGTGAAACTTTAAATGAACGCAAAATTCTCTCACAGGGACTTGGTTGCAACTGAAGGATAAGGTTAGGAACTTTTATTACAGTACCAGTACCTCTCAGCCGGTCCGACGATACCGTAAGAAATGCGGATTCAATTAGTGTCCTTACAGCTCAGCTTCCAGGCTCTTACCGAGCAGCCAGCCTCGTGCGTAGCCCTCTTCTGAAAAGTCCTCCCCTGGTTGCATGCAGAGTTGCTGGGCCTCTCCAATCCTGAGATTGCACTGGAACACTTCAGAATCCTCCCTCCAGCTACTGCGCCTCAAACTAGCCAGTTCCGAGGCTCGGAAACAGATGGATCCGCACCCCAGGCCATGAGGGCCTCTGGGGGCTGGTCAGAAAGACCAGGACCACGGAGTCAGCAACAACTTCTGTACCGGAACCCCGAATCACGTGACTTCAGCACCTTAAGTACCCTCTCCCGGAATACACAGAGGGACAAACGCGCACACTGATTGGCTCCGAGCAGAGATTGGCACCCAATGCGTCCAACCAGACTGCGTTCTAAGGCCTCTCACAGGTGCGCACCACACCTATGATCAGGCAGAACCTCAATACAGCCCAGCCAAACTGATGCCAAAGTATAACCTAGCACAATTAACCCCAAGACTTAACTATAGTCTTGGGCAAAAACTAAATTTAAATGCATAGCGCGTACTTATCAAAAGTACCGGTGCTACATTAATATTTTGGGCATATCACAAGAAACTCGTCTGGAGAAGAGATATACAAGATGGTAAAAAAGAGCAAGGTAAAGAGAAGGAAAGGGGGGAGCAGAATGTGGTGCATGGATGACATCCAGGAAATGATGGCAGCCAGGATGTACAACAGAACATTAATCTGGCCAAAGACAAGGCCAAACGTAAAGTAACGGTGGAAGCAAGGTGCCAAGTTTGAAGTTCACCGTAGGCTGCAAGCAGTCATGGCAGTATTTGGTTGGACTTGGTGGCTCTGGCACTTAAGTTAAGGGGTTTTATGCCCCATACACACGGTCGGAAATTCCGACCACAAAATCCGTCGGATTTTTTACGATGGATTTTGTCCGACACTGGTGTTGCATACACACGGTCGGACAAAGCTGTCGGAAAATCCGATCATTCTGAACGTGGCGACGCTCGTTGCGTACGACGGAACTACGTAGAGGCTAGTAGCCAATAGCTTTGGTCTTGTAATTTGATCTGAGCATGCGTGGCACTTTGTCCATCGGAATTCGCTACACACGATCGGAAAAAGTCCGATCGAACTTTGTTGTCGGAAAATTTGAGAGCGGGATCAAGGAAAAAGTCTGATGGAGCCCACACACGGTCGGATTTTCCGACAACATGGTCCGATAGGACATTTTCCGTCGGAAATTCCGACCGTGTGCACGGGGCGTTAGGGAACAGCAGAAGCAGATACAATCTTTGGAACAGCCTTTGGTCTTTTTCTTACAGAAGAATTTTGGGAATCCAATTCACCAAAAAATTACACTGAATGTTGGATTCTAATTTGACTATTTTGGTCCAAATTGAATGTCATCTGAAATTGTAAATCAGCTCTACAACTGAACTGATAAATATTTGACTGACTGAGAAGAATCTTCGAAATCCTTGCAAAAGTAGAAATTCCTTACATTGACTAAATATTTTTTTCTGTACAGCTTTAAGCGACTTTTCTTTCGACAGATGAAGAACAGACAGAGAAACGATCATGGCTCTCTGAGGAGGGATAAACAAATATAATTCATATCTCAGGTCTGGTCAGTTTCAGCATCTCTACCGGCTGAATCCTACATTGTCTTTCCATCGGATGAACCCAGAGGAGGTCATCCACACTTCACAGCTCAGGAGAACAAATTGCTTTTTACTCTCCAGCCACAGGAAGAGTCGCCTTGTCATCATTCAAACTGCCTGTCATGATTGCTGCGGCTCAGGCAAGAAGGCCTTCCTGCCCCCACATGGAGGTCAATTCACAATACAAAGAAGCTGAAAACTTGACAACTCTTACTAACTTTTTAGAGTTTGTAACCAGGGCCGTCTTTTCGCATTGGGCACGCTGGGCAGTTGCCCGGGGGCCCCACTTGCCTGGGGGGACCCAGGCCCCTTCCAGGGCCGGCGCGCCGCTACCTGCAGGAGTGTGTACCGGAGGTGGAGAGGGAATGTCTGCTGCCGGGGATCGTGCAGGGGCGCGGGGAGGGAACTATTGCATGCAGTACACTGACAGATCCCTCCCCCAGCTGCAGAGCTGTTCGGCAGCTCAGGTCTCTGAGTGATGCTGAGGAGCTGGCCCACCTCCTTCTTTGGCAATGGTCGGGACTCTTGAGGGGGTGTGGCCAGGCAAGGGGTGACCCCGCCTGTCACTGGGGGGCAGAGCGGCCGGCCTCAGGGATGATCACACGATCCTTCTGGGCAGAGCAACATGGTGGTAAAGAAAAAAAAAGGCTCTAAAAATGCTGTTTTCTTTTTTATGCAGCCACTAAGAGAAATTGGGTTGAAAACTTCTCTGCTTGATTTCTTACACTGAGGCCAGTGCTACAGGAAAAACCAGATACCATCTTGAGCTTTGTTAATTTTATTACTTCTATCTTTAGACTTTTACATATAAGTAAAAAAGTTCTGTTAGCTAACAAAGATCAAGATGGTATCTGTTTTTTCCTGTAGCACTGTCCTCACTGTAGGTTTTCAACCCAATTTCTCCCAGTCCTCTGCCTGCTGTCACCCAGTCCCCTGCTGTCGCCCAGTCCCCCTGCTGTCGCCCAGTCCCCCTGTTGTCGCCCAGTCCCCCTGCTGACGCCCAGTCCCCCTGCTGTCGCCCAGTCCCCTGCTGTCACCCAGTCCCCCTGCTGTCGCCCAGTCCCCCTGCTGTCGCCCAGTCCCCCTGTTGTCGCCCAGTCCCCCTGCTGTCGCCCAGTCCCCTGCTGTCACCCAGTCCCCCTGCTGTCGCCCAGTCCCCCTGTTGTCGCCCAGTCCCCCTGCTGTCACCCAGTCCCCCTGCTGCTGCCCAGTCCCTCTGCTGTCGCCCAGTCCCTCTGCTTTTGCCCAGTCTCCTGCTGTCACCTAGCCCCCAGCTGTCACCCAGTCCCCTGCTGTCACCCTGTCCCTCTGCTGTCAAACAGTCCCCTGCTGTCATCCAGTCCCTCTGCTGTCATCCAGTCCCCCTGCTGTCACCCAGTCCTCTAAAAAAAAAAAAAAATTAAAATGTTGGCATCTATGCTCGCTGTGTATGGCAGGTCAATGAGGGGGCAACAAACATCACAGAGGGGGTATAGACATAATAGTACTAGCAGTGGGCACAGGCAGTCCAGCGCGCGGCAGCATCTTTGGTTCCGCCTGCAAGCTGGGCTGTCACCACCTCTCCTGAGCCTCCCTAAGTGACTGAGCGAGCTAAGGCAGAGGGAAGAAGAGGGCTCTATTTCTTGCCTATCCCCCTCCTCCTGTCAGCAGTGGGGAGATCGGCGGTGTCTCTGGAGAGGAACCGATGGCAAGTAACAAGCTAAATCTGGTGACGGGATGGGTGGCAAGTGACACGCTGAATCTGGTGATGGGATGGGTGGCAAGTGACATGCTGAATCTGGTGACAAGGGACTGGTGGCCAGTGATGCGCTGAATCTGGTGACAAGGGACTGGTGGCCAGTGACACGCTGAATCTGGTGACAAGGGACTGGTGGCCAGTGACACGCTGAATCTGGTGACAAGGGACTGGTGGCCAGTGACACGCTGAATCTGGTGACAAGGGACTGGTGGCCAGTGACACGCTGAATCTGGTGACAAGGGACTGGTGGCCAGTGACACGCTGAATCTGGTGACAAGGGACTGGTGGCCAGTGACACGCTGAATCTGGTGACAAGGGACTGGTGGCCAGTGACACGCTGAATCTGGTGACAAGGGACTGGTGGCAAGTGATGCGCTGAATCTGGTGACAAGGGACTGGTGGCAAGTGACACGCTGAATCTGGTGCCAGGGGACAGTAGCAAGTGACACGCTGTAAAGTAGAAATATTGTACTTTCATTCTTGAGAGTAGGTGCGTAAATTGGGGCAAGCTTGTAGGGGCCCCATAGCATTACTTTGCCCAGGGGCCCATGATGCTATTAAGATGGCCCTGTTTGTAACTTGAAATTTGTATTATTGATTAGTGAGGCCCGGAGCGTAAAATAAATAAATAGAGAAGGGCAGGCATGACGGGTTGAACAGGGGAACAGGTCACGTATGGGTTGAGAAGAGAGGGCTTACCTGATTGGGAGGTGGCCCATTGGTTAGGAGGGGCTATGTGTCTTTAAGGAGGGTTGGTACAGCCCTGGCATCCAGTGGAGTTTGACGGACGCAGGCAGCAACTTCCAACCCACCCTCCCTTTTCCGGTCAGTTATCCCAGCAATGGATTAAGGATGTTGTAGCAGCTGGTGGTTGTTGGTCTTTGCTGGTGAATGGAAAAACCTTGGATAAGGAAGGGTTTGGGACCCATCGGTGGTATGGGTCCCTCTGGTGTGTTCCAGTTAATGTCGGTTTAGCTGGAATAGGTTAATGGGTGTACTGCAGTTAGTGTGTTGTCTCCGAGCCAGTGTGTTGCGGCTGGAGGCCTATTATGGTAAATGGTACCGCAGTGCATTATTGAACATACGATAGTTTGGGGTGCCTTCAAAGACCAACGCGATTAGTGACAGATGTTTTTTGTTTAACTAATGTTTTTATTGTTTATGTTAATTTTAAGTTTATTTGTTAATAAAGAGGCTGCTACGGCCATTTTTTTTAACTCCATTCATTGTGTGGTTTCCATTAATGGGAGTTAATGGTATGGGTTGGGGTGGAGTATGGGTTTGGCCTTGCAGCCATTGGCTAAGGTTGGGACATCTGTTCTACACTGGTCATGAAAAAGTGTCTGTCTGTAAAAAGGAAATTTGACAATGAGATAACTGCAACACAAACTGTATTAAGAAATATGATCCTTCCAGTCCGGTCTCCATCCGTTATGGTTTCCTATAGTTGTAAAAAAGAGTAAAACATTGTTTTCTTCCAACCATGGCTACATCTTATAAAGTGATTGACTTGGTGCTTTTCTCAGAAGTCTGCACAGAGCTTGACTAAAAATGTCAGGCAGCCACTGCGCCACCTATAAGTTTCCTGCTTTGAGCCTGTCATCTCTGGTGATATAATAGCCAAGGCTGTTAAACTTTTAAAGAGCTTCTGGTCCGGACCTGAATATGTAATTAGGCAGACCATCGTACGTTTGGCAGTCCTTTGAGGAACTCACTAGTCTTTCTTGTACCTACAGAATAGAAGCAGATATAAATCTGTAATGCCCCGTACACACGATCAGAAATTAAAACAACAACAAGGGCAGAAGATTTAATAGATGGAGAGTTGAAAAAAATTACTGAAGGCCCGCTTTAAGTTTCCTTGGCTGACCAACGTTGCCTCTTTCTTTGTGCTTCTTCAAAAGATCTTGAAAAGCACATCTTGAAACCCCAATCTGCTTTGAAGTCTTTGCGTGGGAGAGACATTGTTGATGCAGTTTAACTACTGTAGACCCCCTGTTCCTAAAAAGGGGGCTATAGTGTAAATATAGTTTTTGATTATAGATTTGATTGTATATTTGGTTCTGTTCTAAACTTGACTGAGTTGTGCATTTCTCGCTGTTGCCAGTAGGTGTCACTGGTACCACAGGACAGTATGAGAATTACAACTAGGCTGTAATGAATATTCTTTTTTCGGAAACTGCCTAGTAGGAGGTTCCTGGCCGCTGTGAATTCTGGGAAGGGGTATTTATTGGACAGAGGCCATGTGCTCTTGATCATTCGCTACCTCGGGGGCCCTCCTGGCCCGAAGGTGTGTTATTAAAAGTTCTGCAAGTAGGCCCAGAAGCCTGTCTGGGGCCTACTAATGCTGAGGCGGTCCTTATGCCGTGTACACACTACCGGTTTTCCCGTCGGAATAAACTCTAAAGGTTTTTCGACCTTGAGTTCCGCTGAAACTGTCTTGCCTACACACGGTCACACCAAAGTCCAACCGTCTAGCACATGGTGACGTACAACACGTATGACTGGAGTAGAAAAAGGAAGTTCAATAGCCAGTAGCCAATAGCTGCCGTCTCATACTTGCTTCAGAGCATGCGTCGTTTTCGGAACAGCATACAGACGTGCGGTTTTCCCAATAGGAATTGGTTCCGTCGGAAATATGTAGAACATGTTCTCTTTCTAGGTCCGTCAGAATTTTCGAAAAAAAAAGTCAAATGAGGCCCACACAGGATCGGAATATCCAATGAAAAGATTCTGTCTGACTTTTTCTGTCAGACTTTCCGCTCGTGTGTACGCGGCATTAGGATGTCTTGCCTGTGTGGAAGAAGCCGAGCCAAGCTGATCCAGGGGAGGACCCTTGCTGGAGAGAGCCAGGATGAAGTCTGGTCCCTCAGGAGGGCCTAGTGACTCGTTTGGAGGACGCCCCTATATCTAATCCTGTTTGCAGTATCGCCGGGTTGGCTTAAAGGTTCTGGTAGTGTCAAGCTGTTCTACAATCTAAACAAGGTAACTAGCTCATGGCTGCTAAGTCTGTGAGAGAGACTTATCCAGGAGTTCTACCGGCTGCTAAGTCTTTGAGAGAGGCTTGTCCAGATATTCTACCAGCTGCTAAGTCTGTGAGAGAGGCTTGTCCAGATATTCTACCGACTGCTAAGTCTGTGAGAGAGGCTTATCCAGATATTCTACCGACTGCTAAGTCTTTGAGAGAGGCTTGTCCAGACATTCTACCGGCTGCTGAGTCTGTGAGAGAGGCTTGTCCAGATATTTTACTGGCTGCTAAGTCTGTGAGAGAGGCTTGTCCAGATATTCTACCGGCTGCTAAGTCTGTGAGAGAGGCTTGTCCAGATATTCTACCGGCTGCTAAGTCTGTGAGAGAGGCTTGTCCAGATAGTCTACTACTGCTAAGTCTGTGAGAGAGACTTGTCCAGATATTTTACCAGCTGCTAAGTCTGTGAGAGAGGCTTGTCCAGATATTCTACCGGCTGCTAAGTCTGTGAGAGAGGCTTGTCCAGATATTCTACCGGCTGCTAAGTCTGTGAGAGAGGCTTGTCCAGATATTTTACCGGCTGCTAAGTCTGTGAGAGAGGCTTGTCCAGATATTCTACCGGCTGCTAAGTCTGTGAGAGAGGCTTGTCCAGATATTCTACCGGCTGCTAAGTCTGTGAGAGAGGCTTGTCCAGATAGTCTACTACTGCTAAGTCTGTGAGAGAGACTTGTCCAGATATTTTACCAGCTGCTAAGTCTGTGAGAGAGGCTTGTCCAGATAGTCTACCGGCTGCTAAGTCTGTGAGAGAGGCTTGTCCAGATATTCTACCGGCTGCTAAGTCTGTGAGAGAGGCTTGTCCAGATATTCTACCGGCTGCTAAGTCTGTGAGAGAGGCTTGTCCAGATATTTTACCGGCTGCTAAGTCTGTGAGAGAGGCTTGTCCAGATATTCTACCGGCTGCTAAGTCTGTGAGAGAGGCTTGTCCAGATATTCTACCGGCTGCTAAGTCTGTGAGAGAGGCTTGTCCAGATATTTTACTGGCTGCTAAGTCTGTGAGAGAGGCTTGTCCAGATATTCTACCGGCTGCTAAGTCTGTGAGAGAGGCTTGTCCAGATATTCTACCGGCTGCTAAGTCTGTGAGAGAGGCTTGTCCAGATAGTCTACTACTGCTAAGTCTGTGAGAGAGACTTGTCCAGATATTTTACCAGCTGCTAAGTCTGTGAGAGAGGCTTGTCCAGATATTCTACCGGCTGCTAAGTCTGTGAGAGAGGCTTGTCCAGATATTCTACCGGCTGCTAAGTCTGTGAGAGAGGCTTGTCCAGATATTTTACCGGCTGCTAAGTCTGTGAGAGAGGCTTGTCCAGATATTCTACCGGCTGCTAAGTCTGTGAGAGAGGCTTGTCCAGATATTCTACCGGCTGCTAAGTCTGTGAGAGAGGCTTGTCCAGATATTCTACCGGCTGCTAAGTCTGTGAGAGAGGCTTGTCCAGATATTTTACCGGCTGCTAAGTCTGTGAGAGAGGCTTGTCCAGATATTCTACCGGCTGCTAAGTCTGTGAGAGAGGCTTGTCCAGATAGTCTACTACTGCTAAGTCTGTGAGAGAGGCTTGTCCAAATATTCTACCGGCTGCTAAGTCTGTGAGAGAGGCTTGTCCAAATATTCTACCGGCTGCTAAGTCTGTGAGAGAGGCTTGTCCAGATAGTCTACCGGCTGCTAAGTCTGTGAGAGAGGCTTGTCCAGATAGTCTACCGACTGCTAAAAATACTTATAGTAACTGGCACCTAAATTCTGTTCTAACTTCCCATTATAGCCATGGACTCAGCCCTGGGGTGAAGGTAAGCTCGCTCCCTGTCTCTGGAGGTACCTCCCTGCTCCCAGTAAACCCAGGGGGGCGCTACACTACCTCGTGTCTTGTTTATGTGCTCAGTCTTGCCATGGTGAATGATCTGTGACATGAAACTGTCTTCCACAACCTCACCTTAGTAGCAGAGTTTGGCTTTTCCTCACCCAGTTTTTTGCCTCCTACACAGCTGATTCTGTTTCAGTTAATGACGGACTTCCAACCTGCATTTGAAATTGTTGATCATTAGCACCTGCTTGGTATAATTGATTAAAGCTTAACACCATCTTTTGATACAATTTATATTGGCTTGGCCCAAACCAACTTTTTCCCTCACTAGCATGTGAGGCCACTGGATATGCAGTATACTGTAAACTGCATATTGCGGAGGCTACATACAGCCTACAGCACTGTGTTCCTGCTTTGAGCCTTCCAGTCTCATACCGGGAACACAGTAGGGTCTATTGCCCCGTACACACGGTCGGATATTCCGATGGAAAAAGTCAGATCGGATTATGTTGTCGGATAATCCGATCGTGTGTGGGCTCTAGCAGGCTTTTTCCGGCGGAATTTCCGACAACAAAATCCGATCTGACTTTTTCCGATCGTATGTAGAGAATTCCGACGCACAAAGTGCCACGCATGCTCAGAAGAAATTTGGAGACGAAAGCTATTGGCTACTAGCCTCTACGTAGTCCCGTTGTACGTTTTATACATCACCTCGTTCAGAAAGATCGGATTTTCTGACAACTTTTGTCTGACCGTGTGTGCAACACAAGTTTTGGCCAAAATTTGTCGGAAAAAATCAAACGGATTTTGTGGTCGGAATGTCCGACCGTATGTACGGGGCATATCACAGCAGCGCTGAGCAATTCAGAGAAAGTGATGTATTCTATCAATGAATGCACAGCTTCCTCTGAATGGCTGAGTCAGAGAGGCAGGCTGATAATGTCATAAACTCTGACTCAGCCAATCAGAGGAAGCTTTGTATGTTAGTGAGAGACATACAGCCCCTTGAAAAAGTATTCAAAGCCCTTGAAATTTTCCACATTTTGTCATGTTAGAACCAAAAACGTAAATGTATTTTATTGGGATTTTATGTGATAGACCAACACAAAGTGGCACATAATTGTGAAGTGAAAGGAAAATGATCAATGGTTTTCAATTTTTTTTACAGATTTAGATCTGAAAAGTGTGACATGCATTTGTATTCAGCCCCCTTTACTCTGATATCCCTAACTAAAATCTAGTGGAACCAATTGCCTTCAGAAGTCAACTAATTAGTAAATAGAGTCCACCTGTGTATAATTTAATCTCAGTATAAATGCAGCTGTTCTGTGAAGCCCTTAGAGGTTTGTTAGAGAACCTTAGTGAACAAACGGCATCATGAAGGCCAAGGAACACACCAGACAGGTCAGGGATAAAGTTGTGGAGAAGTATAAAGCAGGGTTATTTTATAAAAAAATCGCCCAAGCTTTGAACATCTCATGGAGCTCTGTTCAATCCATCATCGGAAAATGGAAGGAGTATGGCACAACTGCCAACCTACCAAGACATGGCCGTCCACCTAAACTGACCGGGCCAGGAGAGCATTCATCAGAGAAGAGCCAAGAGGTCCATGGTAACTCTGGAGGAGCTGCAGAGATCCACAGCTCAGGTGGGAGAATCTGTCCACAGGACAACTATAAAGCCCCATACACACGGTCGGACTTTTTCATGGATTCTGTCCGATCGGACAAGGTTGTTGAAAAATCAGACCGTGTGTATGCACCATCGGACAGTGTTCGTCGGTTTGACCGACGGACAAAGTCTTATCTCCTGCTGGAAAGATTTGCCGTCAACGCGGTCCGATCACACCAAATCCGATCGTGTGTACGGTTGTCCGACCGGACAAAGTGCTACGCATGCTCAGATCACATTACAAGACCAAAGCTATTGGCTACTAGCCTCTACGTAGTCCCGTCGTAGGCAACAAACGTCACCACGTTCAGAATGATCGGATTTTCCGACAACTTTGTCCGACCGTGTGTACGCAAAACCAACATCGGACAAAGTATGACGGACATGGTCCGACGGACCTGGTCCGCGGATTGTCCGACCGTGTGTATGGGGCTTTAGTCGTGTTCTCCACAAATCTGCCCTTTATGGAAGAGTGACAAGAAGAAAGACATTGGAGAAAGAAAGTCATAAGAAGTCCTGTTTGTAGTTTGTGAGAAGCCATGTGGGGGAGGGGAGCAAACATGTGGAAGAAGGTGATCTGGTCAGAAGAGACCAAAATTTTACTTTTTGGCCTAAAAGCAAAACACTATGTGTGGGGAAAACTAACACTGCACATCCCCCTGAACACACCATCCACACTGTGAAACATGGTGGTGGCAGCATCATGTTGTGTGGAGGCTTTTCTTCAGCAGGGACAGGGAAGCTGGTCAGAGTTGATGGGAAGATGGATGGAGCCAAATACAGGGCAATCTTAGAAGAAAACCTGTTAGAGTCTGCAAAAGACTTGAGACTGGGGGGGAGGTTCACCTTCCAGCAGGACAACGACCCGAAAAACATACAGCCAGAGCTACAATGGAATGGTTTAGTTTAAAGCATATTCATGTGTTAGAATGTTCAGTCACAGTCCAGACCTAAATCACCTTGAGAATCTGTGGCAAGACTTGAAAATTGCTGTTCGCAGACGTTCTCCATCCAATCTGACAGAGCTTGAGATATTTTGCAAAGAAGAAGAAGAATGGGCAGAAATCTCTAGATGTGCAAAGCTGGTAGAGACATCCCCAAAGAGGCTTGCAGCTGTTATTGCTTTGAAAGGAGGTGCTACAAAGTATTGACTCCGGGGGGCTGAATATAAATTTACTCCACACTTTTCTTTTTTATAATTTCTTTATTTTATTTTAACAATAAAAATTAACAGTCTTTCCATAATTAACATTTCACTCCTATATATATATATATATATATATACAACCAAAGATAAATTGTTACATTCAATTCCATTTAATCTTGACAATTTCTGAAATGATGTCAAATGGAGGTAGAAGGGACAAAAAAAAGAAGGATACTTCCCTTCTAAATTCTATTTTCAGTGTTGCTACCCTGTGCTAGATCGGGGGGGGGGGGGGGGGGGGCAACACTACACCCAGATCTGGGTGCAATTACTACCCCTCCTAATACTCCAGCTAAGGGAGCTATTTACAGTCCATTTTCCTTCTTTTCCTTACAATGGGTTCAGACACTTTGCTTTTCCACGTTTCAGGCGCAAAACGCGGCACCCGCCGTTTGATCGTTCTTATAGCGGCCATCAGGTGCTTCTCCGGGCTCTCCCATGCCGGATGAGGACGATAGAGATTTCCGGTGACCAGATGGTCACCAGTCATCTCTATGACCGTCGTCACGCCCGGGTACCCGGAAATAGACAAAGCTGCGATCGCGGCTGTCAGCGTAAGATCTGTGAATTTTTTTTTCCCCAATCTCATGCTTTCCAGTCTTATTGACCCCGCATCGCTCCATAAATAGGGCCTGTCACAATACATTTCTATTAAAAGGGATGTTTACATTTACATTCGTTTACATTCCTTGTAATAGGAAGAAAAGCGTTCTGATTATCCCACACACAATCGGAATATCCGATGGAATGATTCCATTGGACCTTTTCTGCCGGAAAGTCAGGTCGTGTGTACACTAGACATGTGCACAACAAAAAAATTTGTTTATTTTCGTTTCGTTTTTTTAGTTTCCGTTGATTCGTAACGATTCGTAAATTCGTAAGTCGTCGGTGTTCGTATTCGTAACGATTCGTATTTTCGTAAGAGTTATTTTTTCGTTGATTCGTTTTTCCGTTAGTTTAATTTTCGTTTATTCGTTTATTCGAAATTCGGACGCATTCGTATTTATTCGTACATTCGTAACATTCGTAGATTCGTAATCGGAGCATAATTCATAATTTTATGTAATGTGTATGCTATTATTACATTTTAAGAGACACGGAAAATTACGAATCGAAAAAAAAAAAGTTACGAATGTACGAATTTTTTCGTTCATTTTAATTTCCGCTGTTCCTGTTTTCGTTTTTCGGATTTTCTTCATTCGTACATTCGTTGTTTCTAATTTGTTTTTTTTGGATTTTCGTTATTTTCGGATTCGTTCGATTCGAACGATTCGTTATTCGTTAAAATTTTTAGCGAATCGTTCGTTCATTCGTATAACGAAACGAAGAAAAACGAAAAAAAAACGAAAAAACGAATTGCACATGTCTAATTGTGATTGGTACTGCCTGAAAGAGGTATAAGAACTTTGGTAAAATATTCATTTTTTTTTTTATTTTTTTTTATTTTTTTATTTTTTTTTTTAAGAGTCAAAGTTGTTCCTTTATTTAACAGAATAATTTACAGGTTACAACAAAAGTCCCACATGGACCGAATCAGATATACAGTACAGATGTCTTGGTGTAAAGATACATACGAGAATTTCTAAACATGTGCAGTGAAGATAATAGTAAGACAGGGTATACAATCGTTTATAGAGGCAACGTATATATGGAGTTAAACAATCTCCCACCCACCCAACGCCTCATAGCTTCTCAAAATTCTACCGAGCAGATACCTGCTATCCCGACCAGGGTTGCCACACTCTGTTAAATTTATTCGGGCAGTTCCTGTTGATATATGTCAACTTGTACAGGGGAAGGACATCATTAATGGACTTTTCCCATGCAGTGATCGTGGGGGGGGAGGGGGAGTTCCAGTGAAGTACAATCTCCCTTTTGGCATAGAAGAAGAGGTAAGTCAGTAATAATTTTGTATATCTAGGCCTTTGATCGTCATCTTGAATGCCTAACAATATCAGCTCTGGTGACTTAGGGAGATTCAGTTGTAGGCGACCGTTGACGGACTCCAATACCGCATCCCAGTATTTAGCTACTTTGGGACAGTTCCAGAACATATGAAAAAATGTTCCCACATTGTCTCGGCAACGGGGACAGTCGGGGGATCGCTGTGGGAACACCTTGTGGAGCCTCTGGGGGGTAAAGTAGACCCTGTGGAGAAACTTCACCTGTATGAGGCGCTCTCTGGAGGAAATCAGTAGGGAGGCGCTGTCTGCGAGGCAGTCATTCCAGTCCTCCTTGTCCAGCCCAGGGATGTCAGTTTCCCAATGGTCAAAAAGTCTGTCCACTTTGGCAGAGTCAGTCCTAAGGAGCTCAAGATATAGGGTCGAGAAAAATATTCATTTTTAGTATATTACTTCTTCCAAACCAAGAATGCAATCCCTTATGCCATCCCTCCAGTAAGTCGCGTACCTTACTTAGCACTGGGAAAAAATTGAACTCATACATTTTTGAGGGGTCTGCAGAAATGCAGGTCCCTAGGTACCTCAAAAATTGATCCGCCCATTTCAATTTATAGTTTGACTTTATTAACTTCGTCATTTCCTTCGGGACTGCTACCGCCAGAGCCTCCGATTTAGAGAAATTGATCTTGAAATAAGATAATGTGCTATACAGCTCAATTTCCCTAAAGAGGTTCGGGAGTGAGGTTATTTATGAGGAACTTTATGTTGGATTCCTCCTACCACTACCCCCCGAATATCCATGTTTAGCCGTATTCTACACAAAAGGGGTTCCAAAGTCAATGCAAACAATAAATTAGACAATGGACAGCCCTGCCTTGTCCCGTTCGTTATCGCAAAGGGAGTGGAGACTACTCCGTTTACCTTAACTTGAGTTGTGGGTCCTTTATACATGTTTGCCATCCATCAAAGCATTTTTCCTCCTAATCTTATGTGTCGTAGAACCGCAAACATAAACCCCCCACTCCACCCGATCAAAAGCTGCATCTGTTCCGAGAAACACACACGTAGTCTTGGTCGAGTTAGCTATATGCATTAAATTCAGAGCTTTGATGGTATTATCTCTGGCTTCTCTTGTTGGTACAAATCCCACTTGATCTTCATGGATCAAAGAGGGTAATTGCTGCTGTAACCTTAAGGCTATGATCTTACTGAATATTTTCAAGTCAACATTCAATAAGGATATTGGCCTATAACTTTCACATTGCTTTGGATCTTTACCTTCTTTTGGTATCACCGCTATCATAGATTTCACGGACTCTGGATGGAAGGAGGTTGTATCCCCTAACTCAAACCGGTTCCCGACCGGCGCACGACGATATATGTCGGCAGAATGGCACGGACAGGCAGGAGGGCGTATACAGTATATAAGTCCTTCCTTAATGCTATCCGTGCCATCGGGAGCGCGGCGGGAGCGGCGCGCTCCCGCGCCGGTCGGGACCCCCGTGAGGCCGGTCGCGGGTCCCGCGGACTCGATCGCCGCGCGGACACCCGCGATCGTCTCACGGGAAGGCAGAACGGGGAGATGCGGAAATAGACAGCATCTCCCCGTTCTGCCTAGCAACTAGTGACGCCGATCTCTGCTCCCTGTGATTGGAGCAGAGATCAGCATTCACTAGCTGACAGCCACGCCCCCCCACAGTAACAAAAAACACCCCTAGGAATACTTAACCCCTACACTGCCCCCTTGTGGTTAACCCCTTCACTGCCAGTGTCATTTATACAGGAATCAATGCATTTAAATAGCATTGATTGCTGTATAAATGACAATGGTCCCAAAAATGTGTCAAAAATGTCCGATGTGTCCGCCATAATGTCGCAGTCACAATAAAAATCGCTGATCGCCGCCATTACTAATAAAAAAAAATTATTAATAAAAATGCTATAAAACTATCCCCCATCTTGTAAACGCTATAACTTCTGCGCAAACCAATCAATAATCGCTTATTTGGATTTTTTTTACCAAAAATATGTAGAAGATAACGTATCGGCCTAAACTGAGGAAAAAAAAATGTTTTTTAATATATTTTTGCGAGATATTTATTATAGCAAAAAATAAAAAATAATGCGTTTTTTTTTCAAAATTGTCGCTCTTTTTTGTTTATAGCGCAAAAAATCAAAACCGCAGGGGCGATCAAATACCACCAAAAGAAAGCTCTATTTGTGGGAAAAAAAGGACGTCAATTTTGTTTGGGAGCCACATCGCACGACCGCGCAATTGTCAGTTAAAGCGACGCAGTGCCGAATCGCAAAAAGGGGCCTGGTCCTTTGGCTGCAAATTGGTCCGGGGCTGAAAGTGGTTAAACATTTTAACCAAATAAGGTCCCAGTATGGGTAAAAATAACTTATAATATTGGACCGAGAAACTGTCTGGTCGTGGCGCTTTTCCAGTCTTTACTAATCTTATTGCCCTCTGTAGTTCTTCTAATGCAATGGGTGATTCCAACTCCTCCTGTATAATGGTTGTCAGACTTGGCATACCACTTGATGCCAAATACTCCTCCATCACCAACTGATCTGGTGCACCCAGATTCAGATTGTAAAGTGAGAAGTAAAAAAATCACCAAATGCATCAGCAATCTGTCTGGGCAATCCAAACTCCTCTCCATCACTTTTTCCGAACGACCTTGGGTGCATTTCACGCAGCGCTCTTGCAAGTTGTCTACCGCATTTATTACCCGACTCATAACTACATTTACGTCCTATTTGTAAAGCCATTTTAGCTCTGTACTGTAATAGGCCAGTTACTTGTCTACGGGTGTTTAAAAGTTCTTGTTCTACTTCTGTAGTCAGAGCATATTTAGGCCGTGCCTCTAGACCAGTGATTCTCAACCAGGGTTTCCGTGGAACCCTAGGGCTCCTCCAGAGGTTGCTAGGGGTTCCCACTGACTCATTGATCTTTTTAGCTATCTGTAAGGAGGTAATTCTTTCCAATGACCACAAGTGTAAGGACCATTCCTCTCACTGACCATCACACTAATATATCATGAGTTGTAGATACCAAATTTTTAGCAGGGGTTCCCAGGGACCGAAGAACTATTTCAAGGGTTCCTCTGTGTTGAAAAGGTTAAGAAAGGCTGCTCTAGACTGTGAATTTTTGACAGCATCATTGTTAATTTTGCTTCCCTCTCCTTCTTAATTCTTGCTCCATGCTTAACCTGTAGAGATCCGCGCTATAGCCGAATGACGGCTACAGCGCGGATCTACATTGCCGGGACTATGTCCTATGACGACGTCCCGTGCACGAGCGGCCTGCGCGCCCCCTGAAGGGCGCGCACGGCGCACTCTGTAATCAAGGAGTCTGTGAGACTCATTGGATCACAGATCCGAGTAAGGGGTCTATCCCGACCCCTGACCACATGATCAGCTGTCAGCCATTGACAGCTGATCATGTGATATCAACAGAGCCGGTAATCGGCTATTTTTCCTCCTCGCACTGAAAAAAAAAAAGCCGATCACCGGCGGCAGTGAGAGGAACATTAATCCCGATCATTGCGATGTGCCCATGGCTCCTCGTTGCCCACCTGTGCCCCCTACAAGTTCCGCCTACCAGTGCCCACCAGCTCCACCTGTCAGTGCCCACAGTGCCATCTGTCAGTGCTCACAGTGCCATCTGTCAGTGCCACCTGTCAGCGCCCACAATAAGTGCCTGAACAGTGCTGCACATCAGTGTCACCTACCAGTGCCCATCAGTGTCACCTACCAGTGCCCATCAGTGCCAACTATCAGTGCCCATCAGTGCCACATATCAGTGCCCATGGGTGCTATCTATCAGTGCCCAGTGCCATCTATCAGTGCCCATCCGTGCCACCCATCTGTGCCACCCATCAGGGCCCATCAGTGCCATCTTATCTGTGCCCATCAGTACCGACTTATCTGTCCCCATCAGTGCCACACTATCTGCGTCCATCAGTGCAGCCTATCAGTGCCCACCAATGCAGCCTATCAGTGCCACCTCATCAGCGCATATCAATGAAGCAGAAAAATTACCTGTTTGCAAAATTTTATAACAAACTATTAAACATGATTTTATTTTTTTTCAAAATTTTTCATCTTTTTTTGTTTGTTTATCAAAAAATAAAAAACCTCAGTGGTGATTAAATACCACCAAAAGAAAGCTCTATTTGTGGGAAAAAAAATGATAAAAATGTCATTTGGGTACAGTGTTGTATGACCGCTCAATTGTCATTCAAAGTGCGTCAGCGCCGAAAGCTGAAAATTGGTCTGGGCAGGAGGGGGGTTTAAGTGCCCAGTAAGCAAGTGGTTAATCAGTACTCCCCCGTATTACTGCTTTATGTGTTTCGCAGAGTACACTTGGAGAGCATTCTGGACTATCATTCGTCTGAAAGAACCATTTTATCTCCCTCTAGACATCCTCTAATACCATGGGGTCCTGAAGAAGGCTTTCATTGAGTTTCCACACCATAGGGGCTGAGTGACGTCTATCTGCAAGATTATATTTAAAAAAGAATTGGTGCATGGTCTGACCAGGTAATTGACCCAATAGAAGCCTCCCTAACTGAATGTAGTTGTTTATGCGGAACAAAAAGAAAGGTCAATACGTGAGTATACTCTATGTGGGTTGGAAAAAAAAGAATAGTCTTTTTCCCTTGGGTGTAATAGGCGCCATATATCCACCATTTTTACTTCTGCCATTGCCTGAGAAATCCCTTTCCTTATTCTACGTGTTACTGACGATACCCCTGATGAAGTATCTTCCTTGAGTATCAAGGGGACATTAAGGTCCCCTTCCATGATCAACTGTCCTTCTGCAAACTCCATGAGTTTTTCTAATGTCTTTTTTACAAAAAGGTCTTGCTGTATATTTGGTGCATAATAAGAAGCTAAAGTCCAATACCTCCAATGGTTCCTTTGAGGAATAAATACCTTCCTTTAGTATCTATCAGGGAATCTATATGGTTCCACACCACTTTATTCGATATCATAAAAACAATGAAAATCCGTTTTTTTTTTTTTTCGTTTTTTTTCGTTATATTCGTTCATTTGATATCGTACGAATAAGCGAATGATTCGCTAAAAAATTTTAAAAAACGAAAAACGAAAACAGGAATGAAATGAAAAAATTCGTACATTCGTAACTTTTATTTTTTTGTTGAATTGGAAATTTTCCGTGTCCCTTACAATGGCGCTGCTTAACGTGCCTCGAATGGATTGAACGAAAAAATTCGTACATTCGTAACTTTTTTTTTTTTTTTTGTTGAATTGGTCATTTTCCGTGTCCCTTACAATGACGCTGCTTAACGTGCCTCGAATGGATTGAACGTAAAAATTCGTACATTCGTAACTTTTTTTTTTTTTTTTCGATTCGTAATTTTCCGTGTCTCTTACAATGTAATAATAGCACACACATTACATAACATTATGAATTATGCTCCGATTACGAATCTACGAAAACAATGTTACGAAAGTACGAATAAATCAATCTAACGAAAGTACGAATGTAACTAAATCTACGAAAAATACGAATGCGTCCGAATTTCGAATAAACGAAAATTAAACTAACAGAAAAACGAATCAACGAAAAAATAACTCTTCCGAAAATACGAATACGAACACCGACGACTTACGAATTTACGAATCGTTGCGAATCAACGGAAACGAAAAAAAACTAAATGAAAATAAACAAATTTTTTTGTTGTGCACATGTCTACTCCCTTGGTTTTAGAGTCAGGATTAAATGCATGGTACACCAATGGATAGTTTATGTTTCTCAGCAGAGGAAGGTTATTTTCTCTAAAATGTTTCTTGAATAAATGCAATATCTATCTGTAATCTCCTTAAATCTTGGAGTAATATACGTTTGTTTTTCCGGGATATTTACATTAAAGGACATTACAGAAAGGGTTTCCATATTCCCCTATGTGGGGAATATGTATATATATATACCGAAGGGAAAAACTCTTTCCTCCTTGGGGTCGATAACTTGCCAATCCTGAGAGGAAGCAATTGCTATCCATATAGCTTCCTATCTTCTCCTTTCATTTCTTATTCAGTCACCATTTGTTCTAATTGTATTAATTATTGTTAACGTCCATATGTCAATATGTCCTCCCGTTTCTCTTCATAAGTAGTCCCTTAATTGGTTTCTTCTTTTCCTTCTTAACAGCGCTTGTACTACTAGATAACATCCGACCTCTTCTCCTGCCGCCCATTATGTCCAATAGTACTTTGTTAATGTCATTGTTCCTAATGAATTAGGTTATTTAATTAGGGTAGTTCAGGGCTCAAGTCCTGCGGGAACGCATGGGAACGGAGTTCCTGTACTTTTTCCACAACAGGAACTAAGTTCCCTTTAGCAGCCGTGTCCTGCAAGACTTTGAAGTATGCGAGCTGTGTGGCAGGTGCTACACCAGCAGCTGC
The DNA here is from genome assembly GCA_028564925.1 of Lithobates sylvaticus. Lineage (NCBI taxonomy): Eukaryota > Metazoa > Chordata > Amphibia > Anura > Ranidae > Lithobates > Lithobates sylvaticus. Next base: position 619,546,037 of record CM053027.1, on the reverse strand, counting down.
CGATACAGCTCACAATAGTAAGTGCAGCACACATGACCATTCAGGCATTGCCAGTAGGGGGCCCCATGACAGCTTCCTCTTCGATCTACCTGTCAATCACAGCTAGCTGACAGGTAGATCAGGTCCCTGCTGCTAAGAGATTGTGTTTAGTCAGACCTGTCGTGATGCGCTCCTCCCCGCCGGCCCCTCCTGATTTTCTGTCTCCTCATCCTCCCTCCAGTCTCCTGCATACTTGCTCTGTGTGTCCCGCGGAATCCCCCCCTCCTCTATCTTCAGTGCCATATGATGAGAGAACCCAGAGGAGGAGCACAGCTATTCTGCTCACAGGACATGCAGGGAGAGAGGTGAGCTGAGGGAGGAACATCAGTTTGGGGTGGTAAGCTGAGCACAATACCTGGCAAAGTTTAATGCCAGGAGGGAAGTTTATGTGGAAATATGTGAAGGGTTGGAATAGCAGCGAGTGTGTGTTGGAGCCCTGCAGAGTTTGCAGCCCCCCAAGCTAATATACATCTCCTAAGCAGGAACACATCACTATCTCCCCAAGCATTCTGTCCAGATAATGTGCAGTTCATTTATCACCTTTCCGTTTAACCCTGTGTTATCCAAACTCTGTTCAATGAAAAGTGTAAACTCACCACATAAACACTCTATATACAAAATAACATTCCCCAATAAAGATCAGAACATGATGTTCACATTTGCATGGAAGCACAATTGAATGAATGCTGATTATTCAGAGAATTACCGTATTTATGTTTATTGAGGATTGTTTTTTTTTTATGTACTAACAGTTAAGCTTCATACACACAATACGAAAATTGGATGAAAAATACCACTTTTGAAGCGTTCGCGCATATGAGCGTATAATTTTTATTTTTTATTTTTGGTGGGCGAGTGGATCTTGGGTGGGAGTTCCCACACTTTTTTCCCCAGGACTTGACCCCTGGGGTAGTTCACTTATGTTTTGTAAGTTAGAATGACGGAGAATTAAAGGAGAGATGTGCACTTCCAAAGTCCTTAATTATCCAAAAAAAAAAAAAAGGGGGGTAAGGCAGGGAACTGTATAGAACAGGAACAAAAAAGTTCTTTCCATTTTCTTCTTGGATTTCGTATGCACCGTACACACAATAAGATTTTCCGACGGAAAATGTTCGATGGGAGCTTGTTGTCGGAACTCTGACCGTTTGTAGGCTCCGTTGGACATTTTCCATTGGAATTTCCGTCACACAAAAGTTGAGATCTGGTTCTCAAATTTTCCGACAACAAAATCCGTTGTCGTAAATTTCTGAACGTGTGTACACAATTCTGACACACAAGTTCCACACATGCTCGGAATCAAGCAGAAGAGCCGCACTGCTATTGAACAGTTTTCTCGGCTCATCGTACGTGTTGTACATCACCACGTTCTTGACGTTGGGAATTTCTGACAAGATTTGTGTGACCGTGTGTATGCAAGACAAGTTTGAGCCAACATCCGTCAGAAAACAAAAACATGGATTTTGTTGTCGGAATATCCTATCGTGTGTACGGGGCATTAGACTTTGTGGAAGATACCCATTACCCATTACCTTCTCCTGAAGATTCTCCTGTTCCAAAGCTTCTGGAATACCTCGGAGCCTCAGGTTACTGCGGCGGTTGCGGTCCTCAAGGTCTTCAATCTGGAGCTGCATGTCTGCCACTGTCCCCACATACGCCCCTCTCTCCCTCTCCATTGCTTCCACTCTCTCTCCCAGGGAAGTCATTGTTGCCTCACCTGCTGTAAGACGATCTGTTAGTAGTTGTATCTCCGTATGCACCTGAGGCATTTCCGTGTGGTGGGCGTCCTCCACCTTGTGGATGAGAGCCTCTATGTCTGTCTTCATAGGGAGGGCTTGTATTAGTGTTCTCAAGTCCTCCTCTGTATCACGCTTTGCCCGCCAGGAAAGCGCCACTTCGGACCCAGCTCCGACATTCTGAGTATCTGACGTGCTCTCCAGCCCCCCCCCCCCCCCCCCAGCCTCCTCCTGATGTGGCCTTCTCCACTTTTACAGATCCCGCTCCTTTCAAATTTGCCATTCTGATATCGGGGGCCCCCGCTTTTGTGAGGCTGAGAAATACTGCTGAATTTCGGAGTTGGCTATCACTGTACCTCGCTGCCTTGCAGGAGGTCTTGGTATCCCGCTGTTTGGCCGCATTCATGCCGGGAACTCCGGCCGTGTTGAGTCCGTCAATCTGTGATAGACATGTGCGATTAATTTCCGTAAATTCGTACATGCGGGAGGATCCGAAATACGGATTGCTATGCTTCCGAATTTTGTACGAAATACGAAATTTTGTTTACCAAATTCCGTTACAACGGAAACGTGACTGGTGTTTTGTTGACCAATCAGAGGTTTTCTTCTGCTGCTGAGTGAGGGTTGGGAAAATTACCTTTTTTTAATAATGGGAGTGGAAGACTGGTAGTCGATGGGAGATTCAGAATCGGACAAAATAAGATTGTTCGTTAATTACGATTGTGGAAAATGTTTGGTATAACTGCGCAAACCTTATAAAAAAATAAAAAATATAAACAACAGCTACACAAGAATGTGACAAATATTCAAATAAGGTAGTGTAAAAAATGTAGCGCTAAAGCAAATGGTGCAATAATAATACATGTAGACTACTAAAACATTCCCATATTCAGAAGTAAATAGTCCAACTAAGTGCAATGAGTGGATGTCAAGACAAAAATAGAAATAAAAGTCCTGTGACATAAATCCAATCCGTAAGCGGAAAATGTATATATGTATAGAAGTCCAACAGTGAAATGCCAATCTTCCAATGTGAAGTGCAATCCAAAACTGGTGAATCCTCTAAGTGAAAGAGATTGAATACTCTTACCAGAGCAGGTGGATCCGGATGTCAGCGACACCGAATCAGACAAGCATGAAAATACAGATAGGTGGCTCTCCCAGATAAAGCTGAGGACCCCGGATCTCGGATGTCGTCTCCTCTCGGCTGGAATGACCTCGGCAGTATCGACCAAGCTAGAAATGCAACTTATCCAAATATCCATAACGTGTGAGAAAAGAGAGAGGGAATGCTCCAATAGTGCAGGTCAAAAGAGATAGGTTTATTAAAACCAACATACATAAAATAATAAAATAGTGATCACACGGAAATAAAAGCAATGTGGGGAGCGCTAAGCCTTGCCCAACACATTTCGTCCTAATTGGACATCTACAGGGGCATCAAACTGCTCCCCCACATTGCACAAATATATATAGATAACTTAAAAATTACACATTCAATCGACATCAATCAATCAAACATGAAAGTAACATGACCTGTGATTGGACAAGGACTGGTCAGCTGTTATTTTGCACTCCAAGCCTCAATCCAAACGTCCAATAAAATAATAAAATCTTATTCCCAGCCAATGGCAAATGCATGTAGCTAAACTTATACACAAATTAATTTCCTCCGCGCGGTTAAAACCGCGCCAAAAGAGCCTACGAAAATAAGGCTCGCACTGACATGGCCACCATAGGAAAAACACATGCCATCTAAGCCAATGAGAGTAAACCGCGGAGCCGTGCGTAGACAGCGCGGTGACGTGTCACGTCTAGTGATGGTTTTTTGAGTATGGGGATAACCAGTGCATGTTTGAGCGGGGAAGAAAAGGTGCCGGAGGAGAGGGAGAGGTTGAAGATGTGGGTTAGGGAGTTGAGGATAGAGTGGGAAGGTGGTCGCAGTAATTGTGAGGGGACAGGGTCCAGGGAACAGGTAGTGAGGAGGGCCATGGAGAGGAGTCAACTTCATCTGTGGTAACTGGGCAAAATATAATATAATATTTATAATAAAATATACCGTATTTATTGGCGTATAACAGGCGCCGGCGTATAACACGCACCCCAAGTTTAGGAGGAAATTTTAAGGAAAAAAACTTTTAGGAGGGAAGTTTAAGGAAAAAAACTTACATTTAAATGCCCATCAATGCAGCCTTATCAGTGTCCATCTGCAGCCATGTCAGTGTCATTTGCAGCCTTGCATTGCAGCCTTGTCAGGCTTGCCGTTTAAAAATGGCACCGCCGAGATACAGAGCGGATGTCCTGCGTATCTCGGCAGCGCTCGGTAGCTCTCGGCCGTTCGACAGCTTTCGACTGTTTTCGGTGACTTACGGCCGCTCTCGGCCGTTCTTGGCGGCTTTCGGCCTTCCAAAAGCCGCCGAGAGTGTCCGAAAGCCGCTGAGAACGTCCGAAAGCCGGCGAGAATCTCACAATCGGCGGGAGATCAGCGTATAACACGCACCCAAGATTTTCTCCTGATTTTAAGGGGAAAAGGGTGCGTGTTATACGCCGATAAATACAGTAGTTTTATACTGTATAATAAAATATAATAAAAAAGGCAGCCTATGCTTCACCATTTGCTGTATTTAGCATTTTGACATCACATTTGGTTTAATATAATATAAAATGTATAATATAATAAAATGTACTATAATATTTCTAATAAAATATAATATTATACTGTATAATACAATATAGTATAATAATATTAAATAATAATATAATAATAAAATATAATATAATAATAATAAAGTAGTCTATGCTTTAGCATTTACTGTATTTTTATTTTGACATCACATTTGGCTTACTATAATATAAAATGTGCAATATAATAAATAATAGTTATAATAAAATATAATGCTATACTGTATAATAAAATATAATAAAATAAAAAAAAGTAGTATTTGCATTTTAACATCACATTTAGTTTAATATTATATAAAATGTATACTGTATAATAAAATATAATATTATACTGTATAATAAAACATAATATTATACTGTATAATAAAATATAATAATAAATAATATAATAATTTATAATAAAATATAAAATAATAAAAAAAAAATAGTCTATGCTTCACCATTTACTGTATAAACATTTAGCAGTGAAACAGGAAAGGAAAAATGGTAATTGGATTTTTACAAACAGGTGGAGCATTTGTGGCGTTCGCTCTGCCCAAAAAACTCCCGTCTAACACAGGAACTGAACTTTCGCCGTGATCCTCGAGCTCTTGATTGCGGCAGACAGGCGGATGGAGGGGAACTGCAAAGAGCCTTTCACGTAATGATTAATTTATTGAGCCCTAATAAATGTCCTTTTTTTAAAAAAGTTGCTGTAAATAATTCACAAAAAAAGTATTAAAATCTCCGGTTGGATCAAGAGAAGTTTTATATAAAAAAATACGTATATGAAAGAAAATGCGGAGAAAGCAGAATCTTCCACGAGAAGAAGGTCACACACACATATAAACATTTCATTACTCATCGGGGCAGATTTATAAATCAGTGAATAGGACCGAACATTCAGGACAGAGATGTCCACTCACATCACACGTCTTATTGTTGACGAAAAAAGACTCAGGTCCATCCAGTCCAACTTGTGTGATTTATATTCTCCAACAATTCTCATAGCCATGTGTATTCTGCTTCCTGAGGAAGACGTCTAAAAGTTTTGTGACGTTGTCGACTTTCTCAGCCAGTACCACTTTCTGGAGGGAGGGAGTTCCACATGTTACTGCTCTAACAGTAAAGAACCCCCTTCCTCCATCTAAGGTTAAACCTCCTTTCTTCTAACCTCAAATCATGGCCTAATGTCCTTTTCAGGGATTTAAGCGTAAACAGTTTAGTCTTGTTACTGGGGTCAACTTTGATATATTTGTACATTGTAATCATATCCCCTCTTAATCACCTCTTGTCCAAAGTAAATAACTGTCATCTATGGCATCGATCTTCATAGCCGAGCTTCTCCATCCTCCAAAGCTGAGCTCCTCGATCCTCCAAGCTGAACTCCCCATCTTCCATAGCTGAGCTCCTCCATCTCCCATAGCTGAGCTCCTCCATCCCCCAAGCTGAGCTCCTCCATCCCCCATAACTAAGCTCCTCCATCTCCCATAACTGAGCTCCTCCATCTCCCATAACTAAGCTCCTCCATCTCCCATAACTAAGCTCCTCCATCTCCCATAACTGAGCTCCTCCATCCCCCAAGCTGAGCTCCTCCATCTTCCATAACTGAGCTCTCTCATTCCTCATAGCTAAGCTCCTCCATCCCCAAAGCTGAGCTCCTCCATCTCCCAAGCTGAGCTCCTCCATCTTCCATAACTGAGCTCCTCCATCTTCCATAACTGAGCTCCTCCGTCCCCGAAAGCTGAGCTCCTCCATCCCCCAAAGCTGAGCCCCTCCATCTTCCATAACTGAGCTCTCTCATTCCTCATAGCTGAGCTCCTCCATCCCCCAAAGCCGAGCTGCTCTATACCCCAAACTGATCTCCTCCATCTTTCATAACTGAGCTCCTCCATCCCTCATATCTGAGCTCCTTCATCCCTCTTAGCCAAGCTCCTCCATCCCCCAAAGCTGATCTCCTCCATCCCCCAAACTGAGCTCCCCCATCTTCCATAACTGAGCTCCTCCATCTCCCATAACTGAGTTATTTCATCCCTCATAGCCGAGCGCCTCTATCCCCCAAAGCTGAGCTCCTCAATGCTTTTGTACATTGTAATCATATCCCCACTTAATCGCCTCTTGTCCACAGTAAATAATCGTCATCTATGTCATCGATATTCATAGCTGAGCTCCTCCATCCTTCATAGCTGAACTCCTCCATCCCCCAAAGCTGAGCTCCTCCATCCTTCATAGCTGAGCTCCTCCATCCCCGAAGCTGAGCTCCTCCATCCTTCATAGCTGAGCTCCTCCATCCTCCATGGCTGAGCTCCTCCATCCCTCATAGCCGAGCTCCTCCATCCCTCATAGCCGAGCTCCTTCATCCCTCATAGCCGAGCTCCTCCATCCACCATAGCTGAGCTCCTCCATCCACCATAGCTGAGCTCCTCCATTCTCCATAGCTGAGCTCCTTCATCCTCCATAGCTGAGCTCCTCCATCCTTCATAGCCGAGCTCCTCCATCCCCCATAGCTGAGCTCCTCCATCCCTCATAGCCGAGCTCCTCCATCCTCCATGGCTGAGCTTCTCCATCCCTCATAGCCGAGCTCCTCCATCCTCCATAGCTAAGTTCCTCCATCCGCCATAGCTATGCTCCTCCATCCCTCATAGCCAAGCTCCTTCATCCTCCATAGCTGAGCTCCTTCATCCTCCATAGCTGAGCTCCTCCATTCCTCATAGCCAAGCTCCTCCATCCTCAATGGCTGAGCTCCTCCATCCTCCATAGCTAAGCTCCTCCATCCGCCATAGCTATGCTCCTCCATCCGCCATAGCTATGCTCCTCCATCCCTCATAGCCAAGCTCCTCCATTCTCCATAGCTGAGCTCCTCCATCCTCCATGGCTGAGCTCCTCCATCCCTCATAGCCAAGCTCCTCCATCCCTCATAGCCAAGCTCCTCCATCCCCATAGTTGAGCTCCTCCATCCCTCATAGCCAAGCTCCTCCATCCTCCATAGCCGAGTTCCTCCATCCCTCATAGCCAAGCTCCTCCATCCTCCATAGCTGAGCTCCTTCATCCCTCATTGTCAAAATCCTCCATATATTTACCCCTTCAAGATGTCTTCAGGCTGGTTATGTGATGCATGATGTTCTCTTCACCTCTTCTCCCAGTAAGGGGCAGTTCTCTATGGTTTTACAGAACAGTGCTGCCACGTCCTGCACTCACAAGATGTCCTCAGTCAACCAGGTTGGCCTGGTGGACAATATTCAACCAAGAAGTCTAAGGACATCTTGTGGCAGAAAGAGTTTACTGCAGGGTGCAGCAATGTAGAGGAGGTAAGTATCTGCTTTAAAACCTCCTGGGGGGACCCTATAGGAAAAATGGTAATTAATTTAATATGCCACAAAAATATAAAGAAATATAAATACCATTTTTTGAAAAGTACATTAACAAACCCTTCAGGTGGTCCAGTGAGGGAAGTGTTAATAAATAAAGTAAACATTCCCCCCTAAGGTGTAACAAAATATATTGAAGCTGCCACAGACTGTTACATACAATACATGTTACTACAATAGCATGGAGGGAAACGTGTATTATTAATACGCCCTGAAGAGCAGGCAATCAATTTCAGCTCAGCAGATCAGAGGTCTAATCATTACAGATACAGCTGGACTTGTGCGTGTCTCCGGGGCGAGAAGTGATGGCATGGCGTGCACTTTTGAAAAGCACTGATGTCCTCTCCCCAAGAACTGCATTCCTTTCACGGCAGGAAAAAAGACAGTAAATGACATTTTAGGCAGCATGTGTATAAAATTTCTTGCACTCCATTGGGCTCAGAACCTTCCCGTGGTGATGATTTAGTACAGAGATTTTCATCCTCCATAACGGCCATGTTCCTGAGGTCTCACACTGGTCTGTGCTTCTTGCTGGGCACATGCAGTATGAAACTCATATTACTTCCTACAAGGTTCAAAATCTATTCACTTTAACATTCTGACTGTTTGTATAGACTCTCGGACCTTCAAGTGTCAGGGGTAGGATGAAGCTTCCATGTCTCCAGTGGGTAACGGGTTCCCCAAGACAAGGAGTATCCAATCCTTACTAGAAATCAACTCAATCATAAATGGAGTTCACCACAAGGCATTCTTGAGTCTGACAAGTTGCACGTCAACTTGAAAGCAGGCGCGGGTTTCTTTCTGTCCTGTAGTTGGCGCTGTGCCATTATTACAGAAGGAGTAGAGTCAGTTAAGGGCAGGGCTCAAGTCCTGCGGGAACGCATGGGTACGGAGTTCCTGTACTTTTTCCACAACAGTAACTCAGTTCCTGTTAGCAGCTGCGTCCTGCAAGACTTTGAAGTATGTGAGCTGTGTGGCAGGTGCGACACCATCAGCCGCCGACACAGCTCGCAATAGTAAGTGCCGCACACCAGGGGTGGATTGACCATTCAGGCATTGCCAGTAGGGGGCCCCATGACAGCTTCCCCATGGCAACCTCTCAATCTACCTGTCAATCACCGCTAGCTGATGGGTAGATCAGGTCCCTGCTGCTAAGAGATTGTATTTAGTCAGACCTCTCGTGATGCGCTCCTCCCCGCCGGCCCCTCCTGATTTTCTGTCTCCTAATTCCCCCCCCCCCCCAGTCTCCAGCCTACTTGCTCTGTGTGTCCCACTGAATCCCCCCTCCTCTATCTTCAGTGCCATATGATGAGAGAACCCAGAGGAGGAGCACAGCTATTCTGCTCACAGGACATGCAGGGAGAGAGGTGAGCTGAGGGAGGAACATCAGTTTGGGGTGGTAAGCTGAGCACAATACCTGGCAAAGTTTAATGCCAGGAGGGAAGTTTATGTGGAAATATGTGAAGGGTTGGAATAGCAGCGAGTGTGTGTTGGAGCCCTGCAGAGTTTGCAGCCCCCCCAAGCTAACATACATCTCCTAAGCAGGAACACATCACTATCTCCCCAAGCGTTCTGTCCAGATAATGTGCAGTTCATTTATGACCTTTCCGTTTAACCCTGTGTTATCCAAACTCTGTTCAATGAAAAGTGTAAACTCACCACATAAACACTCTATATACAAAATAACATTCCCCAATAAAGATCAGAACATGATGTTCACATTCGCATGGAAGCACAATTGAATGAATGCTGATTATTTAGAGTATTACCGGATTTATGTTAATTGAGGATTGTTTTTTTTTTTATGTACTAACAGTTAAGCTTCATACACACAATACGAAAATTGGATGGAAAATACCACTTTTGAAGTGTTCGTGCATAGGAGCGTATCGTTTTTTTTTTTTGGTGGGGGAGTGGATCCCACACTTTTTTCCCCAGGACTTGACCCCTGGTTAAGGGAATTTTCCCCTTATGGACTCTCTTTACGTTCTGAGAGAGGTCAGTTGTCTGGAAGGACACTTTCATCTCTGGAGATTTCAGGCAGCCATCTGGATGTGGGATCTTATGTAATAATGTACCCACCTCATTCGGGTGTGCCTGGAGCGAGTGGTAGGTCAGGGATAGAGACACCGCTGATGAAGGAAAGTGCATAGTACAGGGAAAGGTTCCTGGTGAATAAGGTAGCTCAGGGACAACGCCTGTCTTGAGGAACATCCTGAAATCAGTAACGTGGGGGATGTTCTCAGCATTATAGTGCAATCCCGGTACACCACAAACCACCACCTCTCCAGCAGAACTTGTCTTCCAGTAGCAGAGGCCCAAGCCTGGTGACACTGTGTAAATACCAACTGATATATTGCCTGTAGGCAGATGCAGTCTACTTTCTCCACTGCAGGTGGGGTTTTTCCGCAGCGGCACCGCAGTTGGAGAAGAAATCGAGGGAAACACAGTTAGTCTATGTAGATAAAAAAACGAAAGCAGCCAGTTGGGACTTTGTATGAGAACGCAAGGCTACCACCGCCAAGAGCCTCCATCCCTATTAATTTGATAAAAAGGAAGGAAGGTGGGAGTTTATATGAAGCATACACCCCTGGAGACAGGGGCGTTGCTAGGTATACAAAAGATCTTGGGCTAGAGCCCATAGCAGCGTAGTAAAGAAAGTCATACGCTTGGGCGGGCATACACATGTATATACAGTAATATACGTGTGTATATATATCCCCAGAGAGCCCCCCACTTACATCAGGGTCCCCATAGAGAGCCCCTCCCACTTACATCAGGGTCCCCAGAGAGCCCCCCCTTACATCAGGGTCCCCAGAGAGCCCCCCCTTACATCAGGGTCCCCAGAGAGCCCCCCCTTACATCAGGGTCCCCAGAGAGCCTCCCCCTTATATCAAGGTCCCCAGAGAGCCTCCCCCTTATATCAAGGTCCCCAAAGAGCCTCCCCCTTGTATCAGGGTCCCCAGAGAGCCCCCCACTTACATCAGGGTCCCCAGAGAGCCCCCCCTTACATCAGGGTCCCCAGAGAGCCTCCCCCTTATATCAAGGTCCCCAAAGAGCCTCCCCCTTGTATCAGGGTCCCCAGAGAGCCCCCCACTTACCTCAGGGTCCCCAGAGAGCCTCCCCCTTACATTAGGGTTCCCAGAGAGCCCCCCTCCTTACATCAGGGTCCCCACAGAGCATCCCCTCCCCTTGGGGACCCCTGCAGAGACTCTGGGCTATAGGCCCCAGATTTGGGGGTATAGCCTACAAAGCCACCCCCTAGCGATGCCACTGCCTGGAGATATCACAATATAAATGAAGATGGGCGGTACTAAGTATATTAGAACTATGGACATTCCATGACAGCATTGCAAAACAACAATTGGCAGTTATTGGTTTATTGATATAAAATATAACAATAATAGTAATACCATGATAAAATATTGACATAGTAAGTTCATAATGTAAACAATATAAAGAACAAAGTTCATTGGAATTTATAAAATAGGACAATGATAATAATGATAGTATATACTAGTAAGATATTGAGTTCCTATTATGCACATTGTATAGAACCATTTTCATAAAAGCGTGTCTCCCTCGTAAAAAAAAAAAAAAAAAACAGTATCTCTAGTTCATTGGTACAATCCAATTGGTAAATATGGTAATTGATGGTGTTGCAAAATATGAGTGGAAAGGCATCTATTGTCTCGACGCGTTTCGTGGCGACTGCCATTCTTCAGGAGAAAGTATGGGGTAGATGTCTATAAGTATTGAAACACATAATTGATTTGTAAAAATAGAATAATGGGTATTTTATGTAGGGAGAGGAGAGGGGTGATATCACCAATTTACCAAGACTACTTACAGGAATGCCAATAAGACTGGGTGCAAGTATGGAGGGCCGGAGGCCGACCAGAAACAACATCAGTCCCGGGAGCTGAGGTGGACAAACCCGATTGTAGATAACCAAAGGGAGACGATATTTCCCAGGGGTGTATGCTTCATATAAAGTCCCACCTTCCTTCCTTTTTATCACAGTTCCTCTATGGTTTCCTGGGTCACTGGGGAAGCACACGAATGGATGCTGATGTCCCGTGTGACTCCAGCAGCCATTATGGGTCAGACAGAGCCTACTTAAGACCCTGGCTCCTAGGCTTGGCGCCCCTTTGGCGAGTTGGTAGAGTAAGGACAGGTTCCCTGCCTGTTAGAGACAGTATTAGCAATGGGGAGAGGTTCCTGATGAGGAGGGAAAGTGTAGGGTCGCAACCCCCTTGGACATCCTCCTGTTTTGGGCACTGGATAACCAGACCACATTCCGCTCTCTTAACAGACACCGTCAACCCAGTTGATACTTATCATCTTCACATCACTGGAATTCATGAGTGTACCCGGTTGGGCAGGCGTCCCTCCGGTTTGTTGTGAACTGCTGTTACTTTACTTCAATACAATGTTCTATTGCACTTACTGCCGCCGCACACACTGAACCCCATCTACATGCCTTATATCGGTGCCTACTAAAACCGACCTTTTTCATTACCACTAATCTTTATACAAGATAAATTACAACATCAAGAACTGTGATATTCCCTGATATTTTCACGCACAACCATCTCTTTTTTTTTTTTTTTAAATAATCTTTATTTATTTTCTTAATTATCATACAAAATACATTCTCTACATGCATAAGTTCATTTTAAATAAATACCCTTCAACCTTTAGTTCTCTTTTCCTTCCCGCCCTACCTCCATGCCTCCTGATATGTTCTTCTTTATTTTTCCTTATCTTATTTACCTTTCCTATAAACTTCCCTTTCCTCTTCTCCTCTTCCCTACTCCTATCTATTTTACTTCTATGGGGCTTTTCTTTATTATTATTATAATGGGTATCCCAACCCATTCCAGCCATGGTTTCCACATCTTTTTAAATTCTTTCAGGTTTCCTCTCCTTATATATACCACTTTTTCCTTCCATACTGTTTCCGTGATTAATCTCGCCCATTCTCCTACCGTAGGGGGGTTTCTCAGCCTGCCACCTCTGCGCTATTAGCTTTCTCGCCTGGAACAGACATCTCATCACTACGTTAATTACACAGGAGCCACCACTTATTCCCTCATCCAATCCCATTATACACAGTCTAGGGTTCATTTCTAGTCTTACATCAAGTACCGCATTCAAAGTATTAAGGATTTCTGACCAGTAGCGGAACAATTTTGGACACTTCCATATCATATGTGCTAAATCTCCAGTATCCTGGCACCCAGGGCACCTGGCCTCCGTTCTCCACCCGAACTCGAAGAGTCTCTTAGGTGTATAATATGTCCTGTGTAACAACATCAGATATGAGACCTTCTGTGCGGGCGAGACCGATACCACGTGTCCTTTCTCTAGTATTCTCATCCACTGTTCATCCGAGAACGTTTTCAAATTCCTTCTTCCATTTCCCCCTACTCTTAAGTCGTTCTGGGCTTTCTACACTACCTTCACATATATACAGAAAGATTTCTGCTATAAATCCTCTAGTCTTATCTTGGGACCCTATTCTCTGGTACACTGGAAAGTTATTCCAAGTCGGTCCTTGTTTCTCGAATTGTTTATTTAACCACTTGGACCAATTGGCAGCCAAAGGACAAGGCCCCTTTTTGCAATTCGGCACTGCGTCGCTTTAACTGACAATTGCGCAGTCGTGCGACATGGCTCCAAAACAAAATTGGCGTCCTTTTTTTCCCACAAATATAGCTTTCTTTTGGTGGTATTTGATCGCCCCTGCGGTTTTTATTTTTTGCGCTATAAACAAAAATAGAGCGACAATTTTGAAAAAAATGCAATATTTTTTGCTATAATAAATATCCCCCAAAAATATATAAAAAGAAATTTTTTTTTCCTCAGTTTAGGCCGATACGTATTCTTCTACATATTTTTGGTAAAAAAAAAAATCGCAATTAGCGATTATTGATTGGTTTGCGCAAAAGTTATAGCGTTTACAAAATAGGGGATAGTTTTATAGCATTTTTATTAATATATTTTTTTTTTAATAGTAATGGCGGCGATCAGCGATTTTTATTGTGACTGCGACATTGTGGCGGACACATCGGACATTTTTGACACATTTTTGGGACCATTGTCATTTATACAGCAATCAGTGCTATTTAAATGCATTGATTCCTGTATAAATGACAGTTGTAGTGAAAGAGTTAACCACTAGGGGGAGGGGTTATGGGCTGTGACGTGTGTGTGTTTTTTATAAATTAGGGGCGGGGCTGACGTCTGACGTCATTGATCGGCTTTCCCGATGACCGGGAACAGCCAATCAATGACAGGCAGAGTAGGAAGCGCGGGGAGAGGTTTGTTTACACAGACCTCTCCCCGTTCTTCAGCTCCGTGACCCGATCGCGGGACACCAGCGGCGATCGGGTCCGCTGGTCCCGTGGCCGGGGTCACGTAGCTCCCGACCGCGCCGCCGGCGGCGCGCGCGCGACCCACGAGCAGGCATTTAAAGGGCCACGTACAGGTACGTGGTTTTGCCTGCCTGTGCCATTCTGTAGACGTATATCTACATGAGGCGGTCGGGAAGCGGTTAAGGCATGTCTAATTTGTAGATATTTATAAAATGAATGCTTAGGTATATATCGTATTTCGCTCTCAGTGTAGCAAATGTCTTTAGTGTCTTTCCCTCATACATCTGGGTTAACTTATCTATTCCCTTTATTTCCCACTCTTTAATTTTTCCTATTATCTCTACTTCCTGCAGGTTCTTATTATGCCAGAGGGGGGCATATTTTGTCACGCCCTCTAACCCTACGCACAACCATCTCTAGGGTTTACAGAGAATGGTCCGAAAAAGAGAAAATATCTAGTGAAAATGCCTTTTTGATGTCAGAGGTCAGAGGAGAATGGGCAGACTGGTTCCAGATGATAGAAAGGCAACAGTAACTCAAATAACCACTCGTTACATCCAAGGTATGCGGAATACCATCTCTGAATGCACCGGGGGACATTCCTGTCAGCTAAGAACAGGAAACTGAGGCTACAATTCGCCAGGCTCACCAAAATTGGACAATTGAAGATTGGAAAAACGTTGCCTGGTCTGATGAGTGATGAGTCTGGGTTTCAGCTGCGACATTCAGATGGTCGGATCAGAATTTGGCGTAAACAACATGAAAGTATGGATCCATCCTGCCTGGTATCACCGGTTTAGACTGGTGGTGGTGGTGTAATGGTGTGGGAGATATTTTCTTGGCACACTTTGGGCCCCTTAGTACTAATTGAGCTTCATTTATACACCACGGCCTACCTGAGTATTGTTGCTGACCATGTCCATCCCTTTATGACTACAGTGTCCCCATCTTCTGATGGCTCCTTCCAGCAGGATAATGCACCATGTCACAAAGCTCCGATCATCTCACCACTTGACAATGAGGTCCCTGTACTCCAGTGGCCTCCACCCTCACCAGATCTCATCCAATAGAGCACCTTTGGGATGTGAAACGGGATATTTGCATCATGGATGTGCAGCCGACAAATCTGCAGCGAATTCTTACATTGGTCATCAGTTGAGAAGATCAGTGGAGAAGGGCCCCTTACATTGGTGATCAGTGTAGGGGCCCTTCCTCACTGATCACCAATGTAAGGGGCCCTTCCTCACTGATCACCAATGTAAGGGGCCCTTCTTCACTGATCACCAATGTAAGGGGCCCTTCTCCACTGATCTTCTCAACTGACGACCAATGTAAGGGGACTATTCATCACTGACCAACAATGCAGAGGTTATCTTCTCCAATGACCACCAATATAAGGGGCCCTTCTCCACTGACCAGCAATGCAAGGGACCATTTTCCACTTTCCACCAATCTAAGGATCCTTCTTCACTAACCAACAATGTAAGGGTCCACTTCTTCACTGACCACCAATGTAAGGGGATCCTTTTGCACCAGTCACCTATTTATTCTTCGATCATGTTAATGTATAATGAACAATAGATACAATCCTTTTTAGGAGGGGTTACTTGAAACCCAGAAAATCATTTCAAGGGTTCCTTGGTAGTAAAAGATTGGGGAAGGTTGCTTTATACACAAGCTGGGGTCAGCCAGCTTGGGGTCAGCCTGACATAATTGTCCAGACAGGCAGCAGACTGTGGAAATGAGGATAGTCACAGTACAGTATACTTACAAAATAATAAAAAGAAGTGACAAGATAAAGGGATAGAATAAAAAGAACGCTTGAAAATGACAAAGAAATATAAAGTTAATTACAATCGATGGAATGTTTCTCAGAGGTGGGATTAACTGGCGATTTAAACAGCATCTTTGTAAAAATCAAATTGTCTTTAGTAGTTTAATACATTGTACAGGAAGGAAGGAATTTTGCATTTTTAATGTTGCCCTTTAAGCATCATTAAAGTTGCTGCCGCACACCAAATGGAATTTAGTACATTTGTTGTTCTTTCTTTTTGCTTTGGTACATGCCCCCCGGGGCAGCAGCAAGTCCATAATGACATTTGGTTAACAATGCCTTGCCTATTAGCCTACAAACTGCCCATTGCTGTTTTTAACCACTTGCTTACTGGGGACTTAAACCCCCCTCCTGCACAGACGAATTTTCATCTTTAAACGCTGATGCACTTTGAATGACAATTGCGCGGTCATATAACACTGTACCCAAATGACATTTTTTTTCCACAAATAGAGCTTTCTTTTGGCGGTATTTGATCACCTCTGCGGTTTTTATTTTTTGTAAAAAAAATGTAAAAAGACGAAATTTAAAAAAAAATATATTTATATATATATATTTTTTTTATATTTTGTTAGAAAAATTTAGCAAACAGGTAATTTTTCTCCTTCATTGATGTACGCTGATAAGGCTGCACTGATGGGCACCGATAAGCTGCACTGATGGGCACTGATGGGCTGCACCGATGGGCACCAATGGGCTGCTTTGATGGGCACCGATAAGGTGGCACTGATGGGCACTGATAAGCGGCACTGAGAGGTGACACTGAGAGGTGGCACTGATGGATGGCACTGAGAAGTGGCACTAATAGGTGGCATTGATAGCTGGCATTGATGGGCACTGATGGGTGGCAATAATGGGCACTGATCGGCACTGGTAGGTTACACTGATAGGCAGCACTGCTAGGTGGCACTGATGAGGCACTGATTGGCACCACTGGTGGGCACTGATGAGGCACTGATTGGGACCACTGGTGGGCATTGATAGATGACACTTGTGGGAATTGATAGGTGGCACTCATGGGCGTTGATAGGTGGCACTGGTGGGCACTGTGGGCACTGGCAGGTGGCACTGACAGGCGGTAATTGGGGGCACAGATGAGGCATATGTGCCTCCTTCCTCTTCGGGACCGATGTCACTTGCACATAAGCCGGTAATCGGCCTTTTTTTCTCCACGCGCTGTCAGCTTGAGGAGAAAAAAAAAAAGAGTACAGAGCTTTTGTTTACATCACGTGATCAGCTGTCATTGGCTGACAGCTGATCACGGGTTAAGGGGCCGGGAACGGCCCCTTACTAGGATCTGTGATCACCCGAGTCTCAGTGACTCTGTGATCACAGCGCACGCCCTGCAACACGCGCGCAGGGAGCGTGCAAAGGGGAGGACAGCATATGGTGACCTCCCAGAAAATTCAGGTCCACGCTGTGGCCTTCATTTGGCTATAGCGCGGACGCCAAGTGGTTAACATGACTAGGGTATAAAAGGTGATTTTGTCTCTATGACTGCTTGACCAACACTCCCCCTTATTTCTTTACCCAAGTAACATGCGTGACCCCATAACTGGAGTTCAATGGCCAAAGCAGCCTTTTATCAAACCAAATTGTATAAATAACATATACAAATCATACAAGCAACAGTCAGTACCTTCTGAAGTTTGGAGCCCCAAGGTCCTTGTAGGCACCACTACTTCGCGTACATCCTTAACCAAACGTAGGCCTCCAGCCGCAAAACACTGACTCAGAGACAACACCACTATTAGCAGGTACAACCCAGACAAACCACAAGGAGCCGTACCCAAGACGGGTCCCTACCAATTTACATTTATCAAATAAAGCACATATAGGACCTTGACAGGTCACCGTAGGAAATAGCCCAAAAGTGCCCAAGAACTTAACCACCAAAAGAGGGAGGGAAGTTGTTTTCCGACGTCGTCTCTCTCCTGAGTGAAGACCTCACCAGGATCCTCCTACTCGTCAACTTCTGAAGCCCCACCTGTTACCTCCACTCCACCAATTATTTATCTATTTATTTTAAACCCTCCTAAAAATCCTACCGCTCCAAACCCCCTTATAACCCCGTCATGTCAGCCCTCCGTCTAGGTTTCTTTTCCTTAATCCGGGACTTGCTTTCACCTCCTGTTGATTTCAATGGAGTTTGCAGGTGGCACTGGAACTTCCTTTAAGTATATCTAAAGGCAAAACTTGAAGTGGAGAGTAGGGATGGGCTCGGTGTTCGATTCGAACCCATGTTCGAATCGAACATCGGCGTTCGCCCGTTCGGCGAGCCCAGAACTATTTGGGCCGCTCGCATCAAATTCGTGTAATGCGAGCGGCCCGCAATGCATTGCGCCAGTCGCAGTGCAATGCTGGCTGATGATTGGCCAAGCATGCACTGTGACCCCGCATGCTTGGCCAATCACAGCGCCTGCAGCGAGGAGAGCCATAATTGGCTACAGGCAGGATGCCTGTAGCCAATTATAGCTCAGGGGCTTTAGTACACGCCCCACGGTATAAGAGGCCGCCGCGGCGGCCTCGCATATTGTGTTTCAGTGTCAGTGTGTCAGTGTGCTGCTGACAATATGTGCTCTATTTCTGGGGATTTGTGTGTGTGTGCTGTTAGTACAGCATTGCAGTATCACATCTGGGGGGTGTCTATAGGTTGCCTGTGAAGGGGGGCAGGTTTCCTGTGCTTAGAACTGTCCCTGCAAAAAGTGTCATTTTTGCAGGAAAAAAGCTATTTAAAAGCACTCGCGTGGGGGTCCCCCCAAATTCAATAACCAGGCCCTTCAGGTCTGGGATGGATATTAAGGGGGACCCCAGCCCAAAAAAAAAATATGGCGTAGGGTCCCCCTCAAAATCCATACCAGACCCTTATCCGAGCACGCAACCGAAAGGGGGGGACGAGAGCGGCCCCCCCTCCCACCTGAACCGTACCAGGCCACATGCCCTCAACATTGGGAGGATGCTTTGGGGGTCTGAGACCCCCAAAGCACCTTGTCCCCTTGTCCCCATGTTGATGAGGACAAGGGCCTCTTCCCCACAACCCTGGCCGGTGTTTGTGGGCGGGGGGGTTATCAGAATCTGGAAGCCCCCTTTAACAAGGGGACCCCCAGATCCCGCCCCCCCCCCCTGTGTGAAATGGTAAGGGGGTACCCCTACCATTTCACCAAAAAAGTGTCAAAAATTGTAAAAATGACAGGAGACGGTCTTTGACAATTCCTTTATTAAAATCTTCTTTCTTCTGGTCTTCCTTTCTTCATCCTTCGGTTTCTTCATCTTCTCCTTCCGGCATCTTCTTCTTCCATCATCTTCTTCCTCTGATCCGCTTCTTCTTGCACTGGTCTTCTCGTCCTTCTCGTCTGGCATCTTCTTCCAGAAGGATGAAGAAAGAAGAAAGAAGATTTTAATAAAGGATTTGTCAAAGACCGCCTCCTGTCATTTTTACAATTTTTGACACTTTTTTGGTGAAATGGTAGGGGTACTTTTGTACCCCCTTACCATTTCACACAGGGGGGGGGCCGGGATCTGGGGGTCCCCTTGTTAAAGGGGGCTTCCAGATTCCGATAAGCCCCCCGCCCGCAGACCCCCACAACCACCGGCCAGGGTTGTGGGGAAGAGGCCCTTGTCCTCATCAACATGGGGACATGGTGCTTTGGGGGTCTCAGACCCCCAAAGCATCCTCCCAAGGTTGAGGGCATGTGGCCTGGTACGGTTCAGGCAGGAGGGGGGGCCGCTCTCGTCCCCCCGCCTTTCCTGCGGCCTGCCAGGTTGCGTGCTCGGATAAGGGTCTGGTATGGATTTTGAGGGGGACCCCACGCCATTTTTTTTGGCTGGGGTTCCCCTTAAAATCCATCCCAGACCTCAAGGGTCTGGTATGGATTTTGAGGGGGACCCTACGCCATTTTTTTTTTTGTGGCTGGGGTCCCCCTTAATATCCATCCCAGACCTGAAGGGCCTGGTTATTGAATTTGGGGGGACCCCCACGCTTTTTTTTTAATTTATTTTTAATTTTTTATCAATGACTTTTTTTTTTATGAATGACTTTCAATGAATGACTGTTCTCTGTGTTACGGGAGCCATCAATTCATTATAGCCGCGAGTGATTTTAAATAGCTTTCTTTCCTGCAAACATGACACTTTTTGCAGGGACAGTTCTAAGCACTTGAAACATGCGCCCCTTTACATGCATACTATAGACACCCCCCAGGTACGAAATTTAAAGGAATATTACACTTTTATTGTTTCAATTTAAGCATTATTAAAATCACTGCTCCTGAAAAAACGTCCGTTTAAAAAAAAAAAATTTGCATTGATACATGTCCCCTGGGGCAGGACCCAGGTCCCCAAACACTTTTTATGACATTAACATGCATATTAGCCTTTAAAATTAGCACTTTTGATTTCGAACGTTCGCATCCATTATAACTAATAGGGTTCTAAAGCTCGCACGGACTTTAGGTCCGTTCGCGGGTTCTGGTGCGAGCCGAACAGGGGGTTGTTCGGCTCATCCCTAGTGGAGAGGGATTAGAACACATCAGGTTTTTATTGCTGTCTGTGACTCCCGTTAAGGAGATTTCCCCCTCTCTATTTGTCCTGTTTACCGTTATCATTGAAAGTGAAAGTAAAAGAAAATCGCATATTTTGGGTTGTCCCCAGAAAAGTAATAGAGGGGGACACTAGTTCTGGTGACCTGGGGGGTCCGCAAGGAATTCCCTTAATTTGCAGGGATTTTCTCTCAATTCCTGTTTGGCTATTGGACAGGACATGAAGGGAAATCTCTGCAATGGGACACAGATGGGGAAAAAAAATCTGACAGGGGTTATTACCCTCCCTTACTCTATCCAAAATGAAAAGAAAAAGTTGTGCCTATAGTTCTACTTTAAGTTTATAAACTTGCACTTAATCTGAACCCAAAGCATTCGGCTCATTAGTACTGATCGCAATGTAAGAAAGCACTTCTTCATGGAAAGGGGTCTCGCTTTAGTTACCACCAAAGTACTTATCACTAATGTAAGGGGGCCCCTTTTCACTTGCCACCAATGTAAGGGGACCCTTTTCTACAGATCACCAATGTAAGGGGATCCTTTTACACTGACAACCAATGTAAGGGGGCCCTTCTCCACTGACTACCAATGTAAGGGGACCCTCCTCCACTGACCACCAATATAAGGGACCCTTCTCCGCTGACCACCAATGTAAGGGTGACCCTTCTCTTAAAACCACCAATGTAAGGGGACCCTTTTCCACTGACCACCAATGTAAGAGGGCCCTTCTCCACTGACCACCAATGTAAGGGGACCCTTCTCCGAAAACTACCAATGTAAGGGGACTCTTTTCCACTAGCCACCAATGTAAGGAAACACTTCTTCACTGACCATCAATATAATAGGTCACTTCTTCACTGACTACCAATGTAAGTGGGCCCTTCTCCACTGACCACCAATGTAAGGGGACCCTTCTCCGAAAACCACCAATGTAAGGGGACCCATCTCCACTGACCATCAATGTAAGGAGACCCTTCTCCACTGACCATCAATGTAAGGGAACCCTTCTCCACTGACCATCAATGTAAGGGAACCCTTCTCTGCTAACCACCAATGTAAGGGAACCCTTCTCCGCTGACCACCAATGTAAGGGGACCCTTCTCCACTGACTACCAATGTAAGGGGACCCTTCTCCACTGATCACCAATGTAAGGGGACCCTTTCCACTGACTACCAATGTAAGGGGACCCTTCTCCACTGACCACCAATGTAAGGAGACCCTTCTCCACTGACCATCAATGTAAGGGAACCCTTCTCCGCTAACCACCAATGTAAGGGAACCCTTCTCCGCTGACCACCAATGTAAGGGAACCCTTCTCCACTGATTACCAATGTAAGGGGACCCTTTCCACTGACTACCAATGTAAGGGGACCCTTCTCCACTGATTACCAATGTAAGGGGACCCTTCTCCACTGACCACCAATGTAAGGGGACTCTTCTCCACTAGCCACCAATGTAAGGATACACTTCTACACTGACCATACCATCAATGTAATAGGTCACTTCTCCACTGACTACCAATGTAAGGGGGCCCTTCTTCACTGACTACCAATCTAAGTGGGCCCTTCTTCACTGATCACCAATATAAGGGACACTTCTCCACTGACCACCAATGTAAGGGGGCTCTTCTCCGCCGATCATCAATGCAAGGAGACCCTTCTTCACTGACCGCCTGTTATTCTTTGATTCCTTTAATTCGATCTACAGTTTACTGATCAACAATAGATAAAATAATTGTTAGCAGGGGTTGTCTGAGATCCAGAATCTTTTTCAAGGGATCCTTGGTGGTAAAAAGTTTGGGGAAGACTCTTGTATAGGCAACAAGCGGTAGTCAGACCAAAGCCAACATCTGGGGCAGTGGACAGGCAGTAAATGTCTAAATGAAAGTGAGGAAATTTACAAAAAAAATAAAAAATAAAAGAACATGTTGACAAGCTGATACAAAAATGTTGTAAATATAAAAAAAAGAGTTAATTCCGATCACTGAAATTTTTTCTTTCAATTTTTTCAAATTGTAAGAAAACGATTATTTTATAATATGTACATAAATACTCCTATTAATGAATAATACATTTCTCTGTCGGTTCTAAACTGGTTGTCAGCCAAAGAGAAAACATTACAGCGACATACTTTCTAACACTATAAAAATGCACAAACAAGCACAATCAACAATAAAAAGCATTGATGCGCAGAAGACAACTTTGGATGAATAGGACGCCGAGCCGCCTTTATTAAAGGAAAGATACAAGAGCGGGGATAAGTCGCTATGGTACGCTTGTAATGCCGGATTGCCTGAATGCGCGGATGCATGTGCGAAGAGCAAACACAATTATTGAACCTATCTAGCTGATTATTTACGGTGACGTCCAATCCGCACGGTGCGGCTCTAACCATGCAAATCAGGCTGGTTTTTTGTGCCTTGTGTTTTTCGATAAGATCCACTAAGGAATGTGGCTGTAAACATTGTAGCGGGAGAAAAGAAAAATGTGAAAAAGCCCACAATATTAAAATGTGGATTTCAACAATATATAAAGACCTGCAAATCATCCTGATGTAGCAGAAATATAAAAAATAATTTGTATAAAGAAACATAGTAACATAGAAGAGCAAGAAAAGACCAAGTCTGACGCTTTTTTTTTTAACCACTTCTGCCCCGGACCAATTGGCAGCCAAAGGACCAGGCCCCTTTTTGCGATTCGGCACTGCGTCACTTTAACTGACAATTGCACGGTCGTGCGACGTGGCTCCCAAACAAAATTGATGTCCTTTTTTTCCCACAAATAGAGCTTTCTTTTGGTGGTATTTGATCGCCCCTGCGGTTTTTTTTTTTTGCGCTATAAACTAAAAAGAGCGACAATTTGGAAAAAAAACGCATTCTTTTTTATTTTTTGCTATAATAAATATCCCCCAAAAATATATAAAAAAAAAATGTTTTCCTCAGTTTAGGCCGATACGTATTCTTCTACATATTTTTTGGTAAAAAAAATCGAAATAAGCGATTATTGATTGGTTTGCGCAGACGTTATAGCGTTTACAAGATAGGGGATAGTTTTATAGCATTTTTTATTAATATTTTTTTTTTTATTAGTAATGGCGGCGATCAGCAATTTTTTATTGTGACTGCGGCATTATGGCGGACACATCGGACATTTTTGACACATTTTTGGGACCATTGTCATTTATACAGCAATCAATGCTATTTAAATGCATTGATTCCTGTATAAATGACACTGGCAGTGAAGGGGTTAACCACTAGGTGGCAGTGTAGGGGTTAAGTATGCCTAGGGGTGTGTTTCTTACTGTGGGGGGGGCGTGGCTGTCAGCTAGTGAATGCTGATCTCTGCTCCAATCACAGGGAGCAGAGATCGGCGTCACTAGTTGCTAGGCAGAACGGGGAGATGCTGTTTATTTCCGCATCTCCCCGTTCAGCCTTCCCGTGAGACGATAGCGGGTGTCCCGGCCTCACGGGGGTCCCGACCGGCGCGGGATCGTGCCGCCCGCGATGGCACGGCGCCATTTTAAAAGGGACTTATATATACGCCCTGATGCCTGTCTGTGCCATTCTGCCGGCGTACATCGTCGTACGCCGGTCGGGAAGCGGTTAAGATTGGGTGTTTACAAGTTAAAAACTGTTTTTTTTTTGCTATAAAATGACTTAGAACCCCCAGACATTATAAAAAATAAATTCTAACACGCTAGAGAATAAAATGGCGGTCGTTGCAATACTTTGTCACATCATATTTGTGCAGCGGTCTTACAAGCGCACTTTTTTGGGGAAAAAATACACTTTTTTGAATTAAAAATAAGACAACAGTAAAGTTAGCCCAATTTTTTTTTAATATATTGTGAAAGATAAAGAGTAAATTGATACCCAACATGTCACGCTTCAAAATTGCGCCCGCTAGTGGAATGGCGACAAACTTTTACCCTTAAAAATCTCCATAGGCGACGTTTAAAGAATTCTACAGGTTGCATGTTTTGAGTTACAGAGGAGGTCTAGGGCTAGAATTATTGCTCTCGCTCTACTGATCGCGGCGATGCCTCATATGTGTGGTTTGAACACCGTTTTCATATGCGGGCGCTACTGGACGCCAGCTCGGCGGGATGGGCGCGTTTAAAAAAAAAAAATAATAATTCTTATTTAATTTACTTTTTATTTTTTATTTTTACACTGTTCTTTTAGAAAAAAAAATTGTGTCACTTTTATTCCTATTACAAGGGATGTAAACATCCCTTGTAATAGAAAAAAAGATGACAGGTCCTCTTAAATATGAGACTTGGGGTCAAAAAGACGTCACATCTCATATTTACACTAAAATGCAATAAAAAAAAAAAAAAAAAAAAATTGTCATTTAAAAAAAAAAAAAAAATGTCCCTTTAAGAGCTATGGGCGGAAGTGACATTTTGACGTCACTTTCACCCTGCAATGGTATGGAGACGGGTGGGGGCCATCTTCCCCTCACTCGTCTCCATACCCAGCAAGGGATAACATCCGATCTCCTCCGCCACTGCCGAAGGCTCCGGTAAGTGGCGGAGGGCACCAGAGCACGGCAGGAAGGGGGCCCCTCTCCCGCCGCTGATAAAAGTGATCTTGCGGCGAATCCGCTGCAGAAACCACTATTATCTGAAAGCGGACCGCTGTCCGAAGAAGAGGATACCAGGGTTATGGTAGCTAGCTGCTGCCATAACAACAATATTCCTCTTCAAAGTTAGGACGTATATCGGCGTGCGGCGGTCCGTAAGTGGTTAAACTTGTTTTGAGTAGACAACCATAACAAGACACTCTCCAAGGATAAGGGTCTGGTATGTATTTTTAGGGGGAACCCCACACCAATTTTTTGTGAGCCCCTCAAATTTATGTATGTAAGCAGGTGCCGTCTACTTTCTCTATGGTTTCCTGGGTCTCTGAGGAAGTTATCCAGTTGGATGCTGCCTCCCTATGTGACTGGCAGCCATCTTGGATCAAGCAGAGTCTATTTAAGACCCTGGCTCCTGGGCTTGGCACGCATTTTGTGTGTGGGTAGTGTAGGGAAAGGTCACCCATCTGACAGGGGCAGTGGTTAGTGTTCCAGACGAGTAGGGAAAGCATATTGACACGCCATCCTTCCTGGAAATCTCCCCATTTGGGTATGTACTGGCCAGGCTGCACTCCGCCCCCTCAAGACAGGCGCTGTTAGCACATCTGAGACCTGCTCTGCTACACATCACTTTTATATACCATGATTGTGCCTAGTTGGGTGCCTTCCCATCGGGTTTGTTGTGAATGACTGGGTTCTGCATTAATACAAATTCTGTTCTCTGCAACTGCACCACACTGCACCTCCCCACATCTATTTATTATGTAGCAAAGTCTTTTGCCTTGTCCAGTCTAATGAGACACACACATGCATGCACCCCCCACACACACACACACATGTACCCCCCCACACACACACACATGTACCCCCCCACACACACACATGCATGCACCCCCCCACACACACACATGCATGCCCCCCCCCACACACACACATGCATGCACCCCCCACCACACACACACACACATGTACCCCCACACACACACACATGCATGCACCCCCCCCCCACACACACACACACATGCATGCACCCCCCCCCCACACACACACACACACACATGCATGCACCCCCCACACACACACACACACACACACATGTACCCCCACACACACACACACATGCATGCACCCCCCCCCCCCCCCACACACACACACATGCATGCACCCCCCCCCCACACACACACATGTACCCCCACACACACACACACTTGCATGCACCCCACACACACACATGCATGCACCCCCCCCCACACACACACATGCATGCACCCCCCCCCACACACACACACACACACACACACATGCATGCACCCCCCCCCCCACACACACACATGCATGCACCCCCCCCCCCCCCACACACACACACACACACACATATGCATGCACCCCCCCCCCCCCCACACACACACACACATGTACCCCCCCACACACACATGCATGCACCCCCCCACACACACACATGCATGCACCCCCCCCCCCCACACACACACATGCATGCACCCCCCCCCCACACACACACACATGCATGCCCCCCCCCCACACACACACACATGCATGCACCCCCCCACACACACACACACACACATGTACCCCCACACACACACACATGCATGCACCCCCCCCACACACACACACACACACACATGCATGCACCCCCCCACACACACACATGTACCCCCACACACACACACTTGCATGCACCCACACACACACATGCATGCACCCCCCCCCCCCCCCACACACACACACACACATGCATGCACCCCCCCCCCCCCCCCCCACACACACACACACATGTACCCCCCCACACACACACACATGTACCCCCCCCACACACACACATGCATGCACCCCCCCACACACACACATGCATGCACCCCCCCCCACACACACACACATGCATGCACCCCCCCCCCCCCCCACACACACACACACACACATGCATGCACCCCCACACACACACACACACACACATGTACCCCCACACACACACACACATGCATGCACCCCCCCCCCCACACACACACACATGCACCCCCCCCACACACACACATGTACCCCCACACACACACACTTGCATGCACCCACACACACACATGCATGCACCCCCCCCCACACACACACATGCATGCACCCCCCCCCACACACACACACACACACACACACACATGCATGCACCCCCCCCACACACACACATGCATGCACCCCCCCCCCACACACACACACACACATATGCATGCACCCCCCCCCCACACACACACACACATGTACCCCCCCACACACACATGCACACACACCCCCCCACACACACACACATGCATGCACCCCCCCCCCACACACACACATGCATGCACCCCCCCCACACACACACACATGCATGCACCCCCCCCCACACACACACACATGCATGCACCCCCCCCACACACACACACACACACACATGTACCCCCACACACACACACATGCATGCACCCCCCCACACACACACACACACACACATGCATGCACCCCCCCACACACACACATGTACCCCCACACACACACACTTGCATGCACCCACACACACACATGCATGCACCCCCCCCCCCACACACACACACACACACATGCATGCACCCCCCCCCCCACACACACACACACATGTACCCCCCCCCCCACACACACACACATGTACCCCCCCCACACACACACATGCATGCACCCCCCCACACACACACACACATGCATGCACCCCCCCCCCCACACACACACATGCATGCACCCCCCCACACACACACACATGCATGCACCCCCCCCACACACACACGCATGCACCCCCCCCACACACACATGCATGTACCCCCCACACACACACACATGCATGCACCCCCCCCCCCCACACACACACACATGCATGCACCCCCCCACACACACACATGCATGCACCCCCCCACACACACATGCATGCACCCCCCCACACACACACACATGCATGCACCCCACACACACACACACACATGCATGCACCCCCACACACACACACATGCATGAACACACATATAAAGACACATACAGATACAGTAGATAGTCAGACATTCCTTCTTCCTGCCGGGTACTGCACTGTAGGGGGAGACAAAGAGCACAGCACAGCACAGCACACAGTGCTTTCACTTTAGGTATGTGAGGAGCTCCCTGCACAGTGCCATTACAGCTCGGCTACCGATCAGGGAGCTCCTCTCAGCCTCCCCTCCTATCAAGGAGTACAGGGGGGCCTCAAGGCCCCCCTGCAGCAAGGGGCCCGGTCGCCATGGCGATCTCGGCGACCCCTATAATTTCGCCACTGTTCAGGGCCAAAGATAGCTGACATCCTTATGTATGTGGTGGGTTGTGAAGCACAGTGGGTGCAAGGTGGATAAAGTTATTGGGCGCCAGACACTTCTTGGAGGTAAAAGAGGTTTTATTTCTCTTAACAGTCCTTTTTATATTTTGAGGGGGTGGAGGGTTAGGGCCAGGACACCCTTAAGCAGTTGTAATTTCAATTGGCAGACTCAGAGACTTCAATAGGAGGACAGCCGTACAGGGAAAGGCCCCCGGCAAGGTGCCACATCTGCACGTGCAGGATTGCTGTCTCCTATGGCAACAGTCTTTTACAGTTTCTAACACAAATCGTTACAGTCCTCTTTGCTTCACTACAACTTCTACTTATAGTTCTTCAGCCCCTTGAGCTCCGGTCTCTCACTGGACCCTCTAGAGATTCACTAACTCTGAATCCCTGGAGCTCCTCAAGGCTTTGTGGTGGTATCTCCTTCAAGCGTCACCCACGCGTCTTCGCTGGGTCCTTAGCTTGGCACTCCAGATACTTCTCAAGCTTCACCCCCGCTGAGCAGCTCAGTCCCTGGCTTGACTCACAATGCTGCTCTGCAAGCATCACCTCCGTTGGTTGGGTCCCTGACTTGATCACCACCTGAAGTTTCCCGATTCTCCACCGTGCCCCTTCAGTGAGAATGCTGCTCCGGTACTTGCTTCAGTTACTCACTGTGGTCCCTGGTAACGGTGGTTGGTCATTTAGTGGCGACAGCTTCCCTTCTACCTCCAACCACGACAGGTTCTCCAGCCGGTTCTCCAGCCTGTCACTTATGGTTAGACTGCAAGCCGCAATCCCAACCCTGCGCTGCCCTCTTACTTCTGGATAGTCCCTTACAGAGCCTGGCAGCCAGGTGCCCCCAGGATAGGCCCAATCTCCGGCCTAGCAGCCCGGGGCAGACAACATATGTCCACCCAGACCGCCGTCCAGGTGGCACAGACTAGGCCATGCCAACACATTTACATGTTTACTTCTCAACAACATTGTCCCGTACTTGTTTGCAGAGTTTCATTGGTCTTCATGGCGGTGTTTGGTTAGTGGTGCCTCTTGCGTAGGTGTTGCCGCCTCTGGGGCCTTTCACAAAGGTGTGTATATGTAATGACAGATCATGTGACACTTAGATTGCACACAGGTGGACATCATTTCACTAATTATGTGACTTCTGAAGGTAATTGGTTGCACCAGAGCTTTTTATGGGGGAGAATGCATACGCACATGCCAATTATCATTTTTTTTATTTCTGAAAAATAGTTTTATGTATTTATTTTTCTAATTTTACTTCACCAACTTAGACTATTGTGTTCTGATCCATCACATATAATTCAGATTAAAAAAAAAAAACATTGAACTAAAGGCTGTAATGTAACAAAATAGGTAAAAAGCCAAGTGGGGGGGGGGGGGGGGGGTGAATACTTTAGCAAGGCAACTCTACGTATTGCGGTCGGCAAGTGGATAATGTTTGCATAACTCCTCTTAGGGAGCCAGCCCACCGCTTGCATCAGTTCTGAGGGCTGTTGAATGGAATGCTAAGGCAGGGGTGCTGTGAGGTTCCTAAGAATCTATATACAGCTCCCTCCCGACTAGACATGTGCAATTCGTTTCGTTTTTTTCCGTTTTTTTTCATTATTTTCGTTCATTCGTTTTCGTACGAATGAACAAACGATTCGCTAAAAATTTTAACAAATAACGAATCGTTCGAATCGAACCAATTCGAAAACAACGAAAATCAGAAAAAAACTAATTAGAAACAACGAATGTACGAAAAAAATCCGAAAAACGAAAACAGGAACAACGAAAATCAAAATGAACGAAAAAATTCGTACATTCGTAACTTTTATTTTTTTGTTGAATTGGTAATTTTCCGTGTCCCTTACAATGGCGCTGCTTAACGTGCTTCGAATGGATTGAACGAAAAAATTCGTACATTCGTAACTTTTTTTTTTTTTTTTTTTCGATTCGTAATTTTCCGTGTCTCTTACAATGGCGCTGCTTAACGTGCTTCGAATGGATTGAATGACAAAATTCGTACATTTGTAACTTTTTTTTTCGATTCGTAATTTTCCGTGTCTCTTACAATGGCGCTACTTAACGTGCTTCGAATGGATTGAACGAAAAAATTTGTACATTCGTAACTTTTTTTTTTTTCGATTCGTAATTTGTGTCTCTTAACCACTTTCAGACCGGACCAATTTGCAGCCAAAGGACCAGGCCCCTTTTTGCGATTCGGCGATAACTGACAATTGCGCGGTCATGCGACGTGGCTCCCAAACAAAATTGACGTCCTTTTTTTCCCACATATAGAGCTTTCTTTTGGTGGTATTTGATCGCCCCTGCGGTTTTTATTTTTTGCGCTATAAACAAAAATAGAGCGACAATTTTGAAAAAAATGCATTATTTTTTACTTTTTGCTATAATAAATATCCCCAAAAAATATATTAAAAAACATATTTTTTCCTCAGTTTAGGCCGATACGTATTCTTCTACATATTTTTGGTAAAAAAAATCGCAATAAGCGATTATTGATCGGTTTGCGCAGAAGTTATAGCGTTTACAAGATAGGGGATAGTTTTATAGCATTTTTATTAATAATTTTTTTTTTATTAGTAATGGCGGAGATCTGCGATTTTTTTTGTGACTGCGACATTATGGCGGACACATCGGACATTTTTGACACATTTTTGGGACCATTGTCATTTTTACAGCATTTAATGCTATTTAAATGCATTGATTCCTGTAAAAATGACACTGGCAGTTTAGGGGTTAACCACTAGGGGGCAGTGTAGGGGTTAAGTAGGCCTAGGGATGTGTTTCTTACTGTGGGGGGGGGCGTGGCTGTCAGCTAGTGAATGCTGATCTCTGCTCCAATCACAGGGAGCAGAGATCGGCGTCACTAGTTGCTAGGCAGAACGGGGAGATGCTGTTTATCTCGGCATCTCCGCGTTCAGCCGTCCCGTGAGACGATCGCGGATGTCGCCGCGGGGACCGTGATCGGACTCACGGGGGTCCCGACCGGCGCGGGAGCGCGCCGCTCCCGGCGCTCTCCCGATGGCACGGACAGGCAGAAAGGAGGGACTTATATATACGCCCTCCTGCCTGTACGTGCCATTCTGTTGACGTACATCTGTGTGCGCCGGTCGGCAAGTGGTTAAAATGTAATAATAGCATACACATTACATAAAATTATGAATTATGCTCCGATTACGAATCTACGAATGTTACGAATGTACGAATAAATACGAATGCGTCCGAATTTCGAATAAGCGAAAATTAAACTAACGGAAATACGAATCAACGAAAAAATTACTTTTACGAAAATACGAATACGAACACCGACAACTTACGAATTTACGAATCGTTACGAATCAACGGAAACGAAAAAAAAACGAAACGAAAATAAACAAATTTTTTGTTGTGCACATGTCTAC
The DNA here is from genome assembly GCA_028564925.1 of Lithobates sylvaticus. Classification (NCBI taxonomy): domain Eukaryota; kingdom Metazoa; phylum Chordata; class Amphibia; order Anura; family Ranidae; genus Lithobates; species Lithobates sylvaticus. The sequence continues at coordinate 619,514,138 of CM053027.1, read as the reverse complement.
TGCCGACCTCTCCTACTAGTCATGGTCTGCAGTGACATCACAGTGTCTGAAATAAGGTATATATTGGAAATGGAAAGGTTTTTTCTAAACATTTCATGGGCATGTTGATGAGGAGGGAAGGATGAACCAGGAAAGGTGAACTAAGCAGATAAAAGTTAAGCTTTTGTTATATGGAACAAAAGATGCCGTAGCCTGGAAGTGGCTGCCGGTCCTTTTCCCCCTCCGAGGAATGTCTCCGCAGGCCTGGACATGAAAAGGTTTGGAAATCACAGAGGAGAGGGCCACCCCCGTAAATGTGATGGAGGGCGGGTTGGGTGCCTGGCTCTCCGCGATAACAGGCTGAGTCTGGCTAATAAAACACACACAATTAGCTTTATTCTACATGAAGGAGCCGGGCGCAGAGGAGCGACTAATGTTGCCATTATTATGTGAACTCAAATGAACCAAAACCGGAGGGGAAAAAAAGGAAAATAACACAGAAAATAGAAGATGAGGGATTTACCCGGCCACCTCCAACTGCGATAACAATTTTATACAAATTAAAAGTCTACGACCGTTGCAGGCGGTGTTCAGATTCGGGGGCCGTTTCCATGTGATTCTACGTGGTTAATCTCTTTGCTTTCTTGGCCATGCTTCCAATTTTTGCACCCATTGGCTCCTTCTCAATAAACTCCATTCCCTCGGCCTCTGAGATTCTGCTCTGTCCTGGTTCTCTGCCTATCTATCACAGCGCTCCTTCAGTGTCACCAACAACTCTGTCTCCTCCTATCCGTTGCCCCTTTCTGTGGGGGTCCCCCAAGGCTCTGTTCTTGGACCCCCTTCCAGGGCCGATCCTAGACAGGGTGCGTGGGGTGCTCCGCACCCAGGCGCCGCAGAGGTGGAGGCGCCGAAGCTCCAGAGTTCTGCTCCCCTCCCTCCTCCTCGTCTGTGTCCAGAGGTGGAGCGCATGTAGCGGGTTCTGCAGTTCCCCATCCCGCCGGCAACTGTCTCTGCAGCTACCGCTGTCCCCGGAATCCGTGCTGTCTGAGTACTGTTGTGGAGCCTAGTACCGGAACACCTTCCGGTACTAGACTCCACTAATCTAATCTCTAGTATGTCTGCAGTCTCTGACCATCTCTTGTACTATGTCTGCAGTCTCTGACCATCTCTTGTACTATGTCTGCAGTCTCTGACCATCTCTTGTACTATGTCTGCAGTCTCTGACCATCTCTTGTACTATGTCTGCAGTCTCTGACCATCTCTTGTAGTATGTCTGCAGTCTCTGACCATCGCATGCATCATGTCTGCAGTATGTCTGGGGGCTCTTTCTTACAGACTCTCTAACAGAAGCCCTCTCTGTGTGCATTAGAGAGACCCCCCTCCAGGTCCCATTAGTGTACTCATTTTCTTTATTGTTAAAAGATCATGGGAGGATCCCAGGGTAATGAAGACTTCTTAGGGGAGCATCTCTGTGTTTGAGTTGTAGCCATAGAAACATTTGTAAAGGGGAGGAGTTGGTAAGATGACCACGCCCACGTGGGGGCGCCAGAAATATTTCTGCACCCAGGCGTCTGTGACCCTAGGATCGGCCCTGCCCCCTTCTCTTCTCTATCTACACCTCTTTCCTTGGTCACTTGATAACCGCCCACGGCTTCCAATACCATTTTTACGCCAATGACACCCAAATCTATCTGTCTACTCCTCACCTCACTCCTTCAGTCTCCTCTTGGATTACTAATGCCGCGTACACACGGTCGGAATTTCCGATGGAAACAATCCCATGGGAGCTTTTCATTGGATTTTCTGACCGTGTGTACGCCCATCGGTCTTTTTCTGTCTGAGTTTCCGACGGACTGTGAATTGAGAACCTGTTCTTAATTTGTCCGACAGAAAACCTTTCTATCGGATTTTCCGATCGTGTGTATGCAATTCCGACACGCAAAATTCCGACGCATGCTCGGAAACAATTCAACGCATGCTCAGAAGTATTAACCACATGCCGACCGCGCTATAGTCGAAAGATGGCCACAGCGCGGTCGGCTTGTTCTAAGTGGACGTCCTCCCAGAAACTTGCTCCCGCGCGCCCCCTGGGGCGCGCACTCGGGAACATCCGTGACCGCCGGGTCCCGAGCACCCGGCGCATCGCGGATCACGGTAAACAGCCACTGATAGTGGCCGTTTACCACGTGATCGCTCCGTCAAATGACGGAGCGATCACATGTACACAAACCGGCGTCACGTCATGACGCCGGTTCCTCCCTCCCCTCTCCGTATCGATCGGTACAGAGAGGGGAGAAGCGGAAAGGGGGAGAGACGGGACCAGCGCTGTGGGCAATGCTCTGCCACCACTGTGCAATACTCTGCCACCAAACACTGTGCAATACTCTGCCACCACTGTGCAATGCTCTGCCACCAACCACTGTGCAATGCTCTGCCACCACTGTGCAATGCTCTGCCACCACTGTGCAATACTCTGCCACCAACCACTGTGCAATACTCTGCCACCACTGTGCAATGCTCTGCCACCAACCACTGTGCAATGCTCTGCCACCACTGTGCAATGCTCTGCAACCACTGTGCAATGCTCTGCCACCACTGTGCAATGCTCTGCAACCACTGTGCAATGCTCGGCAACCACTGTGCAATGCTCTGCCACCACTGTGCAATACTCTGCCACCACTGTGCAATGCTCTGCCACCACTGTGCAATGCTCTGCCACCGCTGTGCAATTCTCTGCAACCACTGTGCAATACTCTGCCACCACTGTGCAATGCTCTGCCACCACTGTGCAATGCTCTGCCACCACTGTGCAATACTCTGCCACCACTGTGCAATGCTCTGCCACCACTGTGCAATACTCTGCCACCACTGTGCAATGCTCTGCCACTACTGTTCTGCTCCCCTCCCTCCTCCTCGTCTGTGTCCAGAGGTGGAGCGCATGTAGCGGGTTCTGCGGTTCCCCATCCCGCCGGCAACTGTCTCTGCAGCTACCGCTGTCCCCGGAATCCGTGCTGTCTGAGTACTGTTGTGGAGCCTAGTACCGGAACACCTTCCGGTACTAGACTCCACTAATCTAATCTCTAGTATGTCTGCAGTCTCTGACCATCTCTTGTACTATGTCTGCAGTCTCTGACCATCTCTTGTACTATGTCTGCAGTCTCTGACCATCTCTTGTACTATGTCTGCAGTCTCTGACCATCTCTTGTACTATGTCTGCAGTCTCTGACCATCTCTTGTAGTATGTCTGCAGTCTCTGACCATCGCATGTATCATGTCTGCAGTATGTCTGGGGGCTCTTTCTTACAGACTCTCTAACAGAAGCCCTCTCTGTGTGCATTAGAGAGACCCCCCTCCAGGTCCCATTAGTGTACTCATTTTCTTTATTGTTAAAAGATCATGGGAGGATCCCAGGGTAATGAAGACTTCTTAGGGGAGCATCTCTGTGTTTGAGTTGTAGCCATAGAAACATTTGTAAAGGGGAGGAGTTGGTAAGATGACCACGCCCACGTGGGGGCGCCAGAAATATTTCTGCACCCAGGCGTCTGTGACCCACTGTTCAATACTCTGCCACCACTGTTCAATGCTCTGCCACCACTGTGCAATACTCTGCCACCACTGTTCAATGCTCTGCCACCACTGTGCAATACTCTGCCACCACTGTGCAATGCTCTGCCACCACTGTGCAATACTCTGCCACCACTGTGCAATACTCTGCCACCACTGTGCAATGCTCTGCCACCACTGTGCAATGCTCTGCCACCACTGTGCAATGCTCTGCCACCACGGTGCAATACTCTGCCACCACGGTGCAATACTCTGCCACCACTGTTCAATGCTCTGCCACCGCTGTGCAATGCTCTGCCACCACTGTGCAATGCTCTGCCACCACTGTGCAATACTCTGCCACCACTGTGCAATACTCTGCCACCACTGTGCAATACTCTGCCACCACTGTGCAATACTCTGCCACCACTGTGCAATACTTGCCAATACTCGCCAATCATTTTTAATAGAAACAAAGAATTTATTTTTATTTTTTTTACCGAATTTTCTGTATTTTTTGATTTATAGCGCAAAAAATAAAAAACCCAGCGGTGATTAAATACCACCAAAAGAAAGCTCTATTTGTGTGAAAAAAAGGACACAAAATTCATTTGGATACAGTGTTGGATGACTGAGTAATTGTCATTCAAAGTGTCAGAGCACCGAAAGCTGAAAATTGGTCTGGTTAGGAAGGGGGTTTAACTGCCCAGTGGTCAAGTGGTTAAACTTCCCTTTAATAGTGCTGTCAAACTTGTTTTTATGCGGTTGGGGTTGGAATGTGTGCTGGACGGGGGGATTTGGAGTTTGGGGGGAGGATTTGTATTTGAAGGGTAGAGCATTTGGAGAGAGATTTTTTTTTGGGGGGGGGGGAATATGGGGAGAGAGAGGATTTGAGATGGGAGGGGGGAGATGGGGGGGGGGGGGGCAAAGAGTTGTGCTGGGAGGGGGGATTTCCGCAGGGGGTGGAATTGTTGATCAAAAAAATATTTTATTGATTTTTTTTGCTTTAAAAAAAAAAAATGTTTACTTCCAGCCTGGACTGGAAGTGACGTCATGATGTTGCTCTGGTCCTCCAAGGCCTCAGAGGTGATCAAAGTGGATCTACACTTTGATCACCTGTGTGACCAGCCGGCGGCACCGTCGGATCGTTTCTTAGGCGAACCGGCAGAAACGGTAAGCCTGAGAAACACCGCCCACGAGCCACTCGGAATGCTTTCATGAGAGAGCCAGCCGCTAGCGGCAAAAAAACAATACCAGGGTTATGGCTGATAGCTTCGGCCATAGTCCCGGTAAACCAGTTGCAAACCGCATTGTTAATACACTATATTGTCAAAAGTATTGGGACACCTGCCTTTACACGCACATGAACTTTAATGACATCCCAGTCTTATGCCCCGTACACACGGTCGGAAACTCCGACGAAAAATGTCCGATCGGGCCATGTTGTCGGAAAATCCGCCCGTGTGTAGGCTCCATCGGACTGCCCTCAAATTTTCCGACAACAAAATCCAATCGGACTTTTTCCGATCGTGTGTAGAGAATTCCGACGGACAAAGTGCCACGCATGCTCAGGTCACATTACAAGACCAAAGCTATTGGCTACTAGCCTCTACGTAGTTCCGTCGTAGGCAACGAACGTCACCACGTTCAGAATGATCGGATTTTCCAACAACTTTGTCTGACCGTGTGTGTGCAACACCAGTGTCGGACTAAATCCATCGGAAAAAATCCGATGGATTTTGTGGTCGGAATTTCCGACCGTGTGTACACGGCATTAGTCCGTAGGGTTGAGTATTGAGTTGGCCCACCCTTTGCAGCTATAACAGCTTCACCTCTTCTGGGAAGGCCGTCTACAAGGTTTAGGAGGGTGTCTATGGGAATGTTGTTTGACCATTCTTCCAGAAGCGCATCTGTTAGGTCAGGCACTGATGTTGGAGGAGAAGGCCTGGCTCGCAGTCTCCGCACCGCATTTCAAAGATGTTCTATCGTGTTGAGGACAGGACTCTGTGCAGGCCACTCAAGCTCCTCCACCCCAAACTCGCTCATCCATGTCTTTATGGACCTTGCTATATATATTTTTTTTTTGGGGGGGGGGGGGTTAAAGGGGAAAGTCCCATGTGGTTGTACGGGGAGCACAGTGATGGAGTGTCTCAGCCCCTCCATGCAGAACATCGCAATAAATGATTATGACTTGGGGCAGAGAGACGAGCCGGAGGAGTAAACCTCCTATGGCCTTCTGAAGAACTATATAACCTCTAGAACCATAAATTCAGTATAATGGGAAGGGGGTGTGCCATGGTTGTATTTCCTATGGCCTTCTCCCCTGGCAGAGGCCAAGCTGGCATCCTTCTCTCTGAGCTCTTCCAGCCCGCAGCACTTGGCAGGGACGTGGAGAGATGGATTATCTGCCACAAGTAGTGGGGTCATTAAATAAAGATTGCTTTAAATGGTCTGTTGGCAGGAAGGTGCGGGCACCATCAGTCATCTGGGCAGGGAGCACACACAGCTATGCTGAAATCATGCAAGTCAAAGTTTAATCTGTTTAATATTTGCCTTCCTTGGTTCTCTAACAAGCTAATGACATTTTTTTTTTTTTTTAAAAAACCTTTCCGTTTTCATTACAACCCTTATTTTAGACCCAGCTGATGTCATCACTTTCTGTGCTTCTCTATGCAATGCAGGCAGATCATGGCTGGTGGGAGGGGCCAGCAGGGAGCTCCCTGAGAACATTCCAGCACCCTCCTACCTCAGTACTGCTTTATAGAGCCCTCAGTCCTGGTGCAAGCAGTGGGAGGAGTTATGCAAATATCAAAATTCCTTGATGGGTGGGTGCTAGTCTGAAGAAGAAGAAGGCATTCCTAAGCAGGCTGGAAATTCATGGGTAACACCCACATGTGATGCCGCGCCTCCATGATTGAAAGAACTGAAGTCCGTCATAATTGGGAGGGAAGACTTGATGATGTTGGATGTCCTCCAGTAGATTCTGCAATAGACATGTGTACTGACAAAAAAAATTATTTGTTTTGTGTTTCATTCGGTTTTTTTTTTACGGGTCTTTCATTATGATCAAAATTCATATTTCTAATAAATTCTAAGATCCGAAAATTAGAAAATTCGGAAATTTGAAGAATAGGAAATCCAAAAAATCGTCAATTCTAAATCGGAAATTCGGAAATGCGAAAATTCAGAAATTCTAAAATCCGAAAATTTGAAAATGAGAAAGAAAATCCTGAAGTTCGAAAAAAATCTAAAATAATAACTAACTAACTAATAATAACTATTAAATTATAGGTTTTGGAATTTCCTTTTAAATTTGGCTTTTAGTGAACGTAACGAATACGAATTTATCCGAATTTACGAATTATCCAAAATAACGAATGTTGCATCTAAACAAATGGAATGTAACAAATTAATAATAATAAATAAAAATAATAAAAATGTTTTATTATTATTATTATGTTTATTAGTATTTATTATTATTAATTTGTTACATTCCATTCGTTTAGATGCGGCAGTCGTTATTACGGATAATTCGTAAATCTGATAAATTCGTACTCATTACATTCACTAACAGCCAAATCTGAAAGGAAATTCCAATACCTATAATTTAATAGTTAGTAATAGTTATTATTAGTTACCGTATTTATCGGCGTATAACACGCACATTCATTTGAAGAGGGAAGTTTCAGGGAAAAAAATTAAATTTGAAATAAGGAACTTTGAAGCAATATAAGGGTCAGTGCCCATCTGCAGCCTCACCATTGCCATCAATGCAGCCTCACAAGTGCCATCAATGCAGCCTCACAAGTGCCATCAATGCAGCCTCACAAGTGCCATCAATGCAGCCTCATCAGTCCACATCAATGCAGCCTCACCATAGCCATCAATGCAGCCCCCCTCCCTGTCCCCTACAAGGCATCTAAAATTGAAGTATTGGTGTATTACACGCACATGCTATTTGCACCCGATTTTCATGGTGAAAAAGTGAGTGTAATACGCCAATAAATACAGTAGTTATCATTTCAGATTTTCAAATTTTCGGGTTTTAAACTTTCTTACTTATTTTCGTTCTTTTGAATTATCACATTTTCGCTCTTATTTTCAGATTTTTTCGTTTTCGTATTTACTAATTTTCAAATTCCCAAATCTTCAAATTTTCAATTTTCGGATTTTCGAATCTCCAGTACATAAATCCAACTCTCACTGCCCCCCCCCCCCCCCCCAGAACTGACATCCCACCCAAATTCGAAAATTCATACATTCGGAATTTCGCAAATTGAAAAATTCCGAAATTCCTAAATTTCAGAATGAACGAATTTGTCAAACTTCGGTAAAAAAAGAATTTGGAACTAAACTAATTTCACATGTCTAGTTGTAGGTTCTGGAGGAAGGAGATGGGGGGGGGGGGGGTACTGGGGCATTCATGGTTGGGGTTTTGGTACTGAGTACTGAGATAGTAAGGTTTAAGTACTGGGGGATAAGAGGATGGGTACTGGGGACTGAAGGGGTATGGTTGGGATACTGGGGGATATAAGGTTGGGTTGTAGGTTCTGGAGGAAGGAAATGGGGGGGGTGTAGGTACTGGAGGATTTGTGGTTGGGGTTTTGGTAATGGGTACGGAGATAGTAAGGTTTAGGTACTGGGGCATTCATGGTTGGGGTTTTGGTACTGAGTACTGAGATAGTAAGGTTTAGGTACTGGGGGATAAGAGGGTGTGTACTGGGGACTGAAAGGGCATGGTTGGGATACTGGGGGATAAAAGGTTGGGTTGTAGGTTCTGGAGGAAGGAGATGGGGGTACTGGGGGATTCATGGCTGGGGTTTTGGTACTGGGTACTGAGATAGTAAGGTTTAGGTACTGGGGGATAAGAGGATGGGTACTGGGGACTGAAAGGGTATGGTTGGGATACTGGGGGGATATAGGTATTTGTGGCTGAGAGGGTGGAGATTAAACACTTCGGAAAGATAGGGGTGAATTTTAGGCACTGGGAGGATGAGAGGGTGGGTACTGGGGACTGAATGATGGGGGTTTAGGTACCAGGAGATAGGTTTTAGCTACTGGGGCTTGAGAATTAGGGGTTTAGGCACTGAATTGGTGTGGTTAAGGTACTTGAAAAAAGAGAGAGTGGAGTTTAGTTAAGGGGGGTGAGATGGGGGACTGGGGATCGAGATGGTGCTGTTTGTTTACTAGGGACTGAAGTGGAGGGGTTTAGACCCTGAGGAATGAAAAGAGAATGGTATAGGTTCTGGGATTTGAGAAGTTAATGGTAATGTACTAAGTAACGAGCATGCAGGGATTGGGCACTGGGGAATAAGAGGGTGGAGATTGGGTACTGGGGATGAGAGGATGAGAATTGGGTATTGGGGTATGAGAGGGTGGAGATTGGGTATTGGGGTATGAGAGGGTGGGGATTGGGTACTGGGGATGAGAGGATGAGGATTGGGTATTGGGGTATGAGAGGGTGGAGATTGGGTATTGGGGTATGAGAGGGTGGGGATTGGGTACTGGGGATGAGAGGATGAGGATTGGGTATTGGGGTATGAGAGGGTGGAGATTGGGTATGGAGGGAATAAGAGGATGGGGATTGGGTACTGGGAATGATAGGGTGGGGACTGGGGGATCAGAGGGTGTGGTTTAGGCACTGTGGACTGGAAGGGTGTTTTTAGATATCAAGATCTGTAGGGGAATGGATTTAGAAAGCATACAAGAGCAACCTAATGATTATCAGTACAATCACCAGGCGGAAAGCATAGCTACAGGTAGCCGAAGGGCTAAAATAGTGAAGATCGGTGTGACTCTGTTTACAGGGCTGTGTAAATTAAATTATAAGACTGGCTGAATAGCTAACATATCTCATCTGTGTGTATAAAGCCATGTGGTCGATGTCCCAGTCTGGGACCACATTACCATTTGAGGTCCATTTCTAAACTCCAGGATCCTGAAGGGGTAAATCATTTTGAGTGAGAAGTGAGATGTGAACTGGCAGGATTAATCAGGACTTCATTTCCCGCCGAGTGCCGGTGAAGATTGGAAAATGATAAAGATGATAAAGTTATTGTCTCCTGTGACAGAAGACGGCGGATCGCAGAAACGGTCTATGAAGTAGAATATTTCATAGCATGTCCAATAAACTACTTATTTCAAGGACTCTATTGGGGGTCAAAAAACCCTCATAATATAATTCATTAGGTGCTTTCATCATCTTTGTACTAACTGAATATTTGTTTTATCATAGGCCTGAAGCAGCTGGTGAGTTCCCTGCACATGGGGTTCTTTTTTTTTTTCATAGGGTGTTCTATATATGTCGCCCTGAAATAAAACAGATAGAGTTGGAGAGTGTATTTGTGGACTGGTGTTAGGATTACAGAGAAGGATAGTGTTAGAATTATGGGAATTGCACTGGGGTTACACCAAGGGTTAATGTTGGGGTTACAGGGAGGATCACATAGGTGGGGTCGAGTTACCAGGCACATGGCACTACAGGGTAACCTATCTCACTACCACCAGGCAGGCTGAGCCTCCTCTACTGAGCCAACACTTGTATTCTGACCAGAAGTGGTCTCAAAGTCTCTGCTCTCCAGGCATAGGTCTATCCTCAGTTTCCATAAGAATAAGAGCAGACTCAATCCAATTTCAGTTGGAAATGTTTACTTAATGGCAGGTTGTACTTATTAGTTCAATGTTCACCCTTAGCTTTTACAAGTATTACTCCATCATTCATGGCTTGTCCACTCCAGATCCATCGCCTTCTACAAGGGTTGTTTATTCCAAGTCCCTCCTATCTAGGCTGTATCCAGATATTATGATGGGCTCCATTCAAAGTTTTAGTTGCCACGTGAAGGCCTTCACATGGCTGCAAGCCTAGGCTTAGGCAGGGGCGTAACTAGAAATCACAGGGCCCCATAGCAAAATGTTGTACCCCCCGCAAACAGGGGCTTAAATTAAATAGTGGGCGTGGCTTAAAGAGAGTGGCACAAAGGGGGTGTGGTTTGAGTCTGAGATGAATGAGGGATGGAGGAAGGAAGGAAGGAAGGAAGGAAAGAAAGAAAGAAAGAAAGAAAGAAAGAAAGAAAGAAAGAAAGAAAGAAAGAAAGAAAGAAAGATTGGGAGGGAAGGAGAGAAGGAAAGAGAGGGATGGAGGGACAACAGGCCCAGATCCTACACCACAATAGCATACACAATATGCATTCCAGAAAGTTTAACAATCAGCAGATAAAGATACTCCAAACACCTGGTGTTAGCGCTTCAATCATCACGGCACCATGGTTTTTATGGTGTCAGGATGATTAAAGCGCATTATTTCTATTATTACATTGTAATATAAAATGAAATAGTTCAACTCACCGTAATGCAGAATCAGTGGGAGCCCCGAGTGTGTCACTTGCCACGTCGCCTGCCACCAGATGCCATCAGGTGTCCCCAGCAGAATCCCTCCTTACATAAGGTGTCCCCAGTAGAGTCCCTTCTTACATCAAGTGCCCTCAGTAGAGTCCCTCCTTACATCAGGTGTCCAAGTAGAGTCCCTCCTTACATCAGGTGCCCCCACCCTCACCTGTGCCCAATACTGCCTCACCTGTGCCCAATGCAGTGTGGCCTGTGCCCAATGAAGTGTGTCCTGTGCCCAATGCAGCGTGACCTGCCTGTGCCCAATGTAGCATGTCCAGTGCAGCATGTCCAGTGCCCAATACAGCCTCACCTATGCCCAATGCAGCGTGACCTGTGCCCAATGTGGCCTGCCTGTTCCCAATGCAGCATGGCCTGCCCGTGCCCAATACAGCCTCACCTGTGCCCAGTGCAGTGTGGCCTGTTCCCAGTGCAGCGTGGCCTGTTCCCAGTGCAGCGTGGCCTGTTCCCAGTGCAGCGTGGCCTGTTCCCAGTGCAGCGTGGCCTGTGCCCAATGCAGCGTGTCCAGTGCCCAATACAGCCTCACCTGTGCCCAATGCATCCTCACATGTGCCCAATGCAGAGTGTCCTACCCCTGCCCAATACTGCCTCACCTGTGCCCAATACTGCCTCACCTGTGCCCAATGCAGCATGACCCGTGCACAATGCAGCCTCACCAGTGCAGAGGAAGAGGCGAGCCGTCCAGATCAGCAGATAGTGAGATGGTCTGCTGTAAGAGCATTCATTTGAATTTCCTGTGTTCCCGGGGCTCACGTCACATAACCCAACCTCTTTTCCCGGCGCCTTTGATGATGTCACATGTCCCGAATTGAACCGCTGTTCTGTCTATCAAAGGCGCCGGGCCAAGAGGTGGGGCTATGTGACCTGAGCCCCGGGAACACAGGAAATTCAAATGAAAGCTCTTACAGCGGGCAATCTTGATCTCTGCTCGTACGGACGTCCGCGTGGGTCGTTACGGCGGTAGTTCCGCCACTGGGCTTAGGCTTTCTCCTACTTCCTACTATACCCAAACCACATCTATGCCTCCTAGCAATTGCTAAACCTCCCTATTCCTAACAAGCCCTTTGCTGTGGCCCACTACCGGGCCGTGGCCTCTCTCCTCCAGGCCTTCAGCTTGCTGCATATCCCCTAACCTCCAAGAGTGTCTCCCAGCACCAATAACACCACCCAACCTCCCGTTGTGGCCCACAGTGCCCCTTAATTTCTCACAGTGCCCCCAAGGAGCCCTCACTCCCCACAGTGCCTGCCATCATCCCACAGTGCCCCCTAGCTTGCTGCAGAACCTTCACCTCCCCATAGTGCCCCCAACAGTGTCAAGAACATACCCAAACCCATGGCTCTGCTCCAGACTTGCTCCTTTTATCTCATATGGACAACTGACCACAAACCATCTCCTCTCTCAATCAAAAGTAAAAAACATAAGTTGCACTCCAAAGCTTAGTTCTTCTTTCTGTGTTTAATTAATCAAAAAAGACTGCATACATCGATGCACCCAAAATTAACCTATCTTGACGTGCTTTACCACTACTGGTTTGCTCACAAATTAAACACAGAAATAAGAACTAAGCTTTGGAGTGTGGACCGGACCCCAACAGTGTCCCACAGTACCCTCCAGCCCCCGCAGTGCCCTCCAGGCTCTTATATTGTACCTGAAAACCCCCAGCCCCCTCCAAAGACCCTATCCCCTACATGGCCACCAAGTCTACTACTGGAGAGTCCTCTAACCCCCTCCAGAACCTTCCAACTCTGACAGTAACACTCATCCCCATCCAGGCCCCTCCAACATTTCAATACATATTTTGTAATCCCATACTTTTATTGTGTGAGTATAAACTTTGTTTTTACCATTGGGGCCTGGAAGATTTTGGAAGGAATCAACTGGCCCTGGTCTCAATATGGTTGAGAACCACTTCACCGCATATACGATCTGGTTGTACAATCTCCTTTAGTCTTACCCACACTATGTACATGGGAGGATAAACCATTCAATAGTATAACTGTATCAAATTAGGCATCCCATGCATGGTCACCAAGTCCACTGTAGAGTTCTCTTATCCCTTGAGAACCTTCATCTTCCAACAGTAACACTCGGCCCCATCCAGGCTTCTCTAGCATGTTAATAAATATCTTGAATTCTCATAATTTTACAGTGTGAGTATAAACTGGATTTGGAAGGAATCAACGGGCCCTGGTCTCAATATGGTTGCACGGTTGTGCTCATAAGTTTACATACCCTGGCAGAATTTATGATTTCTTGGCCATTTTTCAGAGAATACGAATGATAACACAAAAACTTTTCTTTCACTCATGGTTAGTGTTTGGATAAAGACATTTATTATCAATGAACTGTGTTTACTCTTTTTAAATCCTAATGACAACAGAAACTACCCAAATGACCCTGATCAAAAGTTTACATACCCCGGTGATTTTGGCCTGATAACATGCACACAAGTTGACACAAAGGGGTTTGAATGGCTATTAAAGGTAACCCTCCTCACCTGTGATCTGTTTGCTTGTAATTAGTGTGTGTGTATAAAAGGTCAATGAGTTTCTGGACTCCTGACAGACCCTTGCATCTTCCATCCAGTGCTGCACTGACGTTTCTGGATTCTGAGTCTTGGGGAAAGCAAAAGAATTGTCAAAGGATCCGCGGGAAAAAGGTAAATTGAATAGAATTAATATGAATTAATAATAATTAAGAATTTTAATTGGGAATATGAATATGAAAAATATATCTGAATTTGTGAATTAATGAAATGTAAATAAGTGATGCTGAAATATAATATATATAAACTAAATTTTTTATAAAATATTTTTTAATGATGTAAAAATGTATAATAAATTATATGAATATTATATAAATATAATTAATAAATAAAAATAATAACAAATATTAATAAATAATAATATATAATATATAATAATTGATATAAAAAATTGAAATTAAAAAAATATGAAAAAAAAATAAATGATTATAAATAATTTTAATAATAATGATTAAAAATAATAAAAAATTGAAAAAAAATAAATAAAAAATGTTAAAATTTAAAATTAAGATTAAATATGTATTAAAATATAATAATGAAATATGAAATATTAATATTAATAATAATATTATAAAATATAAATTTTGCGCGGGAAAAAGGTAGTTGAACTGTATAAAACAGGAAAGGGATATAAAAATATATCCAAGGAATGGAGAATGCCAATCAGCAGTGTTCAAACTCTAATCAAGAAGTGGAAAATGAGGGGTTCTGTTGAAACCAAACCACGGTCAGGTAGACCAACTAAAATTTCAGCCACAACTACCAGGAAAACTGCAAAGAAAACCCCACAAATAACTTCAGGTGAAATACAGGACTCTCTGAAAACATGGGGTGTGGCTGTTTCAAGACGCACAATAAGGAGGCACTTGAAGAAAGATGGTCGAGTCGCCAGAAGAAAGCCATTACTACGCAAATGCCACAAAGTATCCACTTACAATACGCCAAATGGTACAAAGACAAGCCTCAAACCTTCTGCCACATTTGGAGTGATGAGACCAAAATTGAGCTTTTTGGCCACAACCATAAACTCTACATTTGGAGAGGAGTCAACAAGGCCTATGATGAAAGGTCCACCATCCCTACTGTGAAACACGGAGGTGGATCGCTGATGTTTTGGGGATGTGTGAGCTACAAAGGCACAGGAAATTTGGTCAGAATTGATGACAAGATGAATGCAATATGTTATCAAAAAATACCGGAGGAACATTTGCACTCATCAGCCAGGAAGCTGCTCATGGGACGGACTTGGACATTCCAACATGACAATGATCCAAAACACAAGGCCAAGTCCACCTGTCATTGGCTACAGCAGAATAAAGTGAAGGTTCTGGAGTGTTCATCTCAGTCTCCTGACCTCAATATCATTGGAGCCACTCTGGGGAGATCTCAAACGTGCCGTTCATGGAAGACAGCCCCAGAATTTACCTGGAGGCTTTTTGCCAAGAGGAATGGGCAGCTTTACCATCTGAGAAGATAAAGAGCCTCATCCACAAATACCACAAAAGACTTCAAGCTGTCATTGATGTTAAAAGGGGGCAATACAGGGTATTAAGAACTGGGGTATGTAAACTTTTGATCAGGGTCATTTGGGTAGTTTCTGTTGTGATTATGATTTAAAATGAGTAAACACAGTTGATTGATAATAAATGGCTTCAGCCAAACACCAACCATGAGTGAGAGAAAAGTTTTTTGTGTTATCATTCATATTCTGTAAAAAATGGCCAAGAAATCATAAATTCTGCCAGGGTATGTAAACTTATGAGCACAACTGTACGACCTGGTTGTACAATCTCCTTTATGTTTACCCAAACTACGTATATAGGAAGACACACTTTAACCACTTGCCGACCGGCGCACGACGATATACGTCGGCAGAATGGCACGTACTGGCAGGAGGGCGTATATATAAGTCCCTCCTTTAGCCTGTCCGTGCCATCGGGAGCGCGCCGGGAGCGGCACGCTCCCGCGCCGGGAGCGGCACGCTCCCGCGCCGGTCGGGACCCCCGTGAGTCCGGTCGCGGTCCCCGCTGGCTCGATCGCGCGGGGACACCCGCGATCGTCTCACGGGAAGGCTGAACGGGGAGATGCCGAGATAAACAGCATCTCCCCGTTCTGCCTAGCAACTAGTGACGCCGATCTCTGCTCCCTGTGATTGGAGCAGAGATCAGCATTCACTAGCTGACAGCCACACCCCCCACAGTAAGAAACACACCCCTAGGCATACTTAACCCTTACACTGCCCCCTTGTGGTTAACCCCTTCACTGCCAGTGTCATTTATACAGGAATCAATGCATTTAAATAGCATTGATTGCTGTATAAATGACAACGGTCCCAAAAATGTGTCAAAAATGTCCGATGTGTCCGCCATAATGTCGCAGTCACAAAAAAAAAAAAATCGCAGATCGCCGCCATTACTAATAAAAAAAAAAATTATTACTAAAAATGCTATAAAACTATCCCCTATCTTGTAAACGCTATAACTTCTGCGCAAACCGATCAATAATTGCTTATTGCGATTTTTTTTACCAAAAATATGTAGAAGAATACGTATCGGCCTAAACTGAGGAAAAAAATGTTTTTTTATATATTTTTGGGGGATATTTATTATAGCAAAAAGTAAAAAATATTGCATTTTTTTCAAAATTGTCGCTCTATTTTTGTTTATAGCGCAAAAAATAAAAACCGCAGGGGCGATCAAATACCACCAAAAGAAAGCTCTATTTGTGGGAAAAAAAGGACGCCAATTTTGTTTGGGAGACACGTCGCACGACCGCGCAATTGTCAGTTAAAGCGACGCAGTGCCGAATCGCAAAAAGGGGCCTGGTCCTTTGGCTGCAAACTGGTCCGGTCTGAAAGTGGTTAATAACACATTCAATTGTATCAAATCAGGCCATTATACTACATAGTCGATGGTAGATCTGAAGAAGATTGTACAATCGGATCATATGGTGTATGGTCGTGCTTTGGGTAATAATAGAGCAATCAAACTTAAAAAAAAATACCAATCTAATTTCACACGCTGAGCCAGCGCTCATTAAACTGGTGCATTTAACACTAATAACATGGAATAAGCCACTCCAGGAATATCACCCGCCAATAATCTGTGACCTTTAAAGCAATTAGCAGCTCCTTTCTCTTCTAACGAGTGGAGGAAATTCTCCCACAACGAGGGATTGTTTACCAGTTCCAGAAAAGCTGACAGCTAAACGAGACAAGTAAAGTGTTAATACGAGTGGCAGGATTGTGCATGGGCACCGCGTCCAAGGGCCTCGTCGCATCCATCCATCATTCATGCGCAAAAAATCTTCTTTGAGCATTTCGTGTTTCCTTCGGGGTGATCTGGCGGAAGAAGCTGACAGGGCTGCCAATTAATCCGGGATTTTACATTTACGCACCGCCGACCGTCCGCAAGACAACTTAATGGGGGGAAGGGTTTTTATGTAAGCTCTGTGAACTGCTGAGTGACAGGTGCAGATGGTAGACAGGAATGACCAATACTGGACCGTTTGTTGGCCTTGGTCTCCTGGGGCAGTTTAACCACTTCAGCCCCGGACCAATTGGCAGCCAAAGGACCAGGCCCCTTTTTAGCGATTCGGCACCGCGACGCTTTAACTGACAATTGCGCGGTCGTGCGACGCGGCTCCCAAACAAAATTGGCGTCCTTTTTTCCCCACAAATAGAGCTTTCTTTTGGTGGTATTTGATCGCCCCTGCGGTTTTTATTTTTTGCGCTATAAACAAAAATAGAGCGACAATTTTGAAAAAAAATCCAATATTTTTTACTTTTTGCTATAATAAATATCCCCCAAAAATATATAAAAAAACATTTTTTTTTTCCTCAGTTTAGGCCGATACGTATTCTTCTACATATTTTTGGTAAAAAAAAAATCGCAATTAGCGATTATTGATTGGTTTGCGCAAAAGTTATAGCGTTTACAAAATAGGGGATAGTTTTATAGCATTTTTATTAATATTTTTTTTTTTACTAGTAATGTCGGCGATCAGCGATTTTTTTTATTGTGACTGCGACATTATGGCGGACACATCGGACATTTTTGACACATTTTTGGGACCATTGTCATTTATACAGAAATCAGTGCTTTTTAAATAGCACTGATTCCTATGTAAATGACAGTGGCAGTGAAGGAGTTAACCACTAGGGGGCGGGGAGGAGTTAGTGTGACGTGTTGTGTTTTTTTTGTTTACAGTAGGGGGCGTGGCTGACGTCTGACGTCACTGATCGGCTTTCCCGATGACAGGGAACAGACGATCAATGACAGGCAGTGTAGGAAGCGCGGGGAGAGGTTTGTTTACACAGACCTCTCCCCGTTCTTCAGCTCTGTTACCCGATCGCGGGACACCAGCGGCGATCGGGTCCGCTGGTCCCACGGCCGTGGTCACGGAGCTCCCGACTGGGTCGCGCTCTCGCAGCCGGCGGCGCACGCGCGACCCCGCGGCTAGGCAATTAAAGGGGCCGTACACGTACGTCTTTTTGCCTAGCTGTGCCCTTCTGAGGACGTAACTATACAGTGGGCGGTCGGGAAGCGGTTAAAAAAATTTTTTGTTAAAAACAGCATTTTTTATCAGAAATGACTGTAAACCTCCCACAAGCATATATTTTCTGAAAGCAAAGACCCTGAAGAATAAAATGGTGGTAGTTGCAATTTTTGGTGTTGCGCAGCTGTTTATCAAACGCATATGTAGCACTAACCCCCCGAAGGAGCTGCTGGTTTTATTGGGCTTACCGTTACCTTCTTCACCTCGTCTCCGTCTAGGGGTTCCCGTGGTAGATGGCCCAGAAAAAAAGTTTTAGTTATATGGTACCTTCAGAAACCTGCAACCATTGTTACCTGGATTGATATGTTTATTGTTATGTTTCATTATTTATAAGCTTATGTTTAATAAAAGGCCGATTCGGCCGTTTAACTCCAATTATCCGCTTCCCGACCGCCCACTGCATATGTACGTCAGCAGAATGGCATGGGCAGGCAAAATCACGTACCTGTACGTGATCCTTTAAATGCCTGCCCGTGGGTCGCGCGTGCGCCGCCAGCGGCGCGCTCGCGACCTGGTCGGGAGCTCCGTGACCCCGGCCGCGGAACCAGCGGACCCGATCGCCGCTGGTGTCCTGCGATCGGGTCACAGAGCTGAAGAACGGGGAGAGGTCTGTGTAAACAAACCTCTCCCCGCGCTTCCTACTCTGCCTGTCATTGATCGGCTGTTCCCTGTCATCGGGAAAGCCGATCAATGACTTCAGACATCAGCCCCGCCCCCTAATGTAAAAAAACACACACACGTCACAGCCCATAACCCCTCCCCTCCCCCTAGTGGTTAACTCTTTCACTACAACTGTCATTTATACAGGAATCAATGCATTTAAATAGCATTGATTGCTGTATAAATGACAATGGTCCCAAAAATGTGTCAAAAATGTCCGATGTGTCCCCCATAATGTCGCAGTCACAATAAAAATCGCTGATCGCCGCCATTACTAGTAAAAAAAAAATATTAATAAAAATGCTATAAAACTATCCCCTATTTTGTAAACACTATAACTTTTGCGCAAACCAATCAATAATCGCTAATTGCGATTTTTTTTTACCAAAAATATATAGAAGAATACGTATCGGCCTAAACTGAGGAAAAAAAAAAATGTTTTTTTTTATATATTTTTTGGGGATATTTATTATAGCAAAAAGCAAAAAATATTGCATTGTTTTCAAAATTGTCGCTCTATTTTTGTTTATAGCGCAAAAAATAAAAACCGCAGGGGGGAGCAAATACCACCAAAAGAAAGCTCTATTTGTGGGAAAAAAAGGACGCCAATTTTGTTTGGGAGCCACGTCGCACGACCGCGCAATTGTCAGTTAAAACGACGCAGTGGCGAATCGCAAAAAGGGGCCTGGTCCTTTGGCTGCCAATTGGTCCGGGGCTGAAGTGGTTATTAGTAGTGTGTTTTTTAGGGGTTATAGGAAAGTGTAGTTGTGTGCAGTTTTAATTAAGAGGTCAAGTATGGAGGTGAGCTCTGATCTACCCTGGTCATGTAGGACAAGGCAACAGCGATACTATTGGCCGACGGGCTCTGGCAGCCTAACTACCACAGGAGGAGTGGGCGGAGGCACCTCCCGCTGTCACTAAGCCCATGCACCAGACCTGCCTCTATTGCTCCGGGTCCTTGTCTGCGCTGTAGGAGGGGACACAGCACTCCTTTTCTGGGCGCCGTGAAGCACCAGGAGGAAGAGACACCGACCTAGATGGGGGTAGGTCCAACCAACGGCCAATCGTGGGGGGGGGGGGGGTGGCGGATTGGTAGCAGCCGCCACTGGTGGAGACAGTGGTCGCCCTACAACAGCAAGTGCTTGAACAACAGCCTTCATGGCAGGATCACCGGGGATTCTTTTATTTTAATTTTTTTATGAAAGCTTCAGATTTAAAAAGATTGAAAACAACTTTTGGAACCAACACGTTTTCCTTCCTGTGAGATTTTAACAATTGAGTAGATGGATCTATTTTAATTCGGAAGAGTATTGACCAACACGTTCCTCCCGGCGGCACCGGGAACTTCTCAGCACAAGAAAGTTTCATTAGCGGAAATGTTGCTGTGCCAGCACGCAGTCATCAGTCGATTGGTTTCGGCGCTCGCCTCGTATTAATATTTGAAGCGCGTCGCTCTCCCCAGCTGCTGAAATAAAAATTATTATTGTCTCATTTCTAGACGATCAAAACTACCGAGGAAAATGAGTCCAGATGGATATGTCTCCGGGTTCAGCATCCCACTCATCTCCATTACGTCGGCCGGGCCTTTCATCATCTCCATCTACGTAATCGGCCGCCAAGGCTGCGCATATTTCATGTTCAGAGAGTTATTATAAAATCATCACAAAAGGAAAAATAATAAAAAAAAAAGAAATAAACTGTTAAGATTCCAGTCTGTTGCTCTGTCTCCTGATGCCGTTTTACCAGCAAAGATTGGAGGACTGAGTCACTATATTATTTTTCTAAGTGAAAGATGATTGGTTCAGTCTTAAAGGACCGGTACATTTAAAGTTGGCCAGTCCAATGTTAACCACTTGCTTACTGGGCACTTAACCCCCCCCCCCCCCCCTCCTGCCCAGACCAATTTTCAGCTTTCAGCGCTGTCGCACTTTGAATGACAATTGCGCGGTCATACAACACTGTACCCAAATGACATTTTTATCATTTTTTCCCCACAAATAGAGCTTTCTTTTGGTGATATTTGATCATCACTGTTTTTTTATTTTCTGTTAAAAAAATCAAAAAAGACAGAATTTTTAGAAAAAAAATACAAAACCGTTTTATGTTTGGTAATACATTTTGCAAACATGTAATTTTTCCCCTTCATTGA
Organism: Lithobates sylvaticus; assembly: GCA_028564925.1. Lineage (NCBI taxonomy): Eukaryota > Metazoa > Chordata > Amphibia > Anura > Ranidae > Lithobates > Lithobates sylvaticus. The sequence goes on along the minus strand of CM053027.1, from coordinate 619,493,300 downwards.
TGTACGCTGGCGAGGCTGCATTGATGGGCACTGATAAGGCGGCACTGATGGGCATTAATAGGCGCCACTGGTGGGCACTGATGAGGTGGCACTGGTGGGCACTTATAGGTGGCATTGGTGGGCACTGAGAGGTGGCACTGATGGGCAGCACTGGAGGGCATTGATAGGTGGCACTGAAGGGCACCAATAGGTGGCACTGATAGCTGGCACTGATGGGTACTGATGGGTGGCAGTGATGGGCACTGATCGGCACTGGTAGGTGACACTGATAGGCAGCACTGCTAGGTGGCATTAATGAGGCACTGATTGGCACTGGTAGGTGACACTGATAGGCAGCACTGCTAGGAGGCACTGATTGGCACCACTGGTGTGCATTGATAAGTGGCACCCGTGGGCATTGATAGGTGGCACTGATTGCTGGCACTTATGTACTGGTGGGCACTGATTCATGGCACTGTGGGCACTGATTTGTGGAACTGGCAGGTGGCACTGGCAGGCAGTACTGCTGGGCACATATGAGGCGGCTTCACCTCTTCGGGACCGATGTCTCTTCAACAGAAGTCGGTGATCAGCTTTTTAAACTCCTCACGTCATGTCAGCGTGAGAAGAAAAAAACGATTACCGATCTTCTGTTTACATCACGTGATCAGCTGTCATTGGCTGACAGCTGATCACGTGGTAAGGGGCCGGGATCAACCCCTTACTCCGATCTGTGATCACCCGAGTCTCATTGACAGATAACTTACAGATAATAAGAGGTCTCTGCGGGCGGATTCGCCGCAAGATCACTTTTATCGACCGCCGCTACGGTCGTCTCAGCCGTTTACCGGAGCCGCCAGTAGCGGTGGGGACGATCCGATCCTATACCCTCACAGGCCTGGAGCCAAGTGAGGGAAAGATGGCCCCCACTCGGCTCCATAACATTGGACGACGGAAGCGACGTCAAACTTTCTTTTTTTCTTCTTAAAAGACATTTATTTATGTATTTATTTATTGTATTGCATTTTAGTGTAAATATGAGATCTGAAGTCTTTTTGACCCCCCAGATCTCACATTAAAGAGGTCCTATAATGCTTTTTTTCTATTACAAGGGATGTTTACATGTAATAGGAATAAAAGTGACCCAAAAAAGGACAGTGTAAAAAAAAAAAAAAATAATAATAATTTAAAGCACCCTGTCCCGCCGAGCTCGCGAGCAGAAGTGAACGCATACGTAAGTCGCGCCCGCATATGAAAACGGTGTTCAAACCACACCTGTGAGGTATCGCCGCGATTGTTATGCCCCGTACACACGGTCGTAAAATCCGACCACAAAATCCATCGGATTTTTTCCGACGGATTTAGTCCGACACTGGTGTTGCATACACACGGTCGGACAAAGTTGTCGGAAAATCCGATCATTCTGAACGTGGTGACGTTTGTTGCCTACGATGGGACTACGTAGAGGCTAGTAGCCAATAGCTTTGTACTTGTAATGTGATCTGAGCATGCGTAGCACTTTGTCCGTCGGACTAGGCTACACACGATCGGAATTGGTGTGATCGGACTTTGTTGTCGGAAAATTTGAGAGCCAGGAGATAGAACTTTGTCCGTCGGAAAATCCGATGGAAAATGTCCAATGGGGCCTACATCTGGTAGGTTAATTAGATCCTGTCGATAAAATTGGCCAAATATGTGTATGTTGTATGTGTATGTGTTTGTAAGCGTGTCAGGACCCCACAGGGCAAGGACCGCACTATACCACAGATGGACACCAGTGGCAAAAAGCGCCCTGAGGCGATTCAGTTCGCATAGGTTGCGCTATACAAGTCATTCATTCATTCATTCATTCACACACGGTCAGAATTTCCGACAACATTGTCCGATAGGACAGATTCCATCGGAAAATCCGACCGTGTGTATGGGGCTTAAAGCCGTGTGTAGGCACCATCGGACATTTTCCATCGGATTTTCCGACGGACAAAGTTCTATCTCCTGGCTCTCAAATTTTCCGACAACAAAGTCCGATCACACCAATTCCGGGGCATTAGAGTGAGAGCGATAATTCTAGACCTCCTCTGCAACTCAAAACTGGAAACCTGGAATCAACAAGTATCGCAGGATGGTACTGTGGGGGGTCTAAAAGTATAACAGTGCCACATCCTCAAAGTAATTTTAAATCAAAAAGAGCACATGAGAAAGAAATGGAATTTATAGGCACCAATTATAAAAATATCATAAATAATTATTAAACATGAATTGTACAAAAATTTCCATTGATCGCAATAAAACCATTGTTTTTCAAAATTGATATCTGCAAATTTCTATAGATGTCTTTATCCCTAAAATAGCCGGACCAATGAGAACAAACATCACATTAGTCCTGCAACGCTGTATGGTGTACAGTAGAACGCTTTGCTCAACAGGTTTTGCAAATTAATGCTTCATCAGGAGCCTCCGACTCAGAGACAACTAGCAGGTACCCATTAGACATTTGCGATTAGTTTCGTACGAATCGGAAATTCGTACAAATTTTTCGAAATTTGTACATTCGTAAGAATCCGAATTACGCATTTTTACGAATACGAATTCTGTACGAAATATAAAAATTTTGTTTACGAATTTCGGATCCAAATTATCCGAATCCAAACTACCACATGATGAATTTCAACTAATATGAAAGAAATTATAGCGGATATAACGAATGATTCGAATGAATTCGAGATTCAGTATATCGAATCGTTACGAATCGTAATGAATAATAACGAATTATCCAAAAACGTATTAACGTTACATAACACATACCGTATTTATCGGCGTATAACACGCACCCCAAGTTTAGGAGGGCATTTTAAGGAAAAAAAGTTTTAGGAGGAAGTTTAGGGAAAAAAAAAAAAACGTACATTTAAGCGTCATTTGCAGCTTGCCCAGCGTCATTTGCAGCTTGCCCAGTGTCATTGCAGCTTGCCCAGTGTCATTGTAGCTTGCCCAGCGTCATTGCAGCCTTGCCCAGCGTCATTTGCAGCCTTGCCCAGTGTCATTGTAGCTTGCCCAGGGTCATTGCAGCCTTGCCCAGCGTCATTGCAGCCTTGCCCAGCGTCATTGCAGCCTTGCCCAGCGTCATTGCAGCTTGCCCAGCGTCATTGAAGCCCAGCGTCATTGCAGCCTTGCCCAGCGTCATTGCAGCTTGCCCAGCGTCATTGCAGCCTTGCCCATCGTCATTTTCAGCCTTGCCCAGCGTCATTTGCAGCCTTGCCCAGTGTCATTGTAGCTTGCCCAGCGTCATTGCAGCCTTGCCCAGCGTCATTGCAGCCTTGCCCAGCGTAATTTTCAGTCTTGTCCGGGTTGAAATTTCCCGCCGCCGAGACGCTCTGTCGTGTGCGCCGCCGAAAAAGACCGAAGCCCCGTGCGAAAAAGACCGAAGCGCCCCCAGAAAAAGCCGAGCCGACTGTTTCCGGAGCGAGCGCAGGGAGGCGGGACTACGAGCAGAGCCGAACAGTCTGCTCGGTCTTTTCCGGCCCCCGCTTCGTTTTTTTTCGTCCGCGATTCGGTTTTTTTCCGGCGGCGCTTGCCATTTTTGTCATTTTTTTGGGGGGTATCGGCGTATAACACGCACCCACGACTTTCCCCCGATTTTAAGGGGGAAAAAGTGCGTGTTATACGCCGATAAATACGGTAAGTCTATTGTCTATTGTTCACCAATCACTCAGAGGAAGTACGAAATACGAAATTTCGTATTCGTAAACTAAATTTCGGATTTCGTACTTCCTCTGAGTGATTTGTAAACAATAGACAATAGACTTGTGCTACTTATGTAACGTTAATACGTTTTCAGATAATTCGTTATTATTCGTAGAGTGTCGATATTCGTTATGATTCGTAACGATTCGATATACTGAATCTCAAATTCATTCGAATCATTCGTTATATCCGCTATAATTTCTTTCATATTAGTTGAAATTATATTCGTAGAGTGTCGATATTCGTAACGTTTCGTAACGATATTAACGATTCGTACGAAATTCGTATTTCGTACGAATTCGAATTAAATTTCGTACACGAATGACAAATTTTTTTGAATACGAAATAAAACGGAATGAAATGAAACAAATTTTTTTGACGGCTCCCATGTCTAGTACCCATATACCAACTGGGAGCCACCCTCAGACGGGTCCCTAAACCATGCCCTTTTAGGTGCCCATATGACCTTAACAAGTGCCTTGCACCCCGCCAAATAACCACCAACCAGTATTTATCCAACCCTCTTCCTACCAGCACCAAGCTCCTCCAATCGTAGGGCGGGTGGGTGGGAAGCTCCTTACCCTCACGGCTCCTCGTGCAGACTGGCCCCTCCCCTTCCTGCCTAACTAACTTCCACTCTACCGCCCCGTCCTATCAGCTGTCAGCCCTGCTACATCTCCCCTGCACGGCTCCGCCCCCCGTTAACCCCTGTCATGCCGGCCCTCCGCCGAATCCCTTCGGCATTGCCCCGGGCCTCTCTTTAAGTAAACATCTTTAACCACAAACAAATGTATAATATGCAGTAGAGATAATGATAGTGAGTTTCACATTGTTTAACGGAGTATATCCACGGGTAACCATCTGAGAGACTCCCAAGGAAGACATGCATCAGGTAGTGAGGATCTGGGCGCGGGGCAGTACCAGTTAGAAAAGAGTACAGAATAGATAAATATATTGGTAAACTCAGGGCCGTCTTTAATATTGATTGGACCCTGGGCAAAACTTTTCTTGGGGCCCCCCCATGCAGTTTCACTCTCTACCTGCTCTGAGACATACAATAAATAGCAGCTAGACTCAACATCAGTTTACTGAATCAGATCAGACAGCTATTGCAAATGTTTGCCAGAGGTTACAGTGTATCATTACCGCTCACTGATTAGTTGCTAGAGGTTACAGCACACATTATGGCTCACTGATTAGTTGCTAGAGGTTACAGTGTATCATTACCGCTCACTGATTAGTTGCTAGAGGTTACAGCACACATTATGGCTCACTGATTAGTTGCTAGAGGTTACAGCACATGATTTCTGCTTGTTGATTAGTTGCTAGAGGTTACAGTGTATCATTACCGCTCACTGACTGGTTGCTAAAGGTTACAGCACACATTATGGCTCACTGATTAGTTGCTAGAGGTTACAGCACATGATTTAATGCTTGTTGATTGGTTGCTAGAGATTACTGTGAATATGACCTCAGGGGGGCATGATTTTCATATCAATGCTGCTGGCCGCCGCTACCTACATATGAATGCCACCGCTATTTACATATGAATGCCACCGCTATTTACATATGCTGGTAATTTACATCTAAACACAGGGTCTGCAGGTGAGTCATCTGTACACAACAAAAGGGCAGAGCTGGGCAGCCTTAGTAGCAGCACTTCACACTGAGATATCGAGACACAGCACGGGATTAAAACCTCAAGAGGTGAGGGAATTTAAACCAGGATAGTTGGCAAGTATGAGGCAGCTGCTTTGGGCCCCACAACAATGACAGGGCCCAGGGCAGCTGCCCCTTTTGTCCTGCCTTAAAAACGGCCCTGCGTAATCTACAGTATATGGCTGTATAATTGCAAGCATGATACAATGGAGAATGGGTGTGGAAGTCAGGTAAAGGGTTAATACACAAAGGGAAAGGATGACAGCCACTCCCTGCACATCACCAACCACAGGGGGATAGGGGGGGGGGTGCGTATAGGTATAAATGGTTTATTCATCAGGTCTTGTAACACTATTAGTGAGAAGCCTACCTTAGCACACCAGCCATAGGTCTATTTCATACTGAGCCAGAAGGTAGCCGATGTAAATGGTCATAAAAAAAAAGAGGACCATAAAACAGCCACAATGATAGCCTGCAGCACAAAAGGTATATGTCAATACAACGATATAGCAATAAAACTAGGTAGCAGTAATCATCAGAATAATGAAAGTATAAAATAATGCATAAACCATACCTTGCCAAGGCGCTAATAAATGTATATCAAAATCATCTAGTCATTTTGGAGAGATGACGATGAAACTGATGTGTTTGGGGCAATAGCTACTTCAGACATCACAGGTCCTAATCGTGCACAGCACACCGCAGACAAATGATGAATGAATGAATGATTTGTATAGCGCTGCAAATGCGAACTGAATCGCCTCAAGGCGTTTGGTCTTAAGCCCCATACACACGGTCGGAAAATCCGACCACCATGGATTTGGTCCGACGGATTTAGTCCGACACTGGTGTTGCATACACACGGTCGGACAAAGTTGACGGAAAATCCGATCATTCTGAACGTGGTGACGTTTGTTGCCTACGACGGGACTACGTAGAGGCTAGTAGCCAATAGCTTTGGTCTCCTAATTTGATCTGAGCATGCGTGGCACTTTGTCCGTCGGAATTCGCTACACACGATCGGAATTGGTGTGATCGGACTTTGTTGTCGGAAAATTTTTAGAGCAGGAGTATCTCTTGTCCGTCGGACAATCCGATGGAAAATGTCCGCTGGTGCCTACACACGGTCGGAATTTCCGACAACATTGTCCGATAGGACAGAATCCATCGGAAAATCCGACCGTGTGTATGGGGCTTTAGACATGTGCACAACAAAAATTTTTGTTTATTTTCGTTTCGTTTTTTTGGTTTCTGTCGATTCGTAACGATTCGTAAATTCGTACGTCGTCGGTGTTCGTATTCGTAACGATTCGTAAATTCGTACGTTGTCGGTGTTCGTATTCGTAACGATTCGTATTTTCGTTAGAGTTATTTTTTCGTTGATTCGTTTTTCCGTTAGTTTAATTTTCGTTTATTCGAAATTCGGACGCATTCGTATTTATTTGTACATTCGTAACATTCGTAGATTCGTAATCGGAGCATAATTCATAATTTTATGTAATGTGTATGCTATTATTACATTTTAAGAGACACGGAAAATTACGAATCGAAAAAAAAAAGTTACGAATGTACGAATTTTTTCGTTCAATCCATTCGAAGCATGTTAAGCAGCGCCATTGTAAGAGACACGGAAAATTACGAATCGAAAAAATAAAAATAAAAAAGTTACGAATGTACGAATTTTTTCGTTCAATCCATTCGAGGCATGTTAAGCAGCGCCATTGTAAGAGACACGGAAAATTACCAATTCAACAAAAAAAATAAAAAGTTACGGATGTACAAATTTTATCATTCATTTTGATTTTCGTTGTTCCCGTTTTAGTTTTTCAGATTTTCTTCTTTCGTAGATTCGTTGTTTCTAATTAGTTTTTTTCGGGTTTTCGTTGTTTTCGAAATTCGTTCGATTCGAACGATTCGTTATTCGTTAAAATTTTTACCGAATCGTTCGTTCATTCGTACGATAACGAATGAATAAAAATAACGAAAAAAAAACGAAACAAATTGCACATGTCTACTTGGTCTGTCCCTGTTATCCTGCTATATTAGAAGAGGTGGGTCTTGAGTTTTTTTCTGAAGGCCCGATGGTTTTCTTCCAAGTGGATGTTGTTTGGTAGAGCGTTCCATCGCCGAGGTCCCTGTACTGCGAATCTTCGTTCTCCCTTCGATTTGCAGCGGGCTTTGGGGATGAGAAGACGGTTTTGGTTTGTTGATCGGAGGCTGCGACTTGGTATGTATTGTTTTATTTTCTCACAAAGGTATTGAGGAGCGTTTCCTTGTGTACATTTGTGGGTGAGGCAGAGGGTCTTGAATGGGATTCTATCTTTTACCGTAAGCCAATGGAGGGTCCTCAGGGATGGGGAGATGGATTCCCAAGGTTTCTTTCCGGTGACTAATCTTGCTGCTGTGTTTTGAAAGACTTGTAGGCGTGCAATCTGGTAATCCGGTAGTCCTAGAGGGAATTTGCGTAGTCGAGTAGCGAATTGATGATAGTTCCTACTACTACTGCTTTCTCCTTTTCCAGGATGAAGGGGATGAGTCTACGAAGCATGCGGAGAAGATAATGGGATCCGCTGATTACTGATCCTATTTGTGCCTCCATGCTCATCTCTGAATCAAAGATGACTCCGAGGCTTTTGGCTTTGTTGCTTGAAAGGATGGTCTGTCCAAGGATGGTTGGTGGTGTCCATGGGGTCTTCGTTTTTTTACTTCGGTTTGCGTTGAGGAGCAGAAGTTCTGTTTTCGATCCATTGAGTTTGAGGGAGCTAGTGGTCATCCAGTCCTCTATCAATGTGAGATTTTTCTAGTTCCTGATATTGGTCTTTTTGTCCGGTGATGAGTGGTAGCATAGATCCGATTTGCTAATAATTTTGAAGAGTGGCCGGATGTAAATGTTGAAGAGTACTGGTGACAATGGTGATCCTTGAGGGACTCCATACGAAATTGCCCGGGTTTCCAAAGTGAAGACTCCTAGTTTCACTGTCTGAGACCGGTTTCCTAAGAAGGAAACGAACCATGGCAGATCTCCATCTGTAACTCCTTCCACTTCCTTGAGGCGGCTGAGAAGAGTGTTGTGGTCCACTGTTCCAGTGGTACCAGAAGACATGATTCTCCGTCAAATCTGTGCCCAGTCACTAAATCTAGAATATAAACAGACATGACCTGTGTAGCCTATATAAACCCCCCAGGCTGATACAGCCCATAATACCCTTTACTTCACCTGAAATGATAGACCACACCATGTTTTGGAGTAAATGGCCGACAACGGCCTTTTATTTAAACATAACTCCAATTTTTAAATATATAAATACCATAAACACATAACCATAATGATAATAAATTATCAACACATAACCCAACTGTAAACAATCAGTTACCCTATTTATTGGTCAGTGACGTAGCTAGTACCAAAAACGGCATATATATAAATCGCTGCATAAATATATATGAACACCAGGGGGCACTGCGGGATTAACCGAACCAACTGGCCTCCACTTGTACCGCCCGGAGACAACCCTTACCCGCAGTGCAACAAGAGTAATCACCAAAATAAATTTGGTGTACTACCGGAGGGGCCATATACTGATGAGCCCCCCACAAAACCGGAGGGGCCATCTACAGATGAGCCCCCCACACACCGGAGGGGCCATCTAATGATGAGCCCCCCACACACTTACCAACTACGTCACTGCTGCCGTCACTGACCAACAAACCAAGACACCGCCACCCCTTGTCTCCATTCCGTCCACTGCTTCCAAACCTGAAACGATAACAAAAACATTAACACCTCCAACATTATCGCCTTAAATTAAGGGAGGGTGGGTGGGAAAATTCCTGCCTCCTCGTGTCTTTCTTCCTCCTGACTGACCCCTTCCGGCCACGCCCCCTATTTGTAATGCCTCGCCCCCCCTGCCGCGGGTGGCCGGCCTGCCTCGGCCACACCCCCAGAATTACTCCCTGTGTGTGATAGACACACAGTCATGCCCGGCCCTCCTCTACCATTCCCATGCTGTGCATTTTCGATCCGGCCCTCTCTTGACCTGTGTAGCCTATATAAACCCCCCAGGCTGATACAGCCCATAATACCCTTTACTTCACCTGAAATGATAGACCACACCATGTTTTGGAGTAAATGGCCGACAACGGCCTTTTATTTAAACATAACTCCAATTTTAAATATATAAATACCATAAACACATAACCATAATGATAATAAATTATCAACACATAACCCAACTGTAAACAATCAGTTACCCTATTTATTGGTCAGTGACGTAGCTAGTACCAAAAACGGCATATATATAAATCGCTGCATAAATATATATGAACACCAGGGGGCACTGCGGGATTAACCGAACCAACTGGCCTCCACTTGTACCGCCCGGAGACAACCCTTACCCGCAGTGCAACAAGAGTAATCACCAAAATAAATTTGGTGTACTACCGGAGGGGCCATATACTGATGAGCCCCCCACAAAACCGGAGGGGCCATCTACAGATGAGCCCCCCACACACCGGAGGGGCCATCTAATGATGAGCCCCCCACACACTTACCAACTACGTCACTGCTGCCGTCACTGACCAACAAACCAAGACACCGCCATAGCCTGAAAGGGTGACACCTTACCCTTGATGGCACCTCCAAACCCGCAGGGCCGACTGTATCCCTTCCTGTAAACCTAACGACCACAGGTCGATGCCCACGTCCGTCAGGTGTACCCCGTCTCTCCTCAGGTAGAGACCCACATTCATCTCCAGTTCCCTGTGACGGATAACTAACCCCCCTTGCCAAGCCAAGAATCTCCCCACGACTTTGTTCACCCTGATCCTTGCCTTGTTGATCCTAAACACGGACCGAGCCATCCGCCATGATGTTCTGGCCACCATGTCGGACCATATCAGTATCGTGTTCGGGAAATTAACCTTCAGATATATTAGATCACTTTTTATATCCGAAATCAGTTCCCTGACCGTTCGGACCCCCAGGTCGTTGCCGCCTGCATGTATTACCAGGACTGCAGGTGGCCCATGTAACCATGCGAAGCGCTCAACTTCTGGGACCACCCTGCCCCACAACATGCCTGGTCTACCCAGCCACCTTATGTCCGCTTCCCGTCTAGAGATCCCCAGCTGCCGTCCACCTGGTCTCGCGTCCCCTCTCCGAGCGCCCCAACACACGTATGAGTGTCCTATTATCCAGACAAGGCGGGGTAGCACTGCATCTGAAATGACAAACATAGTGTAAAAGGTCGCCCTTCCCCTTAATACCCACACGAAAACCAGGTACATCATACAATTTCCCAAAGTTCAACTATCCTATAACTTTATTTTGCCCTTTTTTTTTTTTTTTTTTTTATTATTCCCAAACCAACTGCGGCCTAATGTAGGTTCGGAATCTCTGCGATTCCCATCTTCCCATCCTTCGCACATCCGCCTCATCCAGCCCACACCTGGCGGCCTCAGTAGCTGCCCCGATGCGGAAGGAGTGTGAGGCGTAGGCGGAACTCTCCATCCCCATCCTTTGTAAACATTTCCTAAGCACCGCAACAAACTGGAACCTAGACAAATTGGATCCATCTTCGTGAACCAGAAAAGGGGTCCCCCAACCTGGCCTTAGCCGCATAAAATTCTTAACCACCCGCACCGGACACATTGAACAACCCTCCACCGCGTACAATGCCACTTGAACCCCCACCCCTTTCTGGTCTGTTTTTGACCTCCGCAAACGTACTGACACCCTGTCCTCCCAGACCACCACATCCTCCCGCAATAGCCCACCAGCCCTTTGTTTTGAGGGGCTCACCAACTCCCCGATGCGAAACGCTCCAAAAAACGCCAACGAAAAAACGGCTAAAAACAACGATCGCTCATATTCGTCCTTACAGACCGACCCCAGTTGCTCCCCTAACCCCAACAGGTTTGCAAAAGTGATAGGCCGCCTGCTATCCCTCGTCTTGCGTTCCCTCTTGTAACCTTTTATGGCCTGCTTCACCCAAAATTCCTTCGTCCAGTCCACCCTTCCTTGTAACTTAAACAAAAAAGCAAGTCCTGCCATCTTCTTCTCAATGAATGACACTGACTGACCATTCTCCATGTGTCTGGATACAAAGCACAACACCAGTAGGCGCCCTTCTGACTCATACTCACCCACACCTGTTTCCTTCAGAAACTCACCCCATTCGCTCCACACCTTCCGGTATGCTGCCCACGTCGCCATACTTACCGATCTCTGTATCCATCTGGCGGCTACCCTAGTGCCAACTCCCACATCCAGCCCGGGCAGGGGACGCCCACTGTCTGAGCTTCTGGCGCCAGTTCCCTGAACTTGTCCCACTGGAACCGAGACAAAGAATCAGCCAATGTGTTTTCCACCCCCGGAATGTGAACTGAGTATAGCAAAACATTCAACTTCAAGCAACGTAACACTAACTGTCGCATCAGCCTAATAACAGGTCGTGAAGATCCCGACATGTTATTAATGATCTGCACCACCCCCATGTTGTCGCAATTCAAACGTAGTTTTAAATTCCGGCAAGACTCACCCCACAATTCCAGCGCTAGCACTACCGGAAAAAGTTCCAACAGTACTAAATTCCGCAAAAAACCCGCTTCCACCCACGTCTTGGGCCAGGGTTCCGCACTCCAGCTGCCCTGAAAATACGCCCCGTACCCTGTAGATCCAGCGGCGTCTGTTACCAACTCCACGTCGAAGTTGCTCACAGGGCCCGACATCCAAACTGACCTACCATTGAAATCCATCAAAAACTGATACCATACCTGCAGATCCTCCCTATGCTCCTTCCCGAGCCGAATGTAATGCGTGGGGGCCTTCACCCCCGCCGTTGCAGCTGACATCCGGCGACAAAATATCCTCCCCATGGGAATGATCCTGCAAGCAAAGTTCAGTTTTCCCAGCAGGGATTGCAACGTACGCAGTTGCACTTTTCTCCGCCCATGTATTTCCCTGATCTCATTCTGCAAATCCCTGAGCTTCTCTTCCGGTAACCTGCATTCCATCGCCATGGAATCAATCACTATCCCCAAGAAGCTCAGTTCTGTCCGTGGGCCCTCCGTTTTATCAGCTGCCAAAGGCACCTGAAATCTCTCCGCAATGTGCTGCAACGTGGACAACAGTATCGCACACACATTGGAAGACGGAGGACCCACGCAGAGAAAATCATCCAGATAATGGATGACGGATTCAATGCCAGTGACGTCCCGCACGACCCATTCTAAAAAGGAGCTGAAAGCCTCAAACACGGCACATGATATCGAGCAGCCCATGGGCAAACATCTATCCACATAAAACTTTTCCTGCCAATGACAACCCAGCAACCTAAAACTATCGGGATGCACTGGCAATAGCCGAAACGCTGATTCAACGTCCGACTTTGCCATCAATGCCCCTTTTCCATACTTCCTCACCCACCGGACTGCTGCATCAAAGGACGTGTATGAAACCGTACAGGCTTCCGGATCAATAAAATCATTTACCGAACCCCCTTTGGGAAACGATAAGTGATGGATCAACCGAAACTTGTTCGGTTCCTTTTTGGGGACCACCCCCAGTGGGGACACTACTAGATCGGCTAACGGTTTAGTCTCAAACGGCCCCGCCATGCGACCCAAGGACACCTCTTTTGCTAGTTTTTCTGATACCACCTCTGGGTGTTGCAGTGCCGATCTTAAATTATTGGCCATGGGGGGAATAATCTGAAGCGCGCAAGGAATTTGAAACCCGTACTTAAACCCATCCCCAATTAACACTGCCATCGCCCTATCCGGGTACCTATTTAGAAAAGGCTGCATCCTTTCCCCCCTCACTGGCGTCGTCCCTCTTATTTGCAGCATCTCCGGCACGTTTTCCTTTTTTGAAGCACCTGGCGTAAGTATGCGCTCCCCCGCACCCTGAACACTCATGTTTAAATTTACAGGTGTTTCCAAATTTACATGAACCCTCATTGAATTGCCAGCACACTCCCCACTTTTTTCCGGCCGGCGATCCCGAGGAGTTACTACCTCCGGCCCCCCCATGAAATGGCTGCGCTGGTGTTTTTGCTGACGCCATTAACCGCATCCAAAGACTAATGTCTTTGTGATCCCAACGCAGCGCGGGACGAACTGCCCTGCGTTGTCGGAATTGTTCGTCATAACGGAGCCACGCCGTGCCTCCATAAACCCTATAGGCCTCACCTATGGCATCCATGTAACAAAACAACGCCGAACAATGTTCGGGGTTCTTTTCACCGATCACCCCCGCCAATATGGCAAATGCCTGTAGCCAATTGGAAAATGTCCTGGGAATCAAGCGGTATCTCCGCTTTTCCTCGTCCTCTTTCTTAGTATCGTCAGGTTTCACCCTGTCTAAATTAAATTTTTCCAAGGGCAACAAGGAGAAAATCTCCACGTATTCGCCCTTCCAGATCTTTTCCCTTGTCTCCTGCTTCAGGTGAGCCCCCAGGGGTCCCTCAAAGCAGACATACACCTCTCCTCTTGCCGCGTCCGCCAGGCGCACAATGTCCGCCCTCGCCACGGGCTCTGTTGCCTTTTCCGAATTACTCACCTTCTCTAACGGCTCCGCCGCCCCCGCGGCCTTCGTGCCTTCCATGGCTGACGTACCCACCCCACCTACCACTTCCCCAGCCTCCGCAATTAACCTCCCCGGGGCTGGGTGTCCCCGTTCCAATCGTCCCACCAAAGCCCGCAGGCCCTCCAGCAATTCTTGTATCTCCCCGGACCCACTAACGGTCTCACTCCTGGCCCGCGGTTGGTCTACAACTGCCAACGACTGGGCTGGAGGCGTAGCCCTCCCCCCTCCACCAGACATCACACCCAATAAATTTTGCAAAGCAGAAGAAAATGCCAGGTTATCAGAAGACTTACCAGGCTGCCTGGGCGCTCCACTTACAGCCGAAGCGACGGACTCCACCGGTGCCTGCGGTCGACTGGGTTCCACATCCTCCTCGGACAGTTCACCCTCTGACCTGCTCATGTCCTCCTGTGGTGCAATAAACGGCAGTCCCCCTGGGGAGGGACTCCTGGATGGTGTAAGCCTCTGTGCCCCAGCATTGCTGTCTGATGCCATCCCCCCCTCCCCCTGCCCTCCCCGCCCCCCCCGGATCCCTGCAGTTGGGCCGGTCCTGGCACCACTCCTGCCCCGTGACTCCCTTCTCAATCCGCCAGGTGGCGTCCGCCTACCCGCTGTGAGGCCTGCCCCGCTGCCCGACGGTCCAGCTGCATCCGTTGCCCCCCTATTCCTTCTGCCCCCCCCCCTCGGCTCGTTCAGAGCTGCTGGGGGTGTCAGTCCTGCAGCCCTCCTGGCTACCTGCTCTTCTTGCCTGGCTGCCCCTCTCCTGCTGGCATTCCTGCGACCCCTCGGCTCGTTCAGAGCTGCTGGGGGGGGCACCAGCGCTGATGCTCCAGCCAATCCATCCCGGCTCCTGTCCCTGGACAATGGCGTGGGTGTAGCTTGCCTGCCGTCCCTTCCCCCCCCCCCCCCCCCCGCTCGTCCCGAGCAGCCGGGGGTGCGATGTCCCGTCTGTCTCTGCCCAGTCTGTATGGGGATGCGGCGCTGGATGTGCCCGTGGCCCCCCTTCCTGCCTGGAGTCCCCGCTGTGAGGTCCGCCTCTGGCCCCCTGTCTGTTCTGTCTGCACCCTCTTGGCTGGGGGGGGGGGGGAATGATCCCCCCTTGGGCTCCTGGTGACTCTGGATGTCCCTGCAATCTGCCCCGGAGAGTACCTTCTAGGCGGCTTTGAAATCCTGCCGCGTGACCTGGGCTCCATGGCATCCGTGCTCCGCTCCTCCACCGCTCGCACAGCGGTTCCCTCACTGCTTCCTCTGGCTTCCACATCCCCTCCGCTGTCCACAGGCCGGCTGCTGCTCCCGTCCAGTGCCTCAGCTACTTGGGATTGTAGCCAGTCCGGTCCCATCGCCGCTGCCGCCGCTCGCATGAGTGCCACGAGGTCGGCCGCCATCTTGGATGTACAAAAAACGAGGAGCAGAGTAAAATTTCTGCCTCCTCGTGTCTTTCTTCCTCCTGACTGACCCCTTCCGGCCACGCCCCCTATTTGTAATGCCTCGCCCCCCCTGCCGCTATTGGCCGGCCTGCCTCGGCCACACCCCCCAGAATTACTCCCTGTGTGTGATAGACACACAGTCATGCCCGGCCCTCCTCTACCATTCCCATGCTGTGCATTTTCGATCCGGCCCTCTCTTAATAGAGCTCTCCATAAACCAACCCATAATAGTCCACAAAGGGGAAAACAACAAAGTAGAAATATGCCAAACAAAGCAGTCACATACCAGGTAAAACAGGAGTCAGTAAGTGGACCTCAAACACCAACAGACCGCTGTCTGTGGTGGGATACATCCTACAGGGCTAGATTGACTAGCCACATAAATACACCCCAACACAGGTGTGCGGTTAATTATCGCATAACCTGATTCGGCCATTATACGGGTCCACCCATAGAGTGATGTAGACATGTGCACAATAGAAAAATTTGTTTATTTTCGTTTCGTTTCCGTTGATTCGTAACGATTCGTAAATTCGTAAGTCGTCGGTGTTCGTATTCGTAACGATTCGTATTTTCGTAAGAGTTATTTTTTCGTTGATTCCTTTTTCCGTTAGTTTAATTTTCGTTTATTCGAAATTCGGACGCATTCGTATTTTCGTAGATTTAGTTACATTCGTACTTTCGTTAGATTGATTTGTTCGTACTTTCGTAACATTGTTTTCGTAGATTCGTAATCGGAGCATAATTCATAATGTTATGTAATGTGTATGCTATTATTACATTGTAAGAGACACGGAAAATTCCGAATCGAAAAAAAAAGTTACGAATGTACGAATTTTTTCTTTCAATCCATTCGAAGCACGTTAAGCAGCGCCATTGTAAGAGACACGGAAAATTACCAATTCAACAAAAAAAAAGTTACGAATGTACGAATTTTTTCGTTCATTTTGATTTTCGTTGTTTCATAGTTAGTAAGGTTGAATAAAGACACCAGTCCATCCAGTTCAACCTGAGTGAGTGTCTACAATTGTCCCTATCCCTGTACATTGCACACTCACATCAGTCCCTACCCTCAAGGAGCCCACAATCCAAGGTCCCCATTCATATACTAGGGCCAATTTCTGGACAGAAGCCAATTAACCTACCTGCATGTCTTTAGAGTGTGGGAGGAAACCGGAGTACCCGGAGGAAACCCACACAGGCACAGGGAGAACATGCAAACTCCAGGCAGGTAGTGTCATGGTTGGGATTCGAACCAGCGACCCTTCTTACTGCTAGGTGAGAGTGCTAACCATTACACCACTGTGCCGCCCACTGTGCCGTTGTTCTTGTTTTCGTTTTTTCGTTTTTTGGATTTTCTTCTTTCATAGTTTCGTTGTTTCTAATTTGGTTATTTTCGATTTTCGTTGTTTTTCGTATTCGTTCGATTCGATAATTCGTTATTCGTTAAAATTTTTAGCGAATCATTCGTTCATTCGTACGATAACGAATGAACGAATATAACGAATTTTAACGGAAAACAAAACTAAACGAATTGCACATGTCTAGAGTGATGCGTATGCGCATGCGCGGCCTGAAGCGCAGTGTGGAACGCAGGCGCAGTGTGCTGACACGGCCGTGTCAGGCAACAGCAGGGAGGATCCGCAGCCCCAAGGTGTGAGCATCAATCAACCCCCGCAGGTGCGCATGTGCGGCACATAGCAAACACCCGCACAATGGCGCTCACGCATCAATAGGATGGGCCACGTTGGAGCAGAGCCGATCGCTCCCCCTAGTGGGCAGCAACCCACATTACCTTGCAAAGCTATCACAGTACAAGAACCGATAACGACAGGACATGATGGTAAGTGTCAGCCCAGAATGAAACAAGGGAATAAAGAAAAAAGAAGAGTCGGGGGGGGGGTTTGAAAAGCTAGCCAAAAATGATGGAAAAACACAAGGAGGAGGATGGAAAACAGAACCAATAAGGATCCCGATCGGCTATGGTCCATGCCGCAAACGCAAAAAACACAGATAGTGTGACTTATGTTGCGGCTTTCTGGCCGCACGTCCAGAAGATCACACCAGCATGCCAAAGGGAGTCCACAGAGGGATACCACAAGGATATACACCGCAGGCTTCTGAAACAAGAAAGACAGAAATAACAGTTAAGCCGCGTACACACGGTCGGAATTCTCGTCGGAAAAAGCTCTGATGGTTTTCCCGTCGGAATTCCGACGGAATTTCGCTCAAACTGTCTTGCCTACACACGGTCACACCAAATTCCGACGGTCAGTAACGCCGCCGCATAAAACACGTTCGACAGCACTATAGAAGGGAAGTTTAATGCTTCCGAGCATTCGTCGAATTGTTTCCCGAGCATGCGTCGGAATTTTGCGTGTCGGAATTGCATACACACGATCGGAAAATCCGATAGAAAGGTTTTCCGTCGGAAAAATTAAGAACAGGTTCTCAATCCAAAGTCCGTCGGAAATTCCCACAGAAAAAGACCGGTGGGCGTACACACAGTCGGAAAATCAGATGAAAAGCTCCCATCGGACTGTTTTCATCGAAAATGCCGACCGTGTGTACGCCGCATTAAACATAATAGCATTTCATTATAATGAAAACAGTACAAACATTACAGGATTATAAAAGGTTACAACCTACATTTAGAGTATCTGTAACTGGGATCATTTCCATGTCGTGAACACGGCATAGAGATGTCAATAGTAAGGCGTTAAAATACACCCATATCATCCAAAAGGGGCGGGGGGGGGGTTTAGGAGGGGGGGGGGGGGTTGGGCCTAAGATACAAGGAAACAAACATAAATATAAAAGTAGGGACAAACAAAGGAAAAACAATGCAAGGAAAACATGGAGAAGGGGGCAGGAGGAGAACTTTCAGCAGGAGACAAGCCAAAATGCTCCAACGAGGGCACGCCGCTCGCGCATGGGCGGTGGGTGCCCAGCTGTGAAGTCACAGCCGGGTGCCCACAGTTGCAATTCCGGCGCCTCCGAGCGGATTGGGGGGCTAGCAGAGCTTTGATCCCCCGCATTGCTGGACCCTGGAATATGTAAGTGTCCGATTATTAAAGTCAGCAGCTGCAGTATTTGTAGCTACTGACTTTTAATTTTTTATTTTTTTAGGGGATACACCTCTTTAACTACCGAGGGAAAATGGGCACAGTGAGGCTGCAAATGGACACAGTGAGGCTGCAAATGGACACAGTGAGGCTGAAAATGGACACAGTGAGGCTGCAAATGGACACAGTGAGGCTGAAAATGGGCACAGTGAGGCTGCAAATGGACACAGTGAGGCTGCAAATGAGCACAGTGAGGCTGAAAATGAGCACAGTGAGGCTGCAAATGGACACAGTGAGGCATGCAAATGGACACAGTGAGGCTGCAAATAGACACAGTGAGGCTGCAAATGAGCACAGTGAAGCTGAAAATGGGCACAGTGAGGCTGCAAATGGGCACAGTGAGGCTGCAAATGGGCACAGTGAGGCTGCAAATGGACACAGTGAGGCTGCAAACGGACACAGTGAGGCTGCAAATGGACACAGTGAGGCATGCAAATGGACACAGTGAGGCTGCAAATGGACACAGTGAGGCTGCAAATGGACACAGTGAGGCTGAAAATGGGCACAGTGAGGCTGCAAATGGGCACAGTGAGGCATGCAAATGGACACAGTGAGGCTGCAAATGGGCACATTGAGGCTGCAAATGGACACAGTGAGGCTGCAAATGGACACAGTGAGGCTGAAAATGGGCACAGTGAGGCTGCAAATAGTCATTGTTGACCGTCTTTTCCACTTACAGTAGCTGCGCATTTCTCACCCTAGGCTTATACTCGAGTCAATACGTTTTCACAGTTTTTTGTGGTAAAATTAGGTGCCTCGGCTTATATTCGGGTCGGCTTATACTCGAGTATATACGGTAGGTATGTTCATGAACTAATAAATAACATCTAATAGAAGGAGAGAGATAAAGTCAGTCTTCTGTTTCTTCTTTCAATGTCCACTCATAGGGTGGGGAAAGGACATGACTTGGGGTGTAAAAGCCACATCGTAAACAAAAAAACGTCCTTTACCTCCCCTAACTGAGCCAAATCCTCCTTCATTTGTGTCTCCCACGCTCCCCCCATAGGCACTGCAGCTCACAGTGGGTGGGATTGGGTGTGGCCAGGTGTTGACTGACAAGCTAAAGGCAGTGACAATGCCCCTGCAACATCTTCTTCTCCCACTGTAGTAGAAGCAGGCAGGGGAGGGCTGGCAGCCTTAGGCCTGGGGGGAAGTCCAGTCAAGTGGCCCATTGAACCACCGAATCAGCTCACCATCCATGCCCAGCTGGTTTTTCAATGCAGCCTCACCAGGGCCCCTCAATGCAGCCTGATCAGTGCCCATCAATGTCGCCTCATCAGTGCCCATCAATGCAGCCTCACCAGTGTCCATAAATGCAGTCTCACCAGTGCCCATCCAATGTAGCCTGATCACTGGGGCAGGGTAAATGGGGTGTAGTGGGGGATGGGATGTGGGGGTCAGCTGGGGGTGTCAGGGTCTCTTACCTGGCAGCTCAGGTTGCACGAAACGGCCAGCGCAAGCCAGCACCCAGCCCCACAGCCCGTGACAGTCACAGGCACCCTGCCTACAAAACTCTGGTCTCTGGGCGTTGTAGTTTCCTCTGCGCTGCTTGGGAGCTTGAGTGCGGCCTACAACTCCCGGAATGCAACAGTGGCCGACCGCCGCAGCCGTAAAAATAGCAGCGGGCAGCAGGCGCCGGCCGTTTTCAACATAAGTTAGGGCGGCCTGGGGGGCAATTGTCACACTGCCCCCCAGCCCAGCCCTCCCCTACAAGCAGGCTTATCCTACATGAGAGTGAAAACTCTGCTTTGAATTCAGAAGAAGCAGTGCAGCATAGTTGTCACCCCATCACCAGAAGCTGAATTAGGTGGACTTCACTGGCAAGATCTTCAGGTATTTGTGTACTGGGAGACTTATGCCGCGTACACACGATCGGATTTTCCAACGGGAAATGTTGGATGTGAGCTTGTTGGCGGAAAGTGCGACCGTGTGTATGCTCCATCGGACATTTGTTGTCGGAATTTCCGCCAACAAATGTTGGCTAGCAGGTTCTCAAATTTTCGCCAACAAATGTGTGTTGTCGGTCTTTCCGATCATGTGTGCACAAGTCCATCAGACAAAAGTCCAAAGTACAAACACGCATGTTCGGAATCAAGGACGAGCCGGAAGCGCTCGGTCTTGTAAAACTAACGTTCGTAATGGAGATATCACATGACTATTGAACTTCCTTTTTATCGTCTCGCTGTACGTCTTGTACATCATTCCGTTTGTAATTGTTGGCCAATATTTGTGTGACCGTGTGTATGCAAGACAAGTTGGAGCCAACAACCTTCGAACAAAGTTCTACAGTTTTGTTGTCGGAAAGTCCGATCGTGTGTACGGGGCATTAGAGAAAACTGTGCAGATACACTAATGCCGCGTACACACGGTTGGAATTCTCGTCGGAAAAAGCTCTGATGGTTTTCCCGTCGGAATTCCGATGGAATTTTGCTCAGACTGTCTTACCTACACACGGTCACACCAAATTCCGATGGTCTGTTACACAGCGGCATAAAACACGTTCGACTGCACTATAAAAGGGAAGTTTAATGCTTCTGAGCATGCGTCGAATTGTTTCCGAGCATGCGTCGGAATTTTGCGTGTCGGAATTGCATACACACGATCGGAAAATCCGATAGAAAGGTTTTCCGTCGGAAAAATTGAGACGCATGACAGGTTGACAGGTTCTCAATCCAAAGTCCGTTGGAAATTCCGACAGGAAAAGACCGATGAGCATACACACGGTCTGAAAATCCGTTGAAAAGCTCCCATCGGACTGTTTCCATCGGAAATTCTGGACGTGCGTACGCCGCATTATAATTAAGTACTACGGCACATATTTTTTTTGCAGGAAGCCATAGTTCTGCTTTCATTTAAAATTCCAAATTTTAAAATGTTAAAAATGTAAAATTCCCAGGGGCATGACCAATGCTTTGCCAGTTCAGAGGACAGATAATTTCAGCTGGTTGGCTCTTCAGAGCCAGTAATTGGATGGCTTACCCTGAAAGACACTCCCTCAATTGGCTGAGACCATGTGACAAATGCCTAAACACCAGTCACCTGACTGGGCACCAAACCTTCCTGTGTTTCCTGTTTTGATTAAAAAAAATCTTCTGCTCATCAATAACATTTTCTCCGATCACGCATTCCAGACTGAGCTAAGGCCCCGTGCACACGAGACGCTGTTAAACGCGCGTTCAGTGGCAGTTGGACACTTTTTTCACGCATGCAATGTTATCCTATGTCTCCATGTACACAGTCTAGTTTTTTCCCGTTTTTATGCAGTTGCGTTTAACCTCGTTTTTTCCAGAAGCAAAAAAATGGGTTCAGACACTTTGCCTTTCCACGTTTCAGACGCAAAATGCGGCTAAACGCGCCACCCGCGTTTAGCCGCGTTTGCGTTTATAAATGTTTCTAAAGGAACCCAATTTTTTAGACCAGAAAACTCTGAAATATGATGGTAAACGATAAAAATACTAAAAAAATTGGTTTAAAATGTCGTAATTACTTTAGATTAGACATGTGCACAACAAAAAAAATCGTTTTAGTTTTGTTTTGTTTTTTTTGTTTCTGAAAAAAAATTATTATTTTCGTTTTGTTTTTTTCGTTTCCGTTGATTCGTAACAATTCGTAAATTAGTAAGTCGTCGGTGTTCGTATTCGTAACAAATCGTACATTCGTAAGAGTTATTTTTCGTTGATTCGTTTTTTAGTTTAATTTTCGTTTATTCGAAATTCGGACGCATTCGTATTTATTCGTACATTCGTAACATTCGTAGATTCGTAATCGGAGCATAATTCATAATTTTATGTAATGTGTATGCTATTATTACATTTTGATAATTTACGAATCGAAAAAAAAAATTTACGAATTGAAAAAAAAAGTTACGAATGTACGAATTTTTGGCGTTAAGCAGCGCCATTGTAAGGGACACGGAAAATTACCAATTCAACAAAAAAAAAAAAAGTTACGAATTTTTTCGTTCATTTTCGTTGTTCCTGTTTTTGTTTTTCGGATTTTCTTCATTAGTACATTCGTTGTTTCTAATTTGTTTTTTTCGGATTTTCGTTGTTTTTCGGATTCGTTCGATTCGAATGATTCGTTAATCGGATTTGTACGATTCGAACGATTCGTTCGATTCGAACGATTTGTTCATTCGTATGAAAACAAACGAACGAAAAAAACGAAAAAAAACGAAAAATGAAAAAAAACGAAACGAATTGCACATGTCTACTTTAGATAGTTCATATATACTCACTGATGCAATGCCATAAAAAAACTCTAGATTTTTGGGTAGCTTAGACAATGAGGAATGCCTCCACTTCTTTGCCCCGACCCTTCATCCAATTTCTAATCTAATCAGTGACTCTCTCATATTGGTGTCCATGCATGTCAGACCGGGTCGTACTTTTTCTAAGAGCGGATCAAATGTGACAATGGACATACGGGTAAAATTAAAAAAACTTGTCGGGGTAGGTACGCAGCTGTACATACATGTTTGTGAAATATCCAACGGACATTCGCTGTGCCATCAATGGATGGGTCCAATATCGATGAGCTCTGACTCTGGACCTCTCACACAATTTGCGACGACATTGCTGCCTCATCAAGAGCAACATCAGGAGCATTTCATGACATATATTCAGGATATATATATTAGAATCATAATTTCCAAAAATAAAACACAGAAAGAGAGGCAAATACAAGTGTACAACTGCTCTCTCTGCTGCTCACTCTGATCAAAATGGCAGAAATAGTTAATAATACATGTTTTCTGAGCTTATTTTTTACTCAGTTTAGGCCGATACGTATTCTTCTACATATTTTTGGTTAAAAAAAAAAATCGCAATAAGCGTATATAGATCGGTTTGCGCAAAAGTTATAGCGTCTACAAAATAGGAGATAGATTTATTGCATTTTCTTTTTTTTTTACTAGTAATGGCGGCGATCTGCGATTTTTTTTTTTCGTGACTGCGACATTGCGGCGGACACTTTTGACACATTTTTGGGACCATTCACATTTACACAGCGATCGTTGCTATAAAATTGCAGTGATTACTGTGTAAATGTGACTGGCAGGGAAGGGGTTAACACTAGGGGGCTCTGCAGGGGTTAATATGTTCCCTAATGTAGTGATTCTAACTGTGGGGGGAGGGGACTCACAAGGGGAGGAGACTGATCGGTGTTCCTCCGTACTGGGAACACATGATCGGTCTCCTCGCCACTGACAGGACGAGGAGCTGTGTGTTTACACACACAGCTCCACGGTCCCGCACAGTCCCGCTGTTTTCACGGGCAATCGCGGGTGCCCGGCGGACATCGCGGCCGCCGGGCACGCGCACCTGGTCCCGAGCGACCGGGAATGGTAGGACTTCATATGACGCCCACCCAGGATGGATGATCCACCTTGTGGGCGTCATATGACTATGGGCGGGTAGGGAAGTGGTTAAACGCAGGTTTCTGCTTTTTAAAACATGCGTTCAGCAGAGTTTGCACCGGCGTCTCGTGTGCATGGGGCCTTAATTTTATGGTCTCCTCTGAAAAATAAATGTATTACGGTGGTCGTGGTTCTTCATTGGTTCCTTTTATTTGGTAAGTCAATATTCGCGGCTGGGTGCCGTCCTTTCGGTAAAGCAGGAACTACCTTCTCTGAATGATTACGGCAAGTGGTCCAATTACAGCCGCCTTATGCTTCATGAAGACGGCAGACGAGCCTCTAATTATGGTGTCACTTCTGTCTCATCTCGCCATTAAATGTGTTAACACTAATGTGACAAGGCGTAAGAGAAGATAAGCGCCCATTTGTGGAGCATGGAAGAGAGACGGAGAAGATTGTTTCCTCTGCTACAGTCTGTAAATGTGAAAAGGTCGGGGGGGGGGGGGGGGAAGGTCAGCTATGACTGATGACTGATAATTGACTATTATCTCCACCATCTTGTGGTAATTATGCCAAAGTTATCACCTGTGACAGCAGAAGAGAGACTGAGCTGAGATTAGATTTGAAGCTTAGAGGAACGTCCACCATTCACGGTCCTGAATTATTCTGCCCGTGTCCCATGCTTAGTTTTATAGAGCATCCAACATATTCAGAATTGCATTCTCAGCAACTTAACCAAGTCATCCAAATTTTGAGAATCAGTTTCTTTCTAAGGGTCACCAAAAATAATTTCTATTCTCCGTCCATCATACAGTCCACATTTTCTTCACACAACCAAAACTCTTGTTATACTTACAGAACTGTACTCCCTTCTTCCAGCCATAGCAGATCAAAGCTGTCTCTTGCAACTGTCTTCTGATACCTCCATTCTGTTTCTTCTTCTGGGTTCCAGGTTCTCTAGATCCAGATGCCTCCATCCTCTTCTTCTTCTGGGTTCCAGGTTCTCTAGATCCAGATGCCTCCATCCTCTTCTTCTTCTGGGTTCCAGGTTCTCTAGGTCCAGACGCCACCATCCTCTTCTTCTTCTGGGTTCCAGGTTCTCTAGGTCCAGACGCCTCCATCCTCTTCTTCTTCTTCTGGGTTCCAGGTTCTTTAGGTCCAGACGCCTCCATCCTCTTCTTCTTCTGGGTACCAGGTTCTCTAGTTGCAAACGACTCCATCCTCTTCTTCTGGGTTCCAGGTTCTCTATGTCCCGACATCTCCATCCTCTTCTTCTTCTGGGTTCCAGGTTCTCTAGGTCCTGACACCTCCATCCTCTTCTTCTTCTGGGTTCCAGGTTCTCTAGGTCCTGACACCTCCATCCTCTTCTTCTTCTGGGTTCCAGGTTCTCTAGGTCCTGACACCTCCATCCTCTTCTTCTTCTGGGTTCCAGGTTCTCTAGGTCCTGACACCTCCATCCTCTTCTTCTTCTGGGTTCCAGGTTCTCTAGGTCCTGACACCTCCATCCTCTTCTTCTTCTGGGTTCCAGGTTCTCTAGGTCCTGACACCTCCATCCTCTTCTTCTTCTGGGTTCCAGGTTCTCTAGGTCCAGACGCCTCTATCCTCTTCTTCTTCTTCTGGGTTCCAGGTTCTCTAGGTCCAGACGCCTCCATCCTCTTCTTCTTCTGGGTTCCAGGTTCTCTAGGTCCTGACACCTCCATCCTCTTCTTCTTCTGGGTTCCAGGTTCTCTAGGTCCTGACACCTCCATCCTCTTCTTCTTCTGGGTTCCAGGTTCTCTAGGTCCTGACACCTCCATCCTCTTCTTCTTCTGGGTTCCAGGTTCTCTAGGTCCAGACGCCTCCATCCTCTTCTTCTTCTTCTGGGTTCCAGGTTCCCTAGGTCCAGACGCCTCCATCCTCTTCTTCTTCTGGATACCAGGTTCTCTAGGTGCAAACAACTCCATCCTCTTCTTCTGGGTTCCAGGTTCTCTATGTCCCGACACCCAGGGCCGGATTAACATAGGGGCTATTGGAGCTGCAGCTCCAGGCCCCTTTCTCAAGATAGGCCCATTTGCCCAAAAAAAAAAAAAAAGAATAAAAAAAAAAAAAAAAAAAAGACCGACTTCGAGGGTTGTAGCTCGGCGATCAGGTAGGTAGCTAAAGACCTACTCCAGTACTGGTTAAAATATGGGGCTGCTATCATCTATGGTTTCGGAGATACGGGATGCTTGCACAGTCGATCAGAAGCTCCATACAGAGCGGCCAGTTTAAATACAAGCTGGAACACTCTGCAGCAGACTGAGAGGATGACCTCACAGTGCTTATAATAATAACTTATATATTACTTATGATAATTAACCCCTCGCCACCCAGGCCCATTCTGAGACTTCTCTCCTACATGTAAAAATCATCATTTTTTTTATGCTAGAAAATTGCTCAGAACCCTCAAGCATTATATAATGTTTTAGCAGACACCCTATGGAATAAAATGGTGGTCTTTGCAACTTTTTATGTTACACAATATTTGCGCAGCAATTTTTCAAACTTTTTTTTGGAAAGAAACTGTTTCATTCATAAAAATTTTTTTGTTGTGTACTAAGCAATGCTTTCAATTTTTTACAGGTTACATGTTTGGAGTTACAGAGGAGGTCTAGTGCTAGAATTATTGCTCTCGCTCTAACAATCGCAGCATATGTAACCCCAGCCTGTCCCCACACACCCTCCCACCTGCAGACCTGTGAATGGGGAAATCACTCCCGCAGTGTTATTGTGTTCTGCCAGTGAATACAATGATTAGTGTTGCTAACTATAGCTGGCAGCACTGATTGTTTTGGGGAAAACCTGACAGGCTGGTTGTACTCAAGTCGGTTAATAGGTTGACTTGTGTAAAACCAGGTAGCCCATACATAGATCGACAATGGCTGGTCTCTGCTTAATTGGTGTAATTTCAATCCATGTATGGCCCGCTTAATCACTACGCAGTCCCTAAACATCCTTCCACAAACCTTTACATTTTTCCTTCCCAGATTACTTCATCCTCCTCTCCTATACATAGTGCCCACTGTCATACTCTTCACACTTCTCTCCTATACATAGTGCCCACTGTCATAATCTCTACACTTCTCTCCTGTACATACTGCACACTGCCATACCCTCCACACTTCTGTCCTATACATAGTGCCCGCTGTCATATCCTACACACTCCTCTCCTGTACATAGCGCCCGCTGTCATACACCTCTCCTGTACATAGTGCCCACTGTCATACCCTACACACTCCTCTCCTATACATAGTGCTCACTGTCATACCTCCAACACTTCTCTCCTATACATAGTGCCCACTGTCATACCCTCCACACTCCTCTCCTATACATAGTGCCCACTGTCATACCTCCAACACTCCTCTCCTGTACATACTACTCACTGTTATACCCTCCACACTCCTCTCCTATACATAGAGCCCACTGTCATACCTCCAACACTTCTCTCCTATACATAGTGCCCACTGTCATACCCTCCACACTCCTCTCCTGTACATACTACTCACTGTCATACCCTTCATATTCCTCTCCTATACATAGTGCCCACTGTCATACATCCAACACTTCTCTCCTATACATAGTGCCCACTGTCATACCCTCCACACTCCTCTCCTGTACATACTACTCACTGTCATACCCTTCATATTCCTCTCCTATACATAGTGCCCACTGTCATACATCCAACACTTCTCTCCTATACATAGTGCCCACTGTCATACCCTCCACACTCCTCTCCTGTACATACTACTCACTGTCATACCCTTCATATTCCTCTCCTATACATAGTGCCCACTGTCATACATCCAACACTTCTCTCCTATACATAGTGCTCACTGTCATACCCTCCACACTCCTCTCCTGTACATACTACTCACTGCCATACCCTCCATACTCCTTTCCTATACATAGTGCCCACCGTCATACCCTCCACACTTCTCTTCTATACATAGAGCCCACTGTCATACCCTCCACACTTCTCTCCTATACATGGAGCCCACTGTCATACCCTCCACACTTCTCTCCTATACATAGTGCCCACTGACATACCCTCCCCACTCCTCTCCTGTACATACTACTCACTGTCATACCCTCCATACTCCTCTCCTATACATAGTGCCCACCGTCATACCCTCCCTCCACACTCCTCTCCTGTAATTACTGCTTACTGTCCTACTCTCCACACTTCTCTCCTGTACATAGTGCCCACTGTCATACCCTCCACACTCCTGTAGATACTGCCCACTGTCATACCCTTCACTCTCCTCTCCTGTACATAGTGCCTTCTGCCATACCCTCTGCGCTCCTCTCATGTACATAGTGCCCACTGTTAGACCCTCCACATT
Organism: Lithobates sylvaticus; assembly: GCA_028564925.1. Classification (NCBI taxonomy): domain Eukaryota; kingdom Metazoa; phylum Chordata; class Amphibia; order Anura; family Ranidae; genus Lithobates; species Lithobates sylvaticus. The sequence continues at coordinate 619,465,065 of CM053027.1, read as the reverse complement.
CCTCTCCCTCATCTGCACATACTTCCCACTTTTATACCATCCATACTCCTCCACTATGCCTCTTAACCACAAAAACTGTTCTTTAAAATTATACTGAATATCCTCAATGTTACCAGCTCTAGAATGGGCACACTTTTGTTAGTTCAACTAAAGGAAATCTTACAGTCCTCATATTTGTTCTGCCCCATTATTAGTACTTATTTAATTTTGTAATTACTACTGTGATGTATAGAGGAACATAGGGGATGTCAGCTACTCTAAATATACCACTTGTAAAAAAGTGTCCCTGAAAATATTTTTGAAATGTTGACAACTATGCACTTAGGCACTTCCCAAGGGCCACAGGGTCAGTAGGGGGCCCATGAGAGGCACCTGTGATATCAAAGCGGTAGTAAACTTTTCTAACATTACAACTTTTTAGAGGCCCTGATGTAGGTTATGCCATAATGTACAAGTATGTACAGCATATTAGCACATTAGGGTACACTGTCATTGTCAGACTGAGCCCTCCAGTGCTGTGCTGTGATCAATCCGGCGGGTCCCGGGCGCTTCCATCTTCACCCGGTCTTCCTTCTGGGTTCTGTGCCTTCGGTCACTTGCCTTGGCCAGGCTGCGTTGATGTCATTCCCACACATGCTCATGTGCATCCTCTTTCTCTCATCCCCCCTTTCTCTCTCATCCTCCCTCCCTTACCCCTCACACCTCTTTCATCCCCTTTCTCTCTCTCTCTCTCTCATCCTCCCTCTCTCTCTTTAATTTAATTTGTTATGACAAAAAATAGTTTGCATTTTTATTTATTTATTGTTTATAAAAGGCCCCACCAAAATCCTCAGCACCAGGCCCATGATGTTCTTAATCTGGCCCTGCCGACACCTCCATCCTCTTCTTCTTCTGGGTTCCAGGTTCTCTACGTCCCGGCACCTCTATCCTCTTCTTCTGGATTCCAGGTTCTCTAGGTCCCGACACCTCCATCCTCTCCTTCTTTTGGGTTCTGAGTTCTCTAGGTCCTGACACCTCCATCCTCTTCTTCTTCTGGGTTCAGGGTTCTCTAGGTCCCTATGCCCCATCCTCTTCTTCTTCTGAGTTCTAGGTCCCACTCCTCCACCCTTTTCTTCTGGGTTTCAGGTTCTCCAGGTCCCGACACCTCCATTTTCTTCTTCTTCTGGGTTCCAGGTCCCTACACCTCTGGTTCTCTGGGTCCCAGCACCTTTTTCTGAGTCTTCTTGGTCCAAGGTTCCTCCTCTTCTTCCATGCAGAAGTTGCTGGAGGTCTGCTTTCATCAAGGATTAGTCATTAGTACTCATTAGTATAGGATCACTGCAGTCACCTACTCCATATGTGCATCTCTCCCGGGATATTCCAGGGGGGTAGCCTCACTCAGGGAACTCTGAGCCTGGCCTAGAAAGCCTTTTACAACTCACCTTAGCCCCACCTCCATAAGTGTCAGGAAGTCTACAACCATCTCTTCTGGGTGCATTTCTATCTCTCCCTGGCCACCAGCCCTATACAGGGCCTCCACTTGCTGGATACATCTGCATAGGTGGGGGGTGTTTGGCTCCCATGCCACAATTGGACTAGGGCTCCTCCCAACCTAGCTTATAACTGGCCCTAAATCACTCATGACATCACTACATGAGGGCTTTAACTAAAAGGAGCCTGGCACCTAATGACACTGCTTTCTGTAACCAGACACTATTCTGGGACAGAGCCACCTAAACGCACTTGCCTCGTGACTGGTTAGTAATTTAATGATTGTCATTGTGTTTTGGGTGTATAACATTACTATGACATAACTTTTCGAACACTTACAAGTCTTTCTTTGGACTTAAATAATCCAAATAAAGATGATTCTGTCATAGTGAGGAGATGTGGCAACAAGGTGAAGCACCCTTCCAACATTCCCACATGCTGAGAGGGGACAGGCAACCAAGGATGGGGTTGAGGAGCCATGCTGAGAGGGGCAAATGTTGAGAGTGGGTGGGATACCCAGGGTAGGTCAGGGACCATTGATGAGAGTGGGCAGGAAACCTATGGTCCGTGCAGGACTATAAATGTGGGCAGGTAAGCCATGGAGGGTAGAAGACTTATGATGAGTGTGATGGACTCCAGACACCCTGTTGGGTATCTCCACCATGAAACTGCTTCCCAAGTTCTGGAACCCGAGACCCGCAAGTCTGGCTATAGTTACCCCAAGAACCAGGCAACACCAGTTTTGGAGTGCACCAGAATAATAATTCTTTATTTGAACTAAGGCACACAGAGATATACACTCAAAGGACAATCCCCCCTTCTTTGCATAATGACACAGGGCGGGGTAAACTTTACCTCCACCAGTAGCATGGCACAGGTGTATTCAACTTTCCAATAGTAGACAGTATTTGGGAGGGGCTGCTAGAGAAATCCCCCTCCTCCTCTCTCACAGCTAATCCACATCCACATATACATCCCATAATAGGTTGCTCCCAAGGCAGACACAAACAATGGAGCAATGAGATACAGGCACTTAACAAACACATAGCAACCCCCACCCCACCTCAAACCATCTAACAATGGTCTCTGACGAAAGGTGGACTTTATCTTCATATATTCTTGAGGGATATTGTTTAGACATATTAATGTCCCATGTGATAGAGGCCCCTTATTCCTTCAACATAAACCACACATATAAGACCCAGGATAAAGGGTAAAAGGAAATGCTGAGTCCGGTGTGGTTGTACGGTGAGTCTGATTAGTGCAGATCAGACTGGGGTTCTCGGTCACCCTGTGCCCCTAATAGACACAGGATAACTTACACATAGGAGGGGGTGGGGGAGCTAGACAAGGAGTTTCCAGAGCTCTCCAAGGTAAGCTGGGTTCCACAAGCCCCCCGCCCAAAGTGACTTCCGTCACAATAAGAATGCACATAAAGCTCACAGTGGATGCAGAACTCATGATGAATGTGGGCAGGGAACTCATAAATAGTGGACAGGGAACCAAGGGTGGGTGAGGGACTCGTGTTGAGAATGTGTGGGGAACTGAAGATGGGTGTGGAAGCTGTGTCAAAGTGGGCACAGAATCCATGGTGGGTGGAGGATTCATAATAAAAGTGTGCAGGCAACCCATATTGATGAGAAATAACACTGAAAATGGGCAGGGAACCTATGGTGAGTGAGAAATCCATGATGAGTGTAAGGGTGGACCAAGGGTATACCATGGGGAACAAATACAGAGATTGGCCAAGGAACCCAAAGTTGATGCGGAATGCATGCTGAGAATAGCCAGGGAACCAAAGGTAGGACAAATGCTGAAAGTGGGCAGGGAACCCAAGGTGGCTTGGGGACCCAGGGTGGGTGGGGGACACATTCTGAAAGCAGGCAAGGAACACAAGGTGGATAGCGACCCATGCTGAGAATGGGCAGGGAACCCAAAGTGGCTGGGGAATCTAGAGTGGGTGGGGGACACATGCTGATAATGGGCAGGGAACCCAAGGTGGATAGGGACCCATGCTGAAATTGGCAGGGAACTTAAGGTGGCTGGGGGATCCAGTGGGAGGAAAATGTAGGGGGAAAATGCTATGAGCAGGCAAGAAACCCAAGGTGGATAGGGAAAAATTCTGAGAGTGGGCAGTGAACCCAAGGTGGCTGGGGGACTCAGAGTGGGTGGGGGACACATGATGGGAATGGGCAGGAAACCCAACCTAACCTTAAACTACGTAGAGAGTTCTTTACTGTAAGAGCGGCCAGGATGTGGAATTCCCTTCCACAGGCAGTGGTCTCAGCGGGGGGCATCGATAGTTTCAAGAAAGATAAGCACCTAAACCACCACAACATACAGGGATATACAAGGAAATGCTGACATATAATCACACACATAGGTTGGACTTGATGGACCTCACCTACTATGTAACTATGTAACCGATGGTGGATAGTAACCCACGCTGAGAGTGGGCAAGGAGCCCAAGGTGGCAGAGGGACCCAGAGTGGGTGAGGGACACATGATGGGAATGGGCAGGAAACCCATGGTGGATAGTAACCCACGCTGAGAGTAGACAAGGAACCCAAGGTGGCTGTGGGACCCAGGGTGGGTGGGGGACACATGATGGGAATGGGCAGGAAACCCATGGTGGATAGTAACCCACGCTGAGAGTAGACAAGGAACCCAAGGTGGCTGAGGGACCCAGGGTTTGTGGGGGACACATGATGGGAATGAGCAGGAAACCCATGGTGGATAGTAACCCACGCTGAGTGTAGACAAGGAACCCAAGGTGGCTGAGGGACCCAGGGTGGGTGGGAATACATGCTGAGAATGGGCAGGAAACCCATGGTGGAAAGGGATCCACTCTGATTGTGGGTTCGGACCCAAAATAATAGGGACGGGGGGGACCTGGAGTGGGTGGTGGTCACATGATGGTAATGGGTAGGAAACCCATGGTGGATAGTAACCCACGCTGAGAGTAGACAAGGAACCCAAGGTGGCTGAGGGACCCAGGGTGGGTTGGGAATACATGCTGAGAATGGGCAGGAAACCCATGGTGGAAAGGGATCCACTATGAGCGTGGGTTCGGACCCAAAATAATAGAGGGGGACCTGTATTGGGTGGGGGCAGGGCCGGACTGGCCTACCGGGATACCGGGATATTTTCCGGGTAGGCTGCCTGCCCTGGAGCCGCTTTGCAGCTGCAGTGCTCCCCTCTCTCCTGCTCCTGTGATCACGGAGCTGGCCGGGTTTGTGTTCTGCGGCCGCGCACCGCGCTGTAACACGGTCCCGCCCCCATAGACCGGCTTGTGTGATAGTAGATAGAATCAGTGTTCAACCTATCACCTATAGAACACAGACCCAGCCAGATCCGAGATCACAGGAGGAGAGATGCCTGTGAGTACAGCCTGCCCTGTGTGCCTGGATAGGGGGATCAGCAGGGGGGTGGCATATAGAGGAAATGAGCTTTCTATATTCCTCCATGCAGCCGCTGAATGCTTGGAGGAGGGAGAGGAGGAGAATCAAGCATTCAGCGGCTGCATGGAGGAATATAGAAAGCTCATTTCCTCTATGTGCCGCCCCCCCTGCTGGTCCCCCTATCCAACATTTTTTACTGCTCCCCCCCAGTACTCTCCTCCCCCACCACACTCTCCAGCCCCCCCCCCCACAGTTCTCTCAACCCCTGTTCTTTCTGCCCCCCTGCTCTCCAGCTCTCCCCATCCTTCTCTAGCCCCCCCCCCCCCACAGTACTGTCCAGCTACCACAGTGCTCTCCAGCCCCCCCGTGCTTCCCACCCCCACAGTGCTCTCCAGCCCCCCGTGCTTCCCACCCCCCACAGTGCTCTCCAGCTCCCCACCCCCCCCCCCCCGTGCTTCCCACCCCCCACAGTGCTCTCCAGCCCCCTCGTGCTCCCCACCCCCCACAGTGCTGTCCACGCCCCCCCCCCCCGTGCTCCCCACCCCTGTTCTTTCTGCCCCCGGTGCTCTCCAGCTCTTCCCATCAGTCTCCAGCCCCCACCCCAGTGATCCCCACCCCCCCTGTGCTCCCCACCCCTGTTCTTTCTGCCCCCGGTGCTCTCCAGCTCTTCCCATCAGTCTCCAGCCCCCACCCCAGTGATCCCCACCCCCCCTGTGCTCCCCACCCCTGTTCTTTCTGCCCCCGGTGCTCTCCAGCCCCCACCCCAGTGCGCTCCACCCCTGTTCTTTTTGGCTCCCCCTCCAGTGCTCTCCACCCCCCCTGCATTTTGCCCCCACCCATGTGCTCTCCAGTCCCCGTGCTTTCCACCCCTGTACTTTCTAGCCCCCACCGGTGCTCTCAAGCCCCCCCCCCCTCATTGCTCTCCAGTTCCTGGGGTCCCCCTTGATGATTGACCACTTTTAACTGGAATTTGCTTATATATAAAGCCCTATGTGATTTCATATCTGTCTATTCTGTATATAATACACTCTTCAAATGTGCTTTAAAATGTATGGTTTTCCCTTTCATGAACCAGAAAATAATGACGTTATGCTGTTGCGCTGGGATAATAATGCTGTGGGGCTGGTATGACATTTTTTCCAGGGCTGAATTTTATTCCCAGTCCGGCCCTGGGTGGGGGACACATGCCGATAATGGACAGGAAACCTATGATGGATAGGGACCCCCAATGAGTGTTGGGCAGGGATTCTAACGTGTCTGGGGAACCCAGGGTGGGTGGCGGACCCATGCTGAGAATGGGCAGGAATCCTATGGTTAGAACCCATGGCACTGCAGGGGTTAAGTCTCGGCACTGAAGACTTTTTATTCAGTAGAAGAAAGTTTCATTGAGCTCACAATGTGCCCTCCTGGGGGGGGGGGGGGACAGAAAATGGAATTTCAGGTTTTGCTTTATACAGCCTTTTATTCACATTAAGCGTCATAAATAATGAATTAAATGCGAGGAATTGCACACTCTTCGGCACAAATTTTTGGGCTGTATCTGTTTTTATTTGTGCAATTCGTTTTGTTTTTTTTCGTTTTTCGTTTTTTTCGAACGAATCCGAATAACGAATCATTCAAATCGAACGAATCCGAAAAGCAACGAAAACCTGAAAAACCAAACAACAAAAATCCGAAAAACGAAAAAAGGAACAACGAAAATGAACGAGAAAATTCGTACATTCGTAACTTATTTTTTTTTTGTTGAAATGGTAATTTTTCACGTCCCTTACAATGGTTCTGCTTAACGTGCTTCGAATGGATTGAACAAAAAAATTCGTACATTCGTAACTTTTTTTTTCGATTCGTAACTTTTTTTTTTTTCGATTCGTAAATTATTAAAATGTAATAATAGCATACACATTACATAAAATTATGAATTATGCTCCGATTACAAATCTACGAATGTTACGAATGTTACGAATGTACGAATAAATACGAATGCTTCCGAATTTCGAATAAACGAATGAACGAAAATTAAACTAACGAAAAAACGAATCAACGAAAAATAACTCTTACAAATGTACGAATCGTTACGAATACGAACACCGACGACTTACGAATGTACAAATCGTTACGAATCAACGGAAACGAAAAAAACGAAACAAAAAAAAAAACGAATTTTTTTGTTGTGCACATGTCTATCTGTTTTCCCTCTTTGATTCTTCTAAACAAGCCAGCCTTGATGTGTATATATATATATATATATATATATATATATATATACTGAATGTGACCCATTCAAGTGAATCTGCGACCGCCCCCCCCGCCATGCGACGTGCTAGTGTGCAGTTCAAAGGGTTAAAGCAGGTGGTGGGGGGTGCGATACAACGTCTCCTCATCGCCTGCCAAATGCCCTCTGAACACAGATCGCTTTTCAGACAACAACGCTGGTGTGAACGAGCCCTTGGACTGCTCTCGTCGCTCGTTTTTTTTCTTCGAGGGCTTCGTAAGCCAGCAGACGAAGGGTTAATAACAAAAGCATTTATTTTTTTATTTTTTTTTGCGGCAGAATTGTTTTTTTTCTTCCTTTCTTTCCTTTTTGTTGGCGGCGTTCATATGATTAAATTAAAACTAATTTTTAAGATGAGCAAATGCAAAATGTCAACATAAAATAGGGCACGTCTATTCACTGGCCTCAGAAATGTCACAATTAACTTAATAAGATAGAAGGAAATGCCAGTGGGGGAAATCATTTAAAGAAAAGAACACGGAATAAACCAAAGGTAGTAATTTATTAAACAGCGTCATTAAATCTGAGCTCCGCCCCCCCCCCCCCCTTCAGTCTTGTACCCTCTCCTAGACTGAAATGGCTTACTCTAATTTCACTGCACACTGTCAGCTTCCCACGGTGTGCATCAGAAGCTGCGGCAAATCAGATAGAGTTAGATAGAGCCCCACCTCATTCCCTGGCTTGAGGACGTCCAGCATCATCTAGCTCCTTTCTTCCCAAGCCTGACTGTCTTGGTCCACCCCTTTCATTTATCGTCTAGCCCTCTCCTTCTAAGCCTGACTGTCCTTGGCCCACCCTTTTTATTCATTGGATTTCAGTTCTCTCAATCATGGGAGCTCAAAAAAGGGGGGCTCTGGAGACCAGAGAACCTCTTACATCAGAGTTCCCCTTTACATCACAGTCCACAGTGTTCCCCTTTATATCAGTATCTGTAGATTTCCCCCTTGAACTGTAAAGGTGAACCCTGCAGACTCTAATGTACTGTAAAGGGGGCTCTGGGAATGCTGGGAACTCTGATGTAAGGGGGAACTCTGTGGACTCTGATGTAAGGGCAGACTCTGATATAAGGGGGAACTCTGTGGACTCTGATATATGGGCGTACTCCGTGGACTCTGATTTAAGGGAGAACTCTGTGTAATCTGATGTAAGGGGGAACTCTGTGGAATCTGATGTAAGGGGGAACTCTGTGGAATCTGATGTAAGGGGAACTCTGTGGAATCTGATGTAAGGGGAACTCTGTGGACTCTGATAAAAGGGGGAACTCTGTACCTGGATAAGAGGGAAGGGCCCCAGGATCAATAGGGAAGGGCCCCAGGCTCAGTTCAGGGGGTCCTTTATGGTTTATTGCACATGGGTTCTGAATGTTCTAGTTATGCCTCTTCCTGGGTCCCTCTGGCTTCAGCCAGTTCTGGGCTGATGGCACTGCTGGACAGAGTCCACAGTATTCCCCTTTACATCACGGTCCACAGTTTTTCCCTTTACATCAGGGTCCGCAGATTTCCCCCTTGCACTGTAAAGGTTAACCCTGCGTACTCTAATGTACTGTAAAGGGGGCTCTGTGAACATTAGGAAATCTGATGTAAGAGGGAACTCTGTGGATTCTGATGTATGGGGGAACTCTGTGGACTCGGATGTAAGGGGGAACTCTGTAAAGGGCCCCGGGATTAGTGAGAAAGGGCCCGGAGGTTTAAGCCTCTGCCTGGGTCCCTCTGGCTTCGTCCAGCTCTGTGCTGATGACACTGCTGGACATCTTCCGTTGTCAAAGGGAAGTAAGTATGATGTGTCTTTCATCTGCTACATTAAGTTTCCTTGGCCGACCACTGCGTCTACGATCCTCAACATCGCCCGCTTCTTTGCGCTCCTTCAAAAGAACTTCAAGCACATCTTGAAACCCCAGTCTACTTTGAAATCCTTGCCTTGGAGAGACATTGCTGATGCAGTATTCCTTGTGTCTTGTTGCTGGGCTCAGTCTTGCCATGGTGACTTGAAACTTGTCTTCCACAACCTCACCTCAGTAAAAGAGTCTGGCTGTTTCTCACCCAGTTTTAAGCCTCCTACACAGTTCTTTAGGTGAGATCTAACGCATAGCCTTTAAAGTAGGGGGAGCTCCCAGGTTTTATATTGTTATATATTGAAATATATTGTGCTGTCTTCCTATGTTGGGATGACAGCACAATTTCTGTAATCACCTGTTTAAATATTTTGCAGTAAAAATATTTCTGGTTAAGTATCCAGTTGTGTGGCGTGCTGTTTTTCCCCACCAGGTGGAGCCAGTGGATCCTGAGGGTACAATACAGGTACTTTGCATTGTCTTATATTGTACTGTATTACATTGCACCACAGATGTGCCAAGGGGATAGAGTAAAGTTAGTGGGGTTTCTTGGTAGAGTGCAGGCCCAATTCAAACCAGCAGCTCCTTCGGGGATCAGTGCTACACGGTTGTTAGGTGTGGGTAGGATAGGCTTCTCTGAAGAGGAGGGTTTTCAGGGATCGTCTAAAAGCTAATCGAGTAGGAGATGATCGGACAGATTGGGGGAAGGCGTTCCATAGGATGGGAGAGGCTCTGGAGAAGTCTTGGAGGCGAGCATGGAAGGGGGTAACGAGGTAGCTAGAGAGCAGTAGGTCTTGGGAGGAACGAAGAGAACCAATAGGTTGGTATTTCGAGACAAGGCTAGTGATATAGCTGATGTATGGGTTTCCGATGTGCAAAAGTTGATCTTCAATTAACTTGCACAGTTGAAGCTGTTATAGCTGCAAAGGGTGGGCCAACTCAATATAGGGAGTCCCGGAGTAAAAGAATAGAAAAGAAAGGAAAGGGCAGAGGGACGGCATTACATATGCGGACAGCAGGACAGGCAGGGGTAGTTTAGGAATTGTTGCCCCTTTAAGGAAAGAGGGGTGGTTAAGGGCTGGGAGGGGTCCTGGGGAAGTTTAGTGGGAAGGAGGAAGTAGTTACGTCAGTGGGGAGGTGAGAAGCTTCCCACCCTCCCTCCCGATGTTTTGGTCAGTATTACAGTGAGGCTGCCATGACAGCCCGGCAGTGGTGGGTCTTTGGTGGAAGAGAAGAAGGCTGGTATATAACATGGTTGGGACCCATCTGTGGTATGGGGTTAGAGTTGCCAGGTTCCTATCCACCTTTAAACCCGAACACCTTTGAATTACACGGGTTCTGAGGCTAATTAAATGCAGATAAGGCACCAAGTGAGCTTAATTACCACCTTAATCAGCCACAGAACCTGTGTAATTAATATGTGTTTGGGTTTAAAGGGAACAGGTGGCAACCCTATATGGGGTTCTCAGGTACCTTCCGGTTAACGAGGGGTTTAACCAGGAAGGGGTAAAAAATGTAGGTCACTGCGGATGTCGAGTACCGTCTCCGAGGCGGTGTCTTGCGACTGGAGGCCTACGTTCTTAAAGAAGTGTAGCGCTACTGACGAGCAGGTGCTATTATTTTTCTCAAATATGGGTTTCCTGAAGCCACAGTTGGGCTTTAAGATAATTGATCTAAATTTCTGGTTTCAGTACCAGTCTAGCTGGGTTGCACTGGGTTCTCCTTGACCATAGGTGTCGCTGTCACCACCGGCAAGAGTAGAAACGCAGTCTAGCTGGATGCATTGAATACCACTTAACTCTCTGAACCAGCCCAGTGGGAATGTTCTCCTGCTGTGCATTCTGGGGGGTGGTATTTAAGGTACCGACGCCATGTTAGCGGGGATTATTTTCTGTCTTTTTGGTTCGGGTGGTCCTCCTGACCCAGCCCTATGGCCCTCCTGGCCTGGGGTGCGGAACTATGCATCCAGTGTCTTGGGGCTGGCTAGCCCGAGGCAAAGCAACTGAAGGGATAGGCCTGAGTGATTTTCGGGGGCCTAATGATCCAAGGAAGGTCCGGTGCCGTCTCACCTGAATGGAGAGGCCCAGCAACTGAAGTACCCTAAGGGGAGGACTCTTCAGGAGAAGGCCGTGCGCAAGGCTGGCTTCTCTGAAGGAGCCTGGAAGCTTAGTTGAAGGACGCAACCTGGATCAACATTCATATGGTATCGCCGGATCGGCTGAGAGAACCTGGTACCGTATGTTAGTTCTTTAAACTCATATAAATCCCCCAGTAACGCTAAAATGTAACTTACAAGTCTGTAGTCGGCAGAGACTTTGTCGAGCATCCCACCGGATGCTAGGCCTAGTGAGAGAGACCTATCCGGGGGTTGTTGGATCCAGTTTGTGGAACGGTTTTATCCTCTGGATACTCCTAATACCTAAACCCTGAAATCTAAGTACCTGAACTTACCCCTAACCCTCTACCCTTTATCAAGAGACTTTGTCCTTTTTCTAAAATAAAAACCCAAAAGAGGATTCGGTGTCAGTTTTAACATTCTTTGGGCCACTTTCCATTGGGATCTCCAAGACGGAGAAGCAAGTAAGTGAGGTAACGGTAAGTCCAAATAAAACCAGCAGCTCCTTCGGCGGTCAGTGCTACCAAAATGTGTCGCAGTGACCAAGTTGTGTGTCGTTGCCCTCAAAGACCACCAAGGTCTAGAGAAGTTTTGGTTGATGGTTATTTTCAATGTTATTTATTTAAGTTACACTATTTGTTAACCACCTGATTACTTTGCACTTAAACCCCCCCTCGTGACCAGACCAATTTTCAGCTTTCGGCGCTGACGCACTTTGAATGACAATTGCGCGGTCATACAACACTGTACCCAAATGAAATTTTTACCATTTTTTCCCCACAAATAGAGCTTTCTTTTGGTGGTATTTAATCACAGCTGAGGGTTTTTATTTTTTGCTAAACAAATAAAAAAAAATGGAAAATTAAAAAAAAAAAGAAAATCATGTTTAATAGTTTGTTATAAAATTTTGCAAACAGGTAATTTTTCTGCTTCATTGATATGCGCTGATGAGGCAGCACTGGTGGGCACCGATAGGTGGCACTGGTGGGCACTGATAGGCTGCACTGGTGGGCACTGATAGGCTGCACTGGTGGGGACAGATAAGTCGGTACTGATGGGCACAGCAAAGTTGGCACTGATGGGCACGGATGGGTGGCACGGATGGGTGGCACGGATGGGTGGCACAGATGGGCACTGATGGATGGCACTGATAGGTGGCACTAGATGGCACTGATGGGCACTGATAGGGGACACTGATGAGCACTGGTAGGGGACACTGATGAGCACTGGTAGGGGACACTGATGTGCAGCACTGGCACTGTGGGCACTGACATATGGCACTGTGGGCACTGACATATGGCACTGTGGGCACTGACAGATGGCACTGGGGGCACTGACAGATGGCACTGGGGGCACTTTTATTATGCAAAGGAGGGCACCATGGACCCTGGGCATATTGCAGTGAGAGGGACTGATGTCCCTCTCACTGCCGCCGGTGATCGGCTTTTTTTTTTTTCTCCTCGCGCTGTCAGCGCGAGCAGGAAAAAAAGCCGATTACCGGCTCGGTTACTGTCACATGATCAGCTGTCATTGGCTGACAGCTGATCACGTGGTAAGGGGTCGGGATCGACCCCTTACTCGGATCTGTGATCCAGCGAGTCTCACAGACTTCAAGGGGCACGCAGGCAGCTCGTTGCCGGGACGACGTCAAAAGACGTCGTCCCGGCACAACAGATCCGCGCTGTAGCCGTCATTTGGCTATGGCGCGGATCTCAGGCGGTTAAATAAAAGGCCGTAAGGCCATTTTACTCCAAAACCTTGTTACGCAATTTTTCGGGTAATTGGGGGGTTTGGAGGTTATGGTCTTATGCCCCGTACACACGGTTGGAAATTCCGACCACAAAATCCGTCTGATTTTTTCCGACGGATTTTGTCCGACACTGGTGTTGCATACAGACGGTCGGACAAAGTTGTCAGGAAAATCCGATCATTCTGAACGTGGTGACGTTCGTTGCGTACGACGGAACTACGTAGAGCAGGGGGTCTCAAACTGGTGGCCCTCCAGCTGTTGCAAAACTACAAGTTCCATCATGCCTCTGCCTGTGGGAGCCATGCTTGTAACTGTCAGCCTTGCAATGCCTCATGGGACTTGTAGTTTCGCAACAGCTGGAGGGCCGCCAGTTTGAGAGCCCTGACGTAGAGGCTAGTAGCCAATAGCTTTGGTCTCGTAATTTGATCTGAGCATGCGTGGCACTTTGTCCGCCGGAATTCTCTACACACGATCGGAAAAAGTCCGATGGAGCCCACTCACGGCAGGATTTTCCGACAACATGGTCCGATAGGAATTTCCGACCGTGTGTACGGGGCATAATAGGTTGGGTAAAACTGGAGGTATCTGTCCTTCACATGTCATGAACCCTACGGACTAAGACTGGAATGCCATTGCAGTTGATGTGCGTGTAAAGGCAGGCGTACCAATACTTTTGACAATATACTGTATCTCCTTGTGTTAAATAGCCCCCAGCCATGTTTTATGAAGAACAATCCGCATGTTATGTATTATCCATCACAGCATAACGGATGCTCCGTAGCGGCTCTCACCAGCTCCCTCGAAGGGGGTAGAGCGTGTTGGCAGAGATGAGAAGCTGTGATATCAATTTGTACAGAAAGGTAGCGAAGGGTCTGCGGCGCTCTCGGAGTGCGTTGACACTCCCCCTCCCCCTCCCCCGGCTATTTTTGTACCTGTTTTCCTACGCGTTATGTAGTTCTGTCCTCAAAAGTGAAAAGCCTCCGGGCAGAAAACTGACTCTGCAAATTAAAAATTGCGGCCGCAGAGACCTCGTTCGGAAGCCGCGCCGCTACTTCACAGATCGGGGGGGGGGGGGTCACACGTTTTCCAGGTCGCACGCACCTGCGAGAAGACGAAGGCTCCAGAGACGGGAACAACGACCAGTGGGAAATGTCAAGAAGGCCGGGTCGTTCCTATCGGGGGGGCCATCGTAATCTCTTCTTATCAGTCGCACCGGCTTCACACCGGACGCATTTTGACGCACCCGCCGGCATGTTCTGAACCGCGAAGAGACTCGGAGTTCAGTTCTGCCAGACTTCGCTGGGGACCGCTCGCAACATGAAGTTTAACCGCTTCCCGACCAGCGCACACAGATGTACGTCGGCAGAAGGGCACGGACAGGCAAATGGGCGTACAGGTACGTCCCTTTAAATTTGCTGCCGTGCCATTGCGTGCGCGCCCCGGTCGGGACTTCCGTGAGTCCGATCCCGGGTCCCGCAGACTCGATCGCCGCGGGGATACCCGCGATCGTCTCGCGGGATGGAAGAACGGGGAGATGCTAATGTAAACAAGCATCTCCCCGTTCTGCCTAGTGACAGTGTCACTGATCTCTGCTCCCTGTGATCGAAGCAGAGATCAGTGACGTGTCACACACAGCCACGCCCCCCACAGTTAGCAACACACCCCTAGGACACACTTAACCCCTACACTGCCACCTAGTGGTTAACCCCTTCATTGCCAGTGCCATTTACACAGGAATCAGTGCATTTGTATAATGCGGAAATAAACAGCATCTCCCCGTTCTGCCTAGCAACTAGTGACGCCGCTCTCTGCTCCCTGTGATTGGAGCAGAGATCAGCATTCACTAGCTGACAGCCACGCCCACCACAGTAAGAAACACGCCCCAAGGACACACTTAACCCCTACACTGCCACCTAGTGGTTAACCCCTTCATTGCCAGTGCCATTTACACAGGAATCAGTGCATTTGTATATTACTGATCGCTGTATAAATGACAATGGTCCCAAAAATGTGTCAAAAGTGTCCGATGTGTCATAATGTCGCAGTCATATTAAAAATCGCTGCTCGCCGCCATTACTAGTAAAAAAAAAAAATTATTAATAAAAATGCCATTAAACTATCCCCTATTTTGTAAACGTAAACTTTTGCGCAAACCAATCAATAAACGCTAATTGCGATTTTTTTACCAAAAATATGTAGAAGAATACGTATCGGCCTAAACTGAGGAAAAAAAATGTTTTTTTTTTTTTATATATTTTTGGGGGATATTTATTATAGAAAAATGTAAAAAATAATCCATTTTTTTTTCAAAATTGTCGGTCTTTTTTCGTTTATAGCGCAAAAAAAAAAAAAAAACCCCAGATGTGATCAAATACCACCAAAAGAAAGCTCTATTTGTGGTGAGAAAAGGACGTCAATTTTGTTTGGAAGCCACATCGCACGACCGCGCAATTGTCAGTTAAAGAGACGAATCGCAAAAAGTGCTCTGGTCTTTGGCCAGCAAAATGGTCCGGGACTTAAGTGGTTAAATCCGCTAAATACATTCCAGGTGCACAAAGACATAAGGCATGAAGCCCCCCCCCCCCCCCGTTCACACCGGTGGGCCTTCGAAATTGCGCAATTTTAGAGCCGCACGTCACTGCGATTTGCACTGCCGATTTCATCGTGGCTATGCGACTTCATACAACAGAAGTCTATGTAAGTCGCAATGAAATCAGTAAAAAAAAAGTAGTGCAGGAACCTTTTCCATAATCGCTGCGACATCAGTCACGACGATATGAGCGGTTCAATGGCGATATGCCGGCAATAGGGTGCGATTTGGAACTCCAAATCGCAAGACAAGTCGCACCGGTGTGAACTTACAGTTTTTTTTTTCCTTTGAAAGCAGCCACAGAAAACAAAAGCCTGTCCTTTGCCAGCACGTTCTTTGCCCTGTGTGTGTGGAAGCAGTGGTCTCTCTGCAGCAGTTGACACACACACCCCTTCTGAGTCACAGCTAGAGCTTTCAATTCAGCAGGGAGCCTAATGCTTTACTGATTGCAGAGATATAAGACCAACCTCGGCATAAGGTGTGTCTGACCTCTGCAGAGAGACCACTGCTTCTACATTGAGAGCAAGGGTCCTTCTCTGCAGCATGCTGGCAGGAGACAGGCTTTCGTTTTCTGCAGAGGCCCAACACACTTCCCCTTAGTCACAGCTAGCTAGCTTGTCGCAGCTCCATTCAGCAGGGAGCATGAGCTTTACTGATTGCAGAGATATAAGTCCGGCCCAGCACGATGCGTGCCTGACCTCTGCAGAGAGACCTCTGCTTCCACAGTGGGAGCAGGGGTTCTTCTCCACTGCATGCTGGCAGGAGACAGGCTTTCTTTCCTGCAGGGGTTCAAATAGCATCCTTTCCCGACTCAACGCTGAGTCACAGCTAGAACTCTCCATTCAGCAGTATGAGCTTTACTCGTTGCAGAGATGTAAGTCTGGTTTGGCATGTAATGTGTTTGACCTCTGCAGAGAGACCACTGCTTCCACATCGTTCTGGCAGGAGACAGGCTTTTCTTTTTTGCAGAGGTCCAACACGCCCCCCCCACCGCTGAGTCACAGCTAGAGGTCTCCATTCAGCAGGGAGCTTGAGCTTTACTGATTGCACAGGTATATATGTCTGGTTTGGCATGGGAGTGTGCCTGACCTCTACAGAGAGACCACTGCTTCCACAGTGAGAGCAAGGTTCCTTCTCTGCAGCAAGCTGGCAGGAGACAGGCTTTTCTTTCCTGCAGAGGTCCAAATAGCATTCCCCCCTCGACTCAGCGCTCCCCTCCCCAGCTGAGTCACAGCTAGAGCTCTCCATTTAACAGGGAGTATGAGCGTTACTGATTGAAGAGCTATAAGCCTGGCTTGGCAGGTGTTGTGTCTGACCTCTGCAGAGAGACCACTGCTTCCACAGTAAGAGCAAGGGTCCTTCTCGGCAGAGTGCTGGCAGGAGACAGGCTTTTCTTTTCTTCAGAGGTCCAACACACCCCCCACCACTGAGTCACAGCTAGAGCTCCCCATTCAGCAAGAAGCTTAAGCTTTACTGATTTCAGAGATATAAGTCTGGGTTGGCATGGGGTTCTGCAGAGAGACCACCACTTACACACTAATGCCCCGTACACACGATCGGAAATTCCCCCAGCCAAAGTCCTATTTGAGGTTTTGGTCGGAAATTCCGACCATGTGTATGCTCCATCGGACTTTTGCTGGCAGAAATCCCGCCAGCAAAAGATTGAGAGCAGGTTCTCTATTTTTCGTCTCCAAGAACCACCAATATAAGGGAGAACTTCTCCAAGAACCACCAGTATATAAGGGGGAACTTCTCCAAGAACCACCAATATAAGGGGGAACTTCTCCAAGAACCACCAATATAAGGGGGAACTTCTCCAAGAACCACCAATATAAGAGGGAACTTCTCCAAGAACCTCCAGTATATAAGGGGGAACGTCTCCAAGAACAATCAGTATATAAGGGGGAACTTCTCCAAGAACCACCAATATAAGGGGGGACTTCTCCAAGAACCACCAATATAAGGGGGAACTTCTCCAAGAACAACCAGTATATAAGGGGGAACGTCTCCAAGAACAATCAGTATATAAGGGGGAACGTCTCCAAGAACCACCAGTATATAAGGGGGGACTTCTCCAAGAACCACCAATATAAGGGGGAACTTTTCCAAGAACAACCAGTATATAAGGGGGAACTTCTCCAAGAACCACCAATATAAGGGGGAACTTCTTCAAGAACCACCAGTATATAAGGGGGAACGTCTCCAAGAACCACCAGTATATAAGGGGGAACGTCTCCAAGAACCACCAATATAAGGGAAAACTTCTCCAAAGACCAACGATATAAGGGGGGACTTCTCCAAGAACCACAAATATAAGGGGGAACTTCTCCAAGAACCTCCAGTATATAAGGGGGAACGTCTCCAAGAACCACCAGTATATAAGGGGGAACGTCTCCAAGAACCACCAATATAAGGAAGATTTTTTCCAAGAACCACCAGTATATAAGGGGGAACGTCTCCAAGAACCACCAGTATATAAGGGGGAACGTCTCCAAGAACCACCAATATAAGGGAAAACTTCTCCAAAGACCAACGATATAAGGGGGGACATCTCCAAGAACCACAAATATAAGGGGGAACTTCTCCAAGAACCACCAGTATATAAGGGGGAACGTCTCCAAGAACCACCAATAAAAGGGGGAACTTCTACAAGAACCACCAGTATATAAAAGGGAACGTCTCCAAGAACCACCAATATAAGGGAAAACTTCTCCAAAGACCAACGATATAAGGGGGGACATCTCCAAGAACCACAAATATAAGGGGGAACTTCTCCAAGAACCACCAATATAAGGGAAAACTTCTCAAAAGACCATTGATATAAGGGGGAACGTCTCCAAGAACCACAAATATAAGGGGGAACGTCTCCAAGAACCACCAGTATATAAGGGGGAACGTCTCCAAGAACCACCAATATAAGGGGGAACTTCTCCAAGAACCACCAGTATATAAGGGGAAACGTCTCCAAGAACCACCAATAAAAGGAGGAACTTCTACAAGAACCACCAGTATATAAAGAAGAACGTCTCCAAGAACCACCAATATAAGGGGGGACTTCTACAAGAACCACCGATATATGGGGGAACTGCTCATGGGGACCACTGATATAAAGGGGACACTTCTCCATGGACCACCAATATAAAAGGGGGACTTCTCCAAGGACTATCAATATAAGGGGGCCTACTCCACTGACTTCTGATGTACGAGGGGCCTTCTCCACAAACCTATAGTATATCACAAAAGTGAGTACACCCCTCACATTTAGATAAATAAATTTCTTCTATTTTTTCATGTGACAACACTGAAGAAATGACACTTGTCTACAATGTAAAGTAGTGAGTGTACAGCTTGTATAACAGTGTCAATTTGCTGTCCCCTCAAAATAACTCAACACACAGCCAATAATGTCTAAACCGCTGCAAAATGTCCAAATTGGGCCCAAAGTGTCAATATTTTGTGTGGCCACCATTATTTTCCAGCACTGCCTTAACCCTCTTAGGCATGGAGGTCACCAGAGCTTCACAGGTTGTCACTGGAGTCCTCCTCCACTCCTTCATGACAACATCATAGAGCTGGTGGATCTTATAGACCTTGTGCTCCTCCACCTTCCGTTTGAGGATGCCCCACAGATGCTCAATAGGGTTTAGGTCTAAAGATATGCTTGGCCAGTCCATCACCTTTACCCTCAGCTTATTTAGCAAGGCAGTGGTGGTCTTGGAGGTGTGTTTGGGGTCGTTATCATGTTGGAATATGTCACAGTACATGTTGGCATTTCTGGCTCCCTCAATGAACTGTAGCCCCCCAGTGCCGGCAGCACTCATGCAGCCCCAGACCATGACACTCCCACCACCAGCTTGACTGTAGACAAGACACACTTGTCTTTGTACTCCTCACCTGGTTTATCTTGGTCTCATCAGACCACAGGACATGGTTCCAGTAATCGATGTCCTTAGTCTGCTTGTCTTCGGCAAACTGTTTGCAGACTTTCTTGTGCATCATCTTTAGAAGAGGCTTCCTTCTGGGACGACAGCCATGCAGACCAATTTGATGCAGTGTGCAGCGTATGGTCTGAGCACTGACAGGCTGACCCCCCACCCCTACAACCTCTGCAATGCTGGCAGCACTCATACGTCTATTTCCCAAAGGCAACCTCTGGATATGACGCTGAGCACGTGCACTCAACTTCTTTGGTCGACAATGACCGGGCCTGTTCTGAGTGGAGCCTGTCCTGTTAAACCGCTGTATGGTCTTCGCCACCGTGCTGCAGCTCAGTTTCAGGGTCTTGGTAATCTTCTTATAGCCTAGGCCATCTTTATGTAGAACAACATTTTTTTTTTTCATATCCTCAGAGAGTTCTTTGCCATGAGGTGCCATGTAGAACTTCCAGTGACCAGTAGGAGAAAGTGAGAGTGATAACAACACCAAGTTTAACACACCTGCTCCCCATTCACACCTGGGACCTTGTAACACTAACGAGTCGCATGACACCGGGGAAGGAAAATGGCTAATTGGGGCCCAATTTGGACATTTTCACTTAGGAGTGTACTCACTTTTGGTGGTTTAGACATTAATGGCTGTGTGTCGAGTTATTTTGAGGGGACAGCAAATTTACACTGTTATACAAGCTGTACACTCACTACTTTACATTGTAGAAAGTGTCATTTCTTCAGTGTTGTCACATGAAAAGATATAATAAAATAGTTACAAAAATGTGAGGGGTGTACTCACTTTTGTTATACACTGTATATAAAGGAGGACTTTTCCCACTGACTTCCAATGTAAGGGAAGCCTACCCTGAACACCAACGTAAGGGAAGCTGGTCCAAATCATTTGGTGGAGGGGGGATTATGGTGTGGGGGTTGTTTTTTCAGGGGTTGGGTTCGGCCCCTTGTGAAGGGAACTCTTAAGGCGCCAGCATACCAAAGACATTTTGGACAATTTCATGCTCCCAACTTTGTGGGAACAGTTTGGGGACGGCCCCTTCCTGTTCCAACATGACTGCCCACCAGAGCACAAAGCAAGGTCCATAAAGACATGGATTAGCGAGTTTGGGGTGGAGGAACTTGATTGGCCTGCACAGAGTCCTGGCCTCAACCCGATAGAACACCTTTGGGATGAATTACGCCTTCCTCATCCAACATCAGTGCCTGAACCTCAAAAGTGCTCTTCTGGAAGAATGGTCAAACATTCCCTTAGACACACTCCTAAACCTTGTGGACGGCCTTCCCAGAAGAGTTGAAATTATAGCTGTAAAAGGTGGGCCAACTCAATATTGAACCCTACGGACTAAGACTGGGATTCCATTAAAGTTCATGTGCGTGTAAAGGCAGGTGTACCAATACTTTTGACAATATAGTGTATGTTTCATGCAAGGGCCTGCATTCATATACTCTATATACCATAAGCCAGTGAATCTCAACCACCAGGCCATGGATTGGCCTCCCTCCTCTGGGGCCTCCAGCTAGCTTCAGATCCCCTAACCTCACACAGTGCCCCCAACTTCCAACAGCATTCTACAGCCTCCCCCCACCACCACCTCCTACAATGCAACCCAGACCCTACAGTGCCCTCCAGTCCTTCATAGTGTCCCCAACTTCCAACAGCATTCTACAGCCTCCCCCTCACCACCACCTCCTACAATGCACCCCAGACCCTACAGTGCCCTTCAGTCTACCACAGTGAACTTGCAAAACACCCAACCTCCTGGAATGACCTCCAATCCTCTCCAGTGACCCCATCCCCTAATGGTTGCCTCCAGCTACCTCCAGAAACCTCCTCCCGTACATTGGCCACCAAGTCTGCTGCAGAGGTCCTTAACCCCTTCCAGAACCCCCATCCACCCAAAGTGACACCCAGCTCCATCCAGAGTCTTCCAGTATTTCAAAATGTATTATATTCCCATATTTTATTGTGTGATTCTAGACTATAAATTGTCTTTCTACCCCCCAAAAATGCAAATAGTAATTGGCTGCTACATATAACAGCCCTAGAGATACATTACACCAAGAACGAGGGAAACCCCTTGAGATCCTCTCTGTGTCTCAGGAACATTTTGAGTGGATTTCCACTATAGCAGAAATAAGCACTTCTCAATGACTGAAGGTCGATCAATAACAACATATTGCAGTTGCCCCCCATGATACACACCCTTAGGCTTACATCAAGATTCACCTTTTTAATCTCTTGTCCCCAGAGCTTGCAATCTTTGCCTCTCTAGAGCTCTCAGGGCCTGTGGGAAGCCTACAGATTAGGCTTTTTCAGTCCTATGACTTTAAACAGAATCCCCCCCTCCGTCCTGAACCGTCAGAATCTTCTTCAAATTAATGAAATGGAAAACTCTGAGCTTCTTCTGACAATTATCTGAGAGAGAATAGAGTGCGTCCAATTGATTGTCTGACGTTCGCTGTATTGCTGCAGAATGGAGAGAGTGTGATCAGTATTCTGGTACGTGAGCGCATGGACATCCTACAAGATCCAACAGACACCCTTTGGACACATTCATCTTCTGAGACGGCCGAAACATCACCAGGAGACCGATAGATTGTCAGCTATTTGTATCCTAACATCTTCCACGTGTCTTAAAACTGGATCTGCTGTATATATATATATATATATATATATACAGTATAGATATATATTACTGTATATATGTATCCCAAAGAATACAGAAAAGGACATGCAAGAGGTATGAGGGTCCTGATCATTACATCTAATAGAGGACAGGCAGTATGAGGGTCCTGATCATTACAGCTTTCAGCCTCATAGGGCCCCTTTCCAATGTATACTATTATTATTTTCCCGATGTGCACATTCTGCTACCCACAATGCCTGGTGGTGAGTAGGGATGGGCCCGGTGTTCGATTCGATTCGAACCCATGTTCGAATCGAACATCGAGCGTTCGCCCGTTCGGCGAGCCCAGAACTATTTGGGGCGCTCGCATCAAATTCGTGTGATTCGAGCGGCCCGCAATGCATTGCGCCAGTCGCAGTGCAATGCTGGCTGATGATTGGCCAAGCATGCACTGTGACCCGCATGCTTGGCCAATCACAGCGCCGGCAGCGAGGAGAGCCATAATTGGCTACAGGCAGGATGCCTGTAGCCAATTATAGCTCAGGGGCTTTAGTACACGCCCCACAGTATAAGAGGCCGCCGCCGCGGCGGCCTCGCATATTGTGTTTCAGTGTCAGCGTGTCAGTGTGCTGCTGACTGCTGACAATATGTGCTCTATTTCTGGGGATTTGTGTGTGCGTGCTGTTAGTACAGAATTGCAGTATCACATCTGAGGGGTGTCTATAGGTGGCCTGTGAAGGGGGCAGGTTTCCTGTGCTTAGAACTGTCCCTGCAAAAAGTGTCATTTTTGCAGGAAAAAAGTTATTTAAAAGCACTCGCGGCTAATGAATTGATGGCTCCCATAACACAGAGAACTGTCATTCATTGATAAAAAACAAAAAAAAAAAGCGTGGGGGTCCCCCCAAATTCAATAACCAGGCCCTTCAGGTCTGGGATGGATATTAAGGGGGACCCCAGCCAAAAAAAAAATGGCGTAGGGTCCCCCTCAAAATCCATACCAGACCCTTGAGGTCTGGGATGGATTTTAAGGGGAAACCCAGCCAAAAAAAATGGCGTGGGGTCCCCCTCAAAAATCCATACCAGACCCTTATCCGAGCAGAGAAGGACGAGAAGGCCAGCGCAAGAAGAAGCGGATCGGAGGAAGAAGAAAATGGAAGAAGTTGGAAGAAGATGACGGAAGGAGAAGATGAAGAAACCGAAGGATGAAGAAAGAAGAAAGAAGATTTTAATAAAGGAATTGTCAAATACCGTCTCCTGTCATTTTTACCATTTTTGCCACTTTTTTGGTGAAATGGTAGGGGTACTTTTGTACCCCCTTACCATTTCACACAGGGGGGGCCGGGATCTGGGGGTCCCCTTGTTAAAGGGGGCTTCCAGATTCTGATAAGCCCCCCGCCCGCAGACCCCCACAACCAATAGCCAGGGTTGTGGGGAAGAGGCCCTTGTCCTCATCATAGTTTCATAGTTTCATAGTTAGTAAGGTTGAATAAAGACATCAGTCCATCCAGTTCAACCTGAGTGAGTGTCTACAATTGTCCACATCCCTGTACATTGCACACTCACATCAGTCCCTACCCTCAAGGAGCCCACAATCTAAGGTCCCCATTCATATACTAGGGCCAATTTTTGGACAGAAGCCAATTAACCTACCTGCATGTCTTTGGAGTGTGGGAGGAAACCGGAGTACCCGGAGGAAACCCACGCAGGCACAGGGAGAACATGCAAACTCCAGGCAGGAAGTGTCGTGGTTGGGATTCGAACCAGCGACCCTTCTTACTGCTAGGTGAGAGTGCTAACCACTACACCACTGTGCCGCCCCTAAAACATGGGGACAAGGTGCTTGGGGGTCTTAGACCCCCAAAGCATCCTCCCAATGTTGAGGGCATGTGGCCTGGTACGGTTCAGGTGGGAGGGGGGGCCGCTCTCGTCCCCCCCTCTTTTCCTGCAGCCTGCCAGGTTGCGTGCTCGGATAAGGGTCTGGTATGGATTTTGAGGGGGACCCCACACCATTTTTTTTGGCTGGGATTTCCCTTAAAATCCATCCCAGACCTCAAGGGTCTGGTATGGATTTTGAGGGGGAACCTACGCCATTTTTTTTTTTTTTTTGGCTGGGGTCCCCCTTAATATCCATCCCAGACCTGAAGGGCCTGGGGTTATTGAATTTGGGGGGGGACCCCCACGCTTTATTTTTTTTTTTTTTTTTTATCAATGACTTTTTTTTTATGAATGACTGTTCTCTGTGTTACGGGAGCCGTCAATTAACATTAGCCGCGAGTGATTTTAAATAGCTTTCTTTCCTGCAAAAATGACACTTTTTGCAGGGACAGTTCTAAGCACAGGAAACATGCGCCCTTTCACAGGCATACTATACACACCAGATACGAAATTTAAAGGAATATATTACACTTTTATTGTTTCAATTTAAGCATTATTAAAATCACTGCTCCTTAAAAAACGGGGCAGGACCCAGGTCCCCAAACACTTTTTATGACAATAACATGCATATTAGCCTTTAAAATTAGCACTTTTGATTTCGAGCGTTCGCATCCATTGTAACTAATAGGGTTCGAAAGCTCGCACGGACTTTAGGTCCGTTCGTGGGTTCTGGTGCGAGCCGAACGGGGGGGTGTTCGGCTCATCCCTAGTGGTGAGTTCTATAGGTTGGACATGTTCTGAGTTCTGTTGGGTAAGTCCTGTGACCTTTCTCTTCTTCTCGATATATTTTAGTCTCGTTACCTCTTGCTGTGAGTTTATTGAAGTATCACAGATCATTTTCCAGCCACTCTCAGGCTCACAATTATCCGGATGAGTTAATGATCACATTAATGATGATATTTCACAGAACTGCTAATGAGGCTGTGATTGCACCCTGGGGATGGCGGCATCCAAAGTCGGTGTCGGGGCTGGGGCCCCTGGGGTTCCCGTGAGCTTGTGTTGCTGTCTGAGGACACCAGGCTGTATTATTAATCGTTATTAATCATCGATCTTCCTCTGTCACATGATTCAAATTAGCTGGTCTCCTAACGATCCGCGCTGAGGGCCGAAGCTTTGCCGCAAAGAGTTTCTAGTTTTCAGGTTCAACTTTCCAGAGGCTTCAGTAGTTTTGGTCAAGAAATAAAAAGCAAACAAATTCTAGGCTCCTATAGAAGTCATTCCTTATCAAGAAATATCTCTATATATATAAAATATAAATGTATTATATATACAGTAATAGGCAAAATATATACGACATAATAATAAAACAACATACATAAAATAGTCAAAGTATATAAAATAATAATACAATTATATATATATATAAAATAGTCAGAATATATAAAATATTAATATACTATATTTAAAGTAGTTCAGAAAACATAAAATAAAATTTATAATAATTATTTATAAATATATAAAAAAAAAATACATTTATAAAAGTATACATACCCCTTGAAATTATCCACATTTTGTCATGTTACAACCAAAAATGTAAATGAATTTTATTGGTATTTTATGTTATAGACCAACACAAAGTGTCACATAATTGTGACATGGAAGGAAAATGATAAATGGTTTTACAAATAAATATGTGAAAAGTGTGGCGTACATTTGTATTCAGCCCCACTTTACTCTGATACCCCTAACTAAAATCTAGTGGAACCAATTGCCTTCAGAAGTCCCCTAATTAGTCCACCTGTGTGTAATTTAATCTCAGTATAAATACAGCTGTTCTGTGAAGCCCTCAGAGGTTTGTTAGAGAACCTTAGTGAACAAACAGCATCATGAAGGCCAAGGAACACACCAGACAGGTCAGGGATAAAGTTATGGAGAAGTTAGAAGCAGGGTAATGCCGCATACACGCGATCAGAATTTCGGTCAGCAAAAGACCGATGAGAGCTTTTCATCGGAAAATGCGACCGTGTGTAGACTCCATCCGAATTTTGCTTGCCGCCAGCAAAAATTTGAGAGCATGTTCTCAATTTTTACGACGGAAAAACTTTCGATCGTCTGTAGAAATTCCGACACACAAAATTCCTATGCTTGCTCGGTAAAAATTTGACGCATGCTCGGAAGCATTGGACTTGATTTTTTCTCGGCTCATCGTAGTGTTGTACGTCACCGCGCTCTTGGCGGTCGGAATTTGGTGTGACCGTGTGTAGGCAAGACAGTTTGGAATTTCGCTGGGAAAACCATCATCGCTTTTTCCGACCATATTTCCGATCGTGTGTACGCGGCATTAGTTCATAAAAAAATCTCCCAAGCTTTGATCATCTCACGGAGCTCTGTTCAATCCATCATCGGAAAATGTAAAGAGTATGGCACAACTGCAAACCTACCAAGACATGGCTGTCCACCTAAACTGACCGGGCCGGGCAAGGAGAACATTCATCAGAGAAGAGCCAAGAGGTCCATGGGAACTCTGGAGGAGCTGCAGAGATCCACAGCTCAGGGGGGAGAATCTGTCCACAGGACAACTATTAGTCGTGTTCTCCACAAATCTGCCCTTTATGGAAGAGTGACAAGAAGAAAGACATTGGTGAAAGAAAGTCATAAGAAGTCCTGTTTGCAGTTTGTGAGAAGCCATGTGGGGGACACAGCAAACATGTGGAAGAAGGTGATCTGGTCAGATAAGATCGAAAAGTTTTTGGCCTAAAAGTAAAATGCGTGGCGGAAAACTAACACTGCACATCACCCTGAACAGACCATCCACACTGTGAAACATGGTGGTGACAGCTTCTTGTTGTGGGGATGCTTTTGTTTAGCAAAGACAGCGAAGCTGGTCAGAGTTGATGGGAAAATGGATGGAGCCAAACAGTGGCGGCTGTTTTTTTTTTTTTTTGGGGGGTGGGCAACAAACAATACACACCCCCGTCGATCGGCCCCGCACTTGCCCCATCTATGGCGTGGACATCGCCTCCCTCCGGGCGGCGGCTTCCCCTGCGTCTCCTCCTTGGCATCGGCGGCCGTGCATCTCCTCCCTCCTCCTCCTAGGTCAATAGGATCGCTTCTCCTTTTGGCCAATTAGGAAACGGATCTCAAGACCCGCTTCCTGATTGGCCGGGGGAGAATCAGTGTGACAATAGCAAATATTAATTCGCTATGGAACCCCGAGCCTGCCCTTTTTTAAGCCTATTAGAGTCTCTGGCTCTAATCACATGCTTCAAAAAAAAAAAAAAAAAACATAATGGAATCCATGCATCCGGTGCCCCACATGTAGATTAGGGGGCCGGACCCAAGAATAGGGGGGCAGCGCCCTTGCGCCCTGCATTTCAGGCCGCCACTGGAGCCAAATACAGGGCAATCTTAGAAGAAAACCTGTTGGCAAAAGACTTGAGACTGGGGCGGAGGTTCACCTTCCAGCATGACAACGACCCGAAACATACAGCCAGAGCTACAATGGAATGGTTTAGATCAGGGATCCTCAAACTACGGTCCTCCAGCTGTTGCAGAACTACAAATCCCATGAGGCATTGTAAAGCTCTGACATTCACAGACATGACTAGGCATGATGGAAAATGTAGTTCCTGAACAACTGGAGGGCCGTAGTTTGAAGACCCATGGTTTAGATCAAAGCATATTCATGTGTTACAATGGCCCAGTCACAGTCCAGACCTAAATCACATTGAGAATCTGTGGCAAGACTTGAAAATTGCTGTTCACAGACGCTCTCCATCCAATCTGACAGAGCTTGAGATATTTTGCAAAGAAGAAGAATGGGAAAAAATGTCCTCTCTAGATGTGCAAAGCTGGTAGAGACATCCCCAAAAAGACTTGCAGCTGTAATTGCAGAGAAAGGAGGTTCTACAAAGTATTGACTCCGGGGGGCGCCATACAAATGTACCCCCCCACACTTTTCACAGATTTATTTGTAAAAAATTTGGAGAACCATTTATCATTTTCCGTCCACTTCACAATTATGTGCCACTTTGTTTTGGTCTATCACATAAAATCCCAATAAAATGCATTTACGTTTTTGGCTGTAAGATGACAAAATGTGGAAAATTTCAAAGGGGTGTGAATACTTTTTCAAGGCACTGTACACCAGAACCTTCGGTCTGGTTGTGTCAATACATGATTGCCGCCTTGAACTACAACTGCCAGGGAACCAGGCGTGCCGAATTGAATTCTAGGAGTTCACTGGACTTGGATCTCCCCCTGCTGGCCGGAGGAGTGTTGTATATTTCAACGCTACCTATAAAAAGGGGGAAAGTATATAAGGAGTGATGTCTCCGCAGGGGCGGACTGACAACTCATGGGGCCCCCGGGCAATAGGAGATTATGGGGCCCCCAGGCAATCAGAGATTACGGGGCCACACAGTATACACACACACAGTATACAATCACACAGTATACACATACATGTACACACAGTATACACAGACATGTTTCTATTGGCTGAGAAGGTACTGGAGAGGTGGGGCAGCTATAATCTCTGGATTTTTAGACCAAAAGGATGTCGGTAAGGGACATTTCAGAGACAGATGTAAAACAAACACAGATTTTTACATACTGTCCCTGGTTTTACTGAGGCTGGCGACCCTGATGGGGCCCCCTAGTGGCCCGGGGGCCCTCGGGCAGTGCCCGAGTGGCCGAATGGTCAGTCCGCCCCTGTGTCTCCGTCTTCATAATGTCTGGCTACATATTAATTGAATTATTTAATGTGACTAAACTGATTGCATTGGATAAAATTTGCAAACTAAAGACTTTCCATGTGATGGATTTCATGAACTCTTCATTTGGACTCTGCCAGGTCAATCAGGCATGGCGGAATTTTGATAGTCGCTTCTGATTGTTTGACAAATACCTTCACCGGCTACTTTACTTGATAAACTTGTTCAATTGCTCGGTAACACAAATTGCTAATCAGCCAATCACATGTCAGTAACTCAATGCATTTAGGCATCTAGACGTGGTGAATACAACTTGCTGAAGTTCAAACCGAGCATCAGAATGGGGAAGAAAGAGGATTTAAGTGACTTTGAACGTGGAATGGTTGTTGGTGCCAGACGGGCTGACCTAAGTATTTGTAAAAACTGCTGATCTACTGGGATTTTCACACACAAACATCTCTCGGGTTTACAGAAAGTGGTGGGGAAAAGAGAAAATATCCAGTGAGCGGCAGTTGTGTGGAGGAAAATGCTTTGCTGAGGTCATAGGAGAATGGGCAGACTGGTTCCAGATGATAGAAAGGCAACGGTAACTCAAATATCCACTCGTTACATCCAAGGTGTGCAGAATACCATCTCTGAACGCACAACACATGGAACCTAGAAGCAGATGGGCTACAGCAGGAGAAGACCACACCGGGTGCCACTCCTGTCAGCTAAGAACAGGAAACTGAGGGTACAATTCACACAGATCACCAAAATTGGACAATAGAAGATTGGAAAAACGTTGCCTGGTCTGATGAGTCTCTATTTCAGCTGGGACATTCAGATGGTCGGGTCAGAATTTGGTGTAAACAACATGAAAGCCATGGATCCATCCTGCCTTGTATCACCGGTTCAGGCTGGTGGTGGGGTGTAATGGTGTGAGGGGGATATTTTTTTGGCACACTTTGGGCCCCTTAGTACCAATTGAGCATCATTTATACACCACGGCCTACCTGAGTGTTGTTGCTGACCATATCCATCCCTTTATGACTACAGTGTCCTCATCTTCTGATGGCTCCTTCCAGCAGGATAATACACCATGTCACAAAGCTCCAATCATCTCACCACTGGACAATGAGGTCACTGTCCTCCAATGGCCTCCACACTCACCAGATCTCACCACTGGACAATGAGGTCACTGTCCTCCAATGGCCTCCACACTCACCAGATCTCACCACTGGACAATGAGGTCCCTGTACTCCAATGGCCTCCACACTCACCAGATCTCACCACTGGACAATGAGGTCCCTGTACTCCAATGGCCTCCACACTCACCAGATCTCAATCCAATAGAGCACCTTTGGGATGTGATGGAATAGAAGATCGGCATCATGGACGTGCAGCCGACAAACCTGCAGCGACTGCGTGATGCTATCATGTCAATATGGACCAACATCTCTGAGGAACGTTTCCAACACCTTGTAGAATCTATGCCACGAAGCATTAAGGCAAAAGGGGGTCCAACCCGGTACTATAGGCTGACACCAGACGTCTCCGGTTTCCGGGGACAGTCCTCGGACTGAGGACATTGTCCCCGGACCAAGTCTGTCCCCGCTTTTAGAGAGGCTCCGCCCCCAGCTCCACCCCCCAGCTCGGCTCTCACACTTCCCTCATTGGTTGCATAGTTCCCGGGTCCCACTGGTAAGGCATTCTGAATGGATGTGTTAAAGAGGGCAGGGGCGCTGATATAAGGGGGAGGGGTCTCTGATCTCTGGAGGTCTCTAAGGAAGGGGGTGTGGGCACTGATATAAGGGGACTGTGAGCTAAAGGGGGTCTCTAAGAAGGGGTACTGACTGCTGATCTATTGGTTGGTGATTAACCATTAGATCAGCAGCACCCCCTTAGAGACCCCCATTAGCGCACAGTCCCCTTATATAAGTGCTCCCCCTGCTTATCAGTAATGCCCATCAGTGCCACCTATCAGTGCCCATCAGTGCCACCTATCAGTGCCACCAACCAGTGCCACCTATCAGTGCCTATCATTGCCACATATCAGTGCACATCATTGCCGCCTCTCAGTGCCCATCATTGCCACATATCAGTGCCTGTCATTGCCGCCTATCAGTGCCCATCATTGCCCATCTTTGCCACCTATCAGTGCCCCCCATTGCCATATATCATTGCTGCCTGTCAATGCCCATCTTTGCCACCTATCAATGCCCATCATTGCTGCATATTAGTGCTGCCTGTAAGTACACATCATTGCCACCTATCAGTGCCCATCGCTGCCACCTATCAGTGCCCATCATTGCCACATATCAGTGCCCGTCATTGCCACCTATCAGTGCCCATCATTGCCACATATCTGTGTCTGTCATTGCCCCTATAAGTGCCAATATGTAAATAGGAAGAGCCGTTGATCGGCTTTTCCTCACTCGTGTCTGTCAGACGTGAGTAGAGGAGAGCCGATCGGCTGCTCCTCTGACAGGGGAGGTCTGTGCTGATCGATTATCAGTGCAGCCCCCCCCCCCCCGAGGATGCCCACACTGGACCACCAGGGATGCCACCAGACCACCAGACCACCAGGGATGCCCAGCACCAGGTATGCCACCCTAGACCACTAGGGATGCCAGTCAGTGCCCACAATGGATGCCAATCAGTGCCCACAATGGATGCCAATCAGTGCCCACAATGGGCATCACTGATTGGCATGCATTATTGTTTGGTACTGATTGGCATCCATCAGTACAATACAATACACTACAATGCCATGCCACCTATCAGTGCCCATCCATGCCGCCTATCAGTGCCCATCCATGCTCATCCGTGCCGCCTATGCGTGCCCATCCGTGCTGCCTATCCATGCCCATCCATGCCGGCTATCCATGCCAATCCGTGCCACCTATCAGTGCCAATTTGTGCCACCTATCAGTGCCCATCCGTGTCGCCCATCAGTGCCACCTATCAGTGCCCATCAGTGCCACATATCAGTGCCCATCAATGCCACCTCATCAGTGCCACTTCATTGGTGCCCATCAGTGCCGCCTTATCAGTGCCCGTCAGTGCAGCCCCGTCAGTGCCCATCAGTGAAGGTGAAAACTTACTTATTTACAAAGTTTTGAAACTGAAACAAAAAAAACCCATATTTTTTTCAAAATTTTCGGTCTTTTTTTATTTGTTTAGCAGAAAAAAAAAAAAAAAAAAACGCAGAGGTGATCAAATACCACCAAAAGTAAGCTCTATTTGTGGGAACAAAATGATAAAAATTTAGTTTGGGTACAGTGTAGTATGACCGCGCAATTGTCACTCAAAGTGAGACAGCGCTGAAAGCTGAACATTGGTCTGGGCAGGAAGGTGTTTAAGTGCCCGGTATTGAAGTGGTTAAAAAATATGGTCACCTTTTGGTACTAGCAAGGTGTACCTAATATAGTGTCCGGTGAGTGTATATGGAGGGATGAGTCCTTCTTCACAATGTGGTAGTCCAACCTCTGGCTACATATTCATTTAATCGTTCAATGTGACTAAACTGATTCCATTAACTACAATTTGCAAACTAAAGACCTTCCATGTGATGGATTTCATGAACTCTTCATTTTGACTCTGCCAGGTCAATCAGGCATGGCGGAATTTTGTCAGTCGTTTTCTGATTGATTGGCAAATATATGCGTGTTTTAGAGGACCGATCGTAACGCCGAATGAAAAAGATTTTGAAATGGATCATTTAGATATATGATTGGCAGCCCATCAGCGCCCGTCAGTGAGGGAAGAAAAATTACCTGTCTGCAAAAATGTTCGCTCTTTTTTAGTTTGCTTAGCAAAAAAAAAAAAAAAAAACCCAGAGGTGATTAACCACTTCAGCCCCGGAAGGGTTTACCCCCCTCCTTAATAACCAGGCCCCTTTTTGCGATACGGCTCTGCGTCAATTTAACTGACAATTGCGCGGTCGTGCCACACTGTACCCGAACAAAATTGACGTCCTTTTTTTCCCCCACAAATAGAGCTTTCTTTTGGTGGTATTTGATCACCTCTTTGCGGTTTTTATTTTTTGCGCTATAAACAAAAACAGACAATTTTGAAAAAAAATTAAAAACATTTTATTACTTTTTGCTATAATACATATCCAAAAATAATATATATATATATATATATATATATATATATATATAAATGATTTATTCATCAGTTTAGGCCGATGTGTTTTCTTCTGCAAACTTTTGCTTAAAAAAAATAGCAATAGGCGTATATTGATTGGTTTGCGCAAAAGTTATTGCATCTACAAACTACGGGGTAGATTTAGGGACTTTTATTATTATGTCAGGTACTTGTATAGCGCCGTCAATTTACGCAGCGCTTTACATATACATTGTACATTCACATCGGTCCCTATCCTCCAGCAGCTTACAACATAAGGTCCCTAATGCCCCGTACACACGATCGGAAATTCCGCCAGCAAAAGACCGATGAGAGCTTTTGGTCGTTAAATGCGACCGTGTGTATGCTCCATCGGACTTTTGCTGGACGAATTCCCGCCAGCAAAAGATTGGGTGCAGGTTCTCTATTTTTCGGTCTGAAAAAGTTCCGATCGTCTGTAGCAATTCCGACGTGCAAAATTCATACGCATGCTCGGAAACAATTTGACGCATGCTCAGAAGCATTGAACTTAATTTTCTCGGCTCGTAATAGTGTTGTACGTCACCGCGTTCTTGACGGTCCAAAGTTCAGAGAACTTTTGTGTGACCGCGTGTATGCAAGCCAAGCTTGAGCGGAATTCCGTCGGAAAAAACATCCAAGTTTTTCTGAAGGAAAATCCACGCGTGTGTACGGGGCATTACACAGATTCATACGTATACTGGGGCCAATTTAGACAGGATCCTATTATCCTACCAGCATGTCTTTAGAGTGTGGGAGGAAACTGGAGTACCCAGAGGAAACCCACGCAGGCACAGGGAGAACATGCAAACTCCAGGCAGATGACGTCGTGGTTGGGATTTGAACCAGTGACCTTTTTTTGCTGTTAAGTGCAAGTGCTAACCACTACACCACTGTGCTGACTTTCATTTTTTAAATAATTTTTACTGGTACTGGCGGCGATCTGCAATTTTAAGCGAGACTGCGACATTGCGGCAGACAAATCTGGCCCTAGGTGACACTTTTTGGGGACCAGTGACATTTATACAGCGATCAGTGCTATATAAATGCATTGATTACTGTATAAATGTCACTAGTATGGCAGGGGTTAGCACTAGGGGGCGATCAAGGGGTTAAGTGTGTTCTCTGGGTGTGTTCTAACTGGGGGGGGGGGGGGGCTTACTGAAACATGACAGAGATCGCTGTTCCTGAAGACAGGGAGCCGTACATCTCTGTCATGTCACTAGGACAGGGAAACAGGGAAATGCCTTGTTTACATGGGCAGTTCCCCGTTCTGCCTCTCTTCGCCGTGATCGCGGGCCGCCGGCGGACAGGTACGTTGATTTGCACAGGAGAGCCGACCTGTCACAGTATATCTGCGTGAGCAGGCCGGAAAGTTGTTAAATACCACCAAAAGAAAGCTCTATTTACGTGTAAAAAATGGTAAAAATTGAATTTGGGTACATCGTTTTATGACCGTGCAATTGTCATTCAAAGTGTGACAGCGCTGAAAGCTGAAAATAGGCCAGGGCAGGTAGCGGGGGTAAAAATGCCCGATGGGCAAGCGGTTCATTTCATTAGCATGTTGATGGTGAGAAGAGGGAGAATCCAGAGAAGGCAAAATTATTAGCAGGTTAAACTTCAGCTTTAAGTAAAACACAAAAGAAAAGATATTTTGTAGCTAAGCAGCCGAGATTATAACGGCGTGGATCCCGATTGGTCGGCGATCGGATGGAGCCGCTGCTCCCGAGTCATTTCAGGTTGAGGACCGCAGACGGAGATTAGCACGGAGCGTGCTGCGTCTTGGTATAAATTCCTCTCTATACCCGGAGGCCCCCCCACAGCAAAGGTCTCGTCATTGACATCTCTTCTGTCACTCTCCGCTCCTTGGTTATAGAGACAGCGGCATCCTGGGAGACGTCTGATGCGGCACTACGGAACCGCCTGCCCTACATCGTGTCCCAGATAATGACACCGTGTCACTGCATGTCCATATTAATCTGAGCACAAATCTCCAAGACGTCCCTCCCGGTGGACGAGTCTTCTCTTCAAAGAGGACTTCCGCTCTATAGGGAGAGATTAGAAATTGAAGAGCAGGTGCTGGAAACCTTCACTGCAGCTCATTAACACTTTGGGCCTCAGTTCCTGACCTCTTCATACATAGATCACAGCGCAGCCAGAAAGTATTCACAGCGCTTCACTTTTTCCACATTTTGTTATGTTGCAACCTTATTCCAAAATAGATTAACTACTTGGGGACCGCCCGCTGTCGTTATACGGCGGCTGTTTGATGTGGAATACGGGGGTTATGGCAGCAGATAGCTGCCATAACCCCGGTATCTTTTTAACCACTTCCTGCTCGTTGGCCATCAAATGTCATATGACGGCCCTCCAAAACGACCGCATCGCGGCGATCGGTGGTGAGGTGTGTCAGTCTGACGGAGGCTCTTTACCACGTGATCAGCCGTGTCCAATCACGGCTGATCAAGATGTAAACAGGAAGAGTTGTTGATCGGCTTTTCCTCACTCGCGTCTGACAGACACGAGTAGAGAAGAGCTGATCGGCTGCTCTCCATACGGGGGGGTCTGTGTATTGTTTATCAGCGCAGCCCCCCCTCGGACGCCCTCCCAGGACCACCAGGATGCCACCAGGACCACCAGGGATGACCACCACACTGGACCACCAGGTATGCCACCCTAGATCACCAGGGAAATGTCAATCAGTGCCCAGGAAGCTGCCAATCAGTGCCCATCACCAGTGCCTGCCAGTGCTATTAGTGGTGCCTAACAATGGCATCTATCAGTGCCCATCAGTGCCACGTATCAGTGCCCAGCAGTCCCGCCTATCGGTGCCCATCAGTGCCACCCATAAGTACCCATCAGTGCAACCTTTCAGTGCCCATCAGTGCAGCCTTTCAGTGCCCATCAGTGTCACCTATCAGTGCCCATCAGTGACACCCATGAGTGCCCATCAGTGCAGCCTATCAATGCCCATCAATTCTGCATAGCAGTGCCACCCATCAGGGCCACCTATCAGTGCCCATCAGTGCCACCCATAAGTACACATCAGTGCAGCCTTTCAGTGCCCATCAGTGTCACCTATCAATGCCCATCAGTGCCACCCATGAATGCCCATCAGTACCGCCTATTAATGCCCATCAATGCTGCATATCAGTGCCACCCATCACTGCCGCCTATCAGTGCCCATCAGTGCCACCTCATTGGTGCCAACTCATCTGTGCCGCTTTATCAGTGACCATCAGTGCCGCCTTATCAGTGCCCATCAGTGAAGGAGAAAAACATACTTATTTACACAATTTTATAACAGAAACAAAAGAACAACTTTTTTTAGGTCTTTTTTTATTTGTTTAGCAAAAAACGCAGAGGTGATCAAATACCACCAAAAGAAAGCTCAATTTGTGGGAACAAAATGATAAAAATTCTGTTTGGGTACAGTGTAGCATGACCACGCAATTGTCATTTAAACAGCGACAGCGCTGAAAATTGGCCTGGGCAGGAAGGGGGTGTAAGTGCCTGGTACTGAAGTAGTTAAACAGCAGGCGGTCCGCTTTCCGATAAAAATGATCTCTGCTGCGGATTCGCCACAAAATCACTTTTATCGGCGACGGGGGAGGTGCCCCCCTACCTTACCTGGAGCCGTCGGTAGCGGCAGAGACAGTCGGGTCCTCTCCTCTGAGAGACATGGAGTCAAGTGAGGGAAAGATGGGCCCCCACTCGGCTCTATACCATTGGATGACGGAAGCAACGTCAAACTTCGTCAAACGTCTTAAAGGGGAAAAAAATAAATTATTGGAAAAAAAATAAAATACTTTTTTTTTTTAGTTTGTAGTTTTTTTTATTGCTTTTAATTATAAATATAAGATCTGAGGTCTTTTTGACCCCCAGATCTCACATTAAAGAGGACCTGTCGTGCTTTTCTTTCTATTACAAGGGATGTTTACATTCCTTGTAATAGGAATAAAAGTGACTCCAAATTTTTTTTTTTTTTTTAAAAAGACAGTGTAAAACTAAAAAATAAAAAGTAAAATAAATAAGAATTTTTTATTTTTTTTTTAAAGCGCCCCGTCCTGCCGAGGCTGCGCACAGAAGCGAATGCATACGTAAGTCGCGCCCGCATCTGAAAACGCATCTGAAAACGGTGTGAGAGCAATAATTCTAGCCCTAGACCTCCTCTGTAACTCAAAACATGCAACCTGCAGAAATTTTTAAAGGGTCAAAGTTTGTCGCCATTCCACTAGCGGGCGCAATTTTCAAGTGCGACATGTTGGGTATCAATTTACTTGGCGTAACATTATCTTTCACAATATAAAAAAAAAATTAGGCTAACTTTACTGTTGTCCTATTTTTTTGTTCAAAAAAGTGTATTTTTTCCCAAAAAATTGCGCTTGTAAGACCGCTGTGTGACATAAAGTATTGAAACGACCGCCGTTTTATTCTTTACAGTGTCTTAAAAAATATTTAATGTTTGGGGGTTCTAAGTCATTTTCTAGCAAAAATTAAATGATTTGGTTTGAAAAATAGGCCTGGTCCTTGAGTAGTTAAATTCATTATTTTCCTCAAAATTCGACAAACGATATCCCATAATGAAAACGTGAGGGGACGCCTGTAAAAGCAATCAAGGGGCTGAACAGCCATTATGATGAGCATTTCGTCACGAGTCTGACGTCATACTCCTGCCCCAGGACGATGTCAGACTTGTGACGAAACGCGTCGGTAGGAGCGACGTCCTGATGTCACCACGCATTCAACGTTCCCGGAGGAACGGGCGTTCGTAATGTAGCTGGCCAGCTTACTATCCATGTTTGTCACACCTTACTTCCATGTAAGTGATACTGTTTTTTATAAATAAATATTAGTCTGGTTTTACCTATGGTGAGCTTTTCCATTTCTTTGGGTTACCATGAATACAGGAACTGAGGACTCTGGATCCTTTTGAGCTCCTATTTTATGTCCATCTGTTTTGCAAGAGGCGTTTGGAGGTTGTGTCTGGTTGGAGTCGCTGTTTGCCATCCCTGGGGATAAAGGCCCTGGCTGGGTATTACCCGCAAGCGATGAAGATTGTGGTAGCCCGTAAGCGTGCCTTTCATGTGGTGGAGGCTACACTTTGCATGTTGGTGAGAACTTGTCATCTGCACAAGGAGGACTCTAAACACCTGGTGCACGCCTTTTGTCTATCAGCATCAATATCAGAAGGATCCAGAGGCCTCAGTTCCCGTATTCATGGCAACCCAAAGAAATGGAAAACCTCACCATAGGTAAAACCAGACTAATATTTCTTTATAAAAAACAGTATCACTTACATGGAAGTAAGGTGTGACAAACATGGATAGTAAGCTGGCCAGCTACAATACGTACGTCGGTTCCTCCGTAACGCTGAACCGCACGGTGACATCAGGACGTCGCTCCTACCGATGCGTTTCGTCACAAGTCTGATGTTGTCCTGGGGCAGGAGGAATGACGTCAGACTTGTGACAAAATGCGTCTGGAGTTTTTTTTTGCCATCCCTGCTGATAAAGGCCCTGGCTGGGTAATAGCCGCAAGCTATTCAGTTTGTGGTAGCTGGTAAGCGTGGTGGAGGCTACACTTTGCATGCTTGTGCGAACTTGTCATCTGTACAAGGAGATCTCTAAACACTTGGTTCTCACCTTTTGTCTATCAGCATCAATATGAGAATTTTTGCTCATGTTGCTGATTTCTTGGGACTCAATAACCCCCTGGTGTTGACTCACATACTGTCACTTATGTATTCATGTTGTAAGTTGTCACGTAATAGAATAGTTCACAGAGTGCAGCTCTCATATTTTATTGTTACCATAGCCAAAATTGCCTACGATGGGCACGTGAGCATCAGAACTGGAAGAAGGTGGCCTGGTCTGATGAACTCAAGAATTGTTTGAGGAACATGCCAATGGGTTTGAGTTGTTAACTTGGCCTCCATATTCTCCAGATCTCAATCCAATCAAGCATCCGTGGGGTGTGCTGGAAAAACAAGTCCAATCCATGGAGGTCCCACCTCTCAACGTACAGGCCTTAAAGGATCTGCTACTGATGGCCACTGGTGGAAAATGGTGGCCAGGTCTGATGGATCGTGTTTTCTTTTACATCCATGTAGATGGCCAGGTGAGTGTGCGTCACTTACCTGGAAAAGAGATGACACCAGGATGCAGTATGGGAGAAAGGCAAGCCGGCGTAGGCAGTGTGATGCTTTGGACAATGTTCTACTGGGAAGCCTTGTGTCCTGCCAGTCATGCGGATGTTACTTTGACACGTACCACCTACATAAACATTGTTCCTGACCATGGAAGCAGTATTCCCTGATATCAGTAGCCCCTTTCAGCAGGATAATGCACCCTGCCACACGGCAACAATGGTTCACGAATGGTTTGAGGAGTACAACAATGGGTTCGATGTGTTGATTTGGCCTTCAAATTCTAAAGATCTCAATCCAATTGAGCAACTGTGGGATGAGCAGGACAAAAATGTTTTGACCCATGGAGACCCCACCTCCCAACTTACAGGACTTAAAGGATGTGCTACTGATTGCTTGGTGCCAGATACCACAGCATACCTTCAGAGGTCTAGTGGAGTCCATACCTGGATGGGTCAGGGCTGTTTGAAGGTCGATCGGTGTATATACACTATATTACCAAAAGTATTGGGACGCCTGCCTTTACACACACATGAACTTTAATGGCATCCCAGTTTTAGTCCGTAGGGTTCAATATTGAGTTGGCCCCCCCTTTGCAGCTATAACAGCTTCAACTCTTCTGGGAAGGCCGTCCACAAGGTTTAGGAGTGTGTCTAATAGCTGACAGCAATTTAATTAACATGAACTAATTAAAGTGGGGTGCCCCTCAAATACTGCAGCTGCTGACTTTTAATAATTGGACACTTACCTGTCCCAGGGTCCAGCGATGCGGAGGAACGAAGCCCCCGCTCGGCGGCATTCTTACTGTGGGCACCCGGCTGTGGCTTCACAGCCGGGCACCCACTGCGCATGCGTGAGCTGCTCCGCGCGCCGCGATACGCCGCCCAGTCATCTGGGACCTGTCACGTGTTCCAGATGACTGACTGCGCCGAGGGGAAGTGATGTCACCAGCCCGGGCACTGAAGGAGGCAGACTATGAGGGACCCCCTAGCAACAGGCATTTAGAGGTGAGTAAAAAAAATAATAATTTCCAATTATTTTATTTTTTATTTTTTTAGGAATTTTAAGATATTTTAAATTTTTTTGGTGGAAACACCACTTTAACAAATAATCACTTAAACAAGCCTGGGTGACTCAGTGCACACCCAGACCACTCTGCGCCAGTCTACAGCCCTGAATACCCAAAGTATATTACACATTATCATAAACATAAATAAACACATAATATCCCGCAATGGTTCTATAACAATGTAAAGTGGACAAAATATTAATCACATCTCCAAGAGATGAGCAGACAGACAGAAACAATACCCCGACTGTCATTTCTTTAAAAGGATTGTGTTTTTCTATTTTTTTTATACTTTTTTTGTAGTAAAGATGTTCAATTTTTAACTCTGTGTAGCTCAGTGCCTACAAAGTCCATGATATGTTTTTACAAATTAGCATTTAAAGACAGAAACAATAGGTGACTCAATTAACAATGGGACTTCACATCTAGAAGGCTCACAATGGGAGACACATACACTATATTACTATACAAATTGGAATGCAGTTTACACGCACATGAACTTGACTGGCATCCCAGTCTTAGTCCGTAGGGTTCAATATTGAGTTGGCCCAACCCTTTCCAGCTATAACAGCTTCAACTCTTCTGGGAAGGCCGTCCACAAGGTTTAGGAGGGTGTCTATGGGAATGTTTGACCATTCTTCCAGAAGAGCATTTGTGAGGTCAGGCTCTAATTTATCCCAATGTGTTCTATCGGGTTGAGGTCAGGAGGACTCTGTAGAGGCCAGTCAAGTTCCTCCACCCCAAACTCGCTCATCCATGTCTTTATGGACCTTGCTTTGTGCACTGGTGGGCAGTCTTGTTGGAACAGGAAGGGGCCGTCCCCAAACTGTTCCCACAAAGTTGGGAGCATCAAATTGTCCAAAATATCTTGGTATGCTGACGCCTTAAGAGTTCCCTTCACTGGAACTGGAACCACTGAAACCATTTTTCTCTTTCCTAATCATATCAGTGATTATACATAAATTATATACATTAGATTACCAAAAGTATCGGCCCACCCTTTGCAGCTATGAGCCCCCGTACAGACGGTCGGAAATTCCGACCACAAAATCCGACGGATTTTGTCCGACACTGGTGTTGCATACAGACGGTCCGACAAAGTTGTCGGAAGATCCGATCATTCTGAACGTGGTGACGTTCATTGCGTACGACGGAACTACGTAGAGGCTAGTAGCCAATAGCTTTGGTTTCGTAATTTGATCTGAGCATGCGTGGCACTTTGTCCGTCAGAATTCTCTACACACGATCGGAAAATGTCAGATGGGATTTTGTTGTCGGAAAATTTGAGAGCAGGATCTCAAATTTTTTCCGACGGAAAAAGTCCGATGGAGCCCACACACGGCCAGATTTTCCGACAACATGGTCCGATCGGACATTTTCCGTCTGAATTTCCGACCGTGTGTACGGGGGCTTACAGTTTTCAACTCTTCTGGGAAGGCTGTCCACAAGGTTTAGCAGTGTGTCTATGGGAATGTTTGACCATTCTTCCAGAAGGGCATTTGTGAGGTCAGGCACTGATGTTGGATGAGAAGGCCTGGCTTGCAGTCTCCACTCTAATTCATCCCAAAGATGTTCTATCGGGTTGAGGTCAGGACAATCAAGTTTCTCCACCCTAAACTCGCTCATCCATGCCTTTATGGATCTTGATTTGTGCACTGGTCCAAATCTTTTGGTGGAGGGGGGATTATGGTTGTTTTTCAGGGGTTGGACTTGGCCTCTTATTTCCAGTGAAGGGAACTCTTATGCCCTGTACACACGGTCGGACATTCCGACGACAAAATCCGTCGGATTTTTCCGACGGATTTTGGCCCAAACTTGTCTTGCACACACACGGTCGCACAAAGTTGTCGGAAAATCCGAACGTTCAGAACGAGTTGATGTACAACATGTACGACGGGACTATAAGGAGGCCAGTAGCCAATATCTTTCGCCTCGTAATTTTTTCTGAGCATGCGTGGCACTTTGTGCGTGGGAATTATCTACACGCGATCGGAAATTTAAACGATCGGATTTTGTTGTCGAAAAATTTTAGATTTAGAACTTTGTGTGTCGGAAATTCCGGACGGAAAAAGTCAGATGGAGCCCACACACGATCGGAATTTCCGACAACACAATCCGATCGCACATTTTACGTCGGAAAGTCCGACCGTGTGTACAGGGCATTAAGGCGTCAGAGATTTTTCTTCTGACCCTCTTAAGGCCTCCGCATACCAAGACATTTTGGACAATTTCATGCTCCCAACTTTGTGGAAACAGTTTGGGGATGGCCCCTTCCTGTGTCAACATCACTGCGCTATTTCCTTTGCTGGGCAAACGTATTTAATTGATTTAAAATGGAAAATATTTATTTCAGTGGTCACTAGATGGTGCTAAATACCATATGAATTTCCTAAAACAGAAAATACTGCATTTGGCCATTAGATGGCATGAAGTATCATCAGAATTTCCAAACAAGCACCTCCTTTGGGAACCCTAAAGAGTTGAAAAGTAAATGTTAAAAAAGTGGATGCAATCTCCCAGGTAGTCTCCTGAATGACATAGGGGGAGTCTTGGTGTCCCCTCTTCTCATTGTCTGTAGGGGGACTAAGTGGCCAAACTTTTGACATGACTTGTGAATAAACAATAATTATCTCTATATAAGAAGAAGAAGCGAGACGTGTGAGTTGTATCCATCATCTGTGGAACCGGCAAGGGAATATGAAACAACTCCACCACCATACCAGAGGTTGGACAGCTGCGTCCTAAATACATGAATGAATGTTGTTTTTTATGTATATTTATGTAGCGCCGGGCTCCTAACGAGCATGCGCTATTTTTTTTTCCAAGTTTAATATTCCTAAAACCACAGTTGGGTTTTAGAGCTAATTATGCCAAATTATGGTCTCAGTATCAGTCTAGCTGGAATTGCACTGAGTTCTCCTTGACCGCAGGTGTCGCTGTCACCGCCGGCAAGTCGAGAATGCAGTTTAGCTGGGTGTATTGGATACCCTTCTTTTTCTCGTTTTTCTTGTTTGTCCCACTGTGAATTCTGGGAGAAGGTATTTAGGGTACTCAGATCACGTGTTTCGGGGTTGCGGTCCAGAAGCCATCTTCTGTCTGTTTGGTCCTGGTCCTCCTGACCAGCCCCCGTGGCCCTCCTGGCCTGGGGTGCGGATCCATGCAATTTCGAGTCTCGGGGCTGGATAGCCCGAGGCGAAGCAACTGCAGGGACAGGCCTGAATGGATGTCAGGGCCGAATTATCCAAAAGTGGTCCGGTGCCGTCTCAGTTAGGAGAGGCCCAGCAACTGGAGAAGCATCCAGGGGAGGACTCTTCGGGAGGAAGCCAAGCGCGAAGGTTGGCTTCCAAGAAGAAGCCTGGAGGCTCAGTTGAAGGACACTAAAGGGATCTACACTCATACGGTATCGCCGGAGTGGCTGCAAGATACTGGTACCATATGATAGCTCTCTAAATTTATCTAGTCCCTCAGTTACAACCAAGTCTGTGGCAGAGACTTTATTCTCAAGTGTTCTACAACCAAGTCTGTGGCCGAGACTTTATTCTCAAGTGTTCTACAACCAAGTCTGTGGCAGAGACTTTATTCTCAAGTGTTCTACAACCAAGTCTGTGGCCGAGACTTTATTCTCAAGTGTTCTACAACCAAGTCTGTGGCCGAGACTTTATTCTCAAGTGTTCTACAACCAAGTCTGTGGCAGAGACTTTATTCTCAAGTGTTCTACAACCAAGTCTGTGGCCGAGACTTTATTCTCAAGTGTTCTACAACCAAGTCTGTGGCCGAGACTTTATTCTCAAGTGTTCTACAACCAAGTCTGTGGCAGAGACTTTATTCTCAAGTGTTCTACAACCAAGTCTGTGGCAGAGACTTTATTCTCAAGTGTTCTACAACCAAGTCTGTGGCAGAGACTTTATTCTCAAGTGTTCTACAACCAAGTCTGTGGCAGAGACTTTATTCTCAAGTGTTCTACAACCAAGTCTGTGGCCGAGACTTTATTCTCAAGTGTTCTACAACCAAGTCTGTGGCAGAGACTTTGCTTTATCTAACATTTCTCCAG
Organism: Lithobates sylvaticus; assembly: GCA_028564925.1. Taxonomy (NCBI): domain Eukaryota; kingdom Metazoa; phylum Chordata; class Amphibia; order Anura; family Ranidae; genus Lithobates; species Lithobates sylvaticus. The sequence continues at coordinate 619,421,075 of CM053027.1, read as the reverse complement.
CTGCTAGGCCTAGTCAGAGTAGGTCTATCCGGTTGTGATAATCCAGTTGTGGGCCAGTTGCTCTCTGGATTTCTACAGTGAGAGATTTTCTATCTTAGCAGTTCCAAAGTACCTGAACTTCCACCCTAACCCTCTACCCTACTTTTCAGAGACTGTTTTATCTTTTTCAATAAATAACCAAAAAAAGGAAGATTAAGTGTCAGTTTCTACATTTTTCTGGGCCATCTACCACGGGAACCCCTAGACGGAGACGAGGTGAAGAAGGTAACTGTAAGCCCAATAAAACCAGCAGCTTCTTCGGGGGTTAGTGATACATTTATATACAGTAGAAATATATTTTTTATTCAAAAAAGTTTTACGTATACGAATGGTTAATCCAACTCATTCTGTTTCTAGATGCGTGTACGTAGAATGCAAGAATTGACTTTCAGGCATATTTTTTAGGTTAAATACATTTTTCCATTAACCTTCGGGTTAGACTTTTGATCTCTTTTTAGTGGATTTGAATCTTCCAGCATAAAATGCATCAAGACACCTAAAAATGAGAAACACTGAAACGTAATGGAAAGTTTCATCAGTCAGTTGTCGTTGTGTACTGCTAAATCGCCTCTGTCGTAGACCGTCCAGGCAGTAAAGAGAGCGGCCAAACCAGCAAACGATAACCCCCGGTGGATCAGAGGTAGTTAGAGATTAATGGAATGACACATGATGATGCAAGGTGACAGATACTCTTGGAAGAGCAATACTCCATGCTAGCTTGGAAACCATCACCGGCGTTGGGGCGATGCCGAGGACCGGACTAATCTCATCTGACGGCTCATCGTCTCCTATTTCACAGTCACTGCGTGAAGGGCCAGAAGCACGGAGACGAGTATTCAGTGGGTGAATGGAGACGATATCACTAAGAAATCACCAAGTGGATATTATGTGTGAGGAACGCAGATAAGATTGCTCTACTGGAGCTCAGGTCCATCGGGGACACACAGTGCGCGGGTGTGTCCAACAGCCTGCAGATACGACCCATCTACAGGCCATGTGTTCCAAATCACCAAACAGGAATGCTCTCAGAATAGGTAGGAGCCTGTCTGAATCAGAATGGAGTCTGTCTCTAAATTAGCCTGGAATTTAGATCCCAAAAAGGTTGGTTTATGGTCCAAAATTAGACAAGGTCTGCCCTGCCACAAATTAGGTAGGAGTCTGTCCCTAAATTGGGCAAATGTTTTGGCTCCAATAAAAAAGTATTCTGATCCCTGAACAAGACAGGAGTCTGTTCCTAAGTTAGGAAGGGGTTTTGGCCCCAGTAAGGCCCAAATGAAGAATGATTCTGATCCCTGAACAAGGCAGGAGTCTGTTCCTAAGTTAGGAAGGGGTTTCAACACTAGCAAGTCCCAAATGAGGAAGGATTCTGGTCCCTAATAAGACAGGAGTCTATTCCTAAATTAGAAAGGGGTTTTTGCCCCAATAGGGCCCAAATGAGGAAGGATTCTGGTCCCTAACAAGGCAGGAGTCTATTCCTAAATTAGGAAGGGGTTTCTGCCCCAGTAAGGCCCAAATGAAGAAGGATTCTGGTCCCTAATAAGGCAGGAGTCTATTCCTAAATAAGGAAGGGGTTTCTGCCCCAGTAAGGCCCAAATGAAGAAGGATTCTGGTCCCTAATAAGGCAGGAGTCTATTCCTAAATAAGGAAGGGGTTTCTGCCCCAGTAAGGCCCAAATGAAGAAGGATTCTGGCCCCTAATAAGACAGGAGTCTATTCCTAAATTAGGAAGGGGTTTTTGCCCCAATAGGGCCCAAATGAGGAAGGATTCTGGTCCCGAATAAGGCAGGAGTCTATTTCTAAATTAGGTAGGGGTTTCTACCCCAGTAAGGCCCAAATGAGGAAGGATTCTGGTCCCTGAATAAGGCAGGAGTTTATTCCTAAATTAGGAAGTTGTTTCTGCCCCAGTAAGGCCCAAATGAGGAAGGATTCTGGTCCCTGAATAAGGCAGGAGTCTATTCCTAAATTAGGAAGGGGTTTCTACCCCAGTAAGGCCCAAATGAAGAAGGATTCTGGTCCCTAATAAGGCAGGAGTCTATTCCTAAATTAGGAAAGGGTTTCTACCCCAGTAAGGCCCGAATGAGGAAGGATTCTGGTCCCTAATAAGGCAGGAGTCTATTCCTAAATTATGAAGGGGTTTCTACCCCAGTAAGGCCCAAATGAGGAAGGATTCTGGTCCCTGAATAAGGCAGGAGTCTATTCCCAAATTAGGTAGGGGTTTCTACCCCAGTAAGGCCCAAATGAGGAAGGATTCTGGTCCCTGAATAAGGCAGGAGTCTATTCCTAAATTAGGAAGGGGTTTCTACCCCAGTAAGGCCCAAATGAAGAAGGATTCTGGTCCCTAATAAGGCAGGAGTCTATTCCTAAATTAGGAAAGGGTTTCTACCCCAGTAAGGCCCGAATGAGGAAGGATTCTGGTCCCTAATAAGGCAGGAGTCTATTCCTAAATTATGAAGGGGTTTCTACCCCAGTAAGGCCCAAATGAGGAAGGATTCTGGTCCCTGAATAAGGCAGGAGTCTATTCCCAAATTAGGTAGGGGTTTCTACCCCAGTAAGGCCCAAATGAGGAAGGATTCTGGTCCCTAATAAGGCAGGAGTCTATTCCTAAATAAGGAAGGGGTTTCTACCCCAGTAAGGCCCAAATGAAGGATTCTGGTCCCTAATAAGGCAGGAGTCTATTCCTAAATAAGGAAGGGGTTTCTACCCCAGTAAGGCCCAAATGAAGAAGGATTCTGGTCCCTAATAAGGCAGGAGTCTATTCCTAAATTAGGTAGGGGTTTCTACCCCAGTAAGGCCCAAATGAGGAAGGATTCTGGTCCCTAATAAGGCAGGAGTCTATTCCTAAATTATGAAGGGGTTTCTACCCCAGTAAGGCCCAAATGAGGAAGGATTCTGGTCCCTAATAAGGCAGGAGTCTATTCCTAAATTAGGTAGGGGTTTCTACCCCAGTAAGGCCCAAATGAGGAAGGACTCTGGTCCCTTAATAAGGCAGGAGTCTATTCCTAAATTAGGAAGGGGTTTCTGCCCCAGTAAGGCCCAAATGAGGAAGGATTCTGGTCCCTGAATAAGGCAGGAGTCTATTCCTAAATTAGGAAGGGGTTTCTGGCACACCCTAAAAGATGCTTTAAGGATGGTTCAGAGAAGCAGGATCTCCTCTTTTGAGTTAGTCTTTGAATTGCACAATAGTCTGGCCCATAATTAGACAATAATTTGGCCCAAATGTGTTCATTAGATTGATTGCAAATTAGGCTGGCCTTGAATAATGAAGGCATTCCCCCCAAAAAATTAGGCAGAAAATGGCACTGATTGAGGCAGGAGTTGGCTCCTGAATTAGGCTGATGTTTTTAACCTGAATTAGACTAGAGTCTGGCCCCAAATTAGCTAGGTATCTGTCCCAAAATTAGTCAGGAGCCTGGCCCTGAATAAATTGGGTATCTAACCCGAAATTTCTCCGAAATTTGGCTTTGAATTAGGCAGGAGCCTAGCCCAAATTCGGTGGGAGTCTTCCCTGAATTTGGCCCCCAATCTGGCCCCTGAATAAGACAGAATTCTCGCGCCAGGTTAGGAGGGAGTTTGACCCTAGTTTAGACTAGACAATTGCACAATAGAAAAAAATTGTTTATTTTCGTTTCGTTTCTTTTGTTTCCGTTGATTCGTAACGATTCGTAATTTCGTAAGTCGTCGGTGTTCGTATTCGTAACGATTCGTATTTTCGTAAGAGTTATTTTTTCGTTGATTCGTTTTTCCGTTAGTTTAATTTTCGTTTATTCGAAATTCGGACGCATTCGTATTTTCGTAGATTTAGTTACATTCGTACTTTCATAAGATTGATTTATTCGTACTTTCGTAACATTGTTTTCGTAGATTCGTAATCGGAGCATAATTCATAATGTTATGTAATGTGTATGCTATTATTACATTGTAAGAGACACGGAAAATTACGAATCGGAAAAAAAAGTTACGAATGTACGAATTTTTTCGTTCAATCCATTCGAAGCACGTTAAGCAGCGCCATTGTAAGAGACACAGAAAATTACGAATCGCAAAAAAAAAAAAGTTACGAATGTACAATTTTTTTCGTTCAATCCAATCGAAGCACGTTAAGCAGCGCCATTGTAAGAGACACAGAAAATTACGAATCGCAAAAAAAAAAAGTTACGAATGTACAATTTTTTTCGTTCAATCCATTCGAAGCACGTTAAGCAGCGCCATTGTAAGAGACACAGAAAATTACGAATCGCAAAAAAAAAAAAGTTACGAATGTACAAATTTTTTCGTTCAATCCAATCGAAGCACGTTAAGCAGCGCTATTGTAAAGCCCCATACACACGCTCGGATTATCCGAGGACCAGGTCCGTCGGATCATGTCCGTCGTACTTTGTCCGATGTTGGTTTTGCGTACACACGGTCGGACAAAGTTGTCGGAAAATCCGATCATTCTGAACGTGGTGACGTTTGTTGCCTACAACGGGACTACGTAGAGGCTAGTAGCCAATAGCTTTGGTCTTGTAATGTGATCTGAGCATGCGTGGCACTTTGTCCGTCGGAATTCGATACACACGATCGGATTTGGTGTGATCGGACTTTGTTGTCAAAAAATCTATCCAGCAGGAGATAGAACTTTGTCCGTCGGACAATCCGATGGAAACTGTCCGATGGTGCCTACACACGGTCGGAATTTCCGACAACATTGTCTGATAGGACAGAATCCATCGGAAAATCCGACCGTGTGTATGGGGCTTAAGAGACACGGAAAATTACGAATCGAAAAAAAAAAAAGTTACGAATGTACGAATTTTTTCGTTCAATCCATTCGAGGCACGTTAAGCAGCGCCATTGTAAGAGACACGGAAAATTTCCAATTCAACAAAAAAAAAAAAAGTTACGAATGTACGAATGTTTCGTTCATTTTGATTTTCGTTGTTCCTCTTTTCGTTTTTCGGATTTTCTTCTTTCGTAGATTCGTTGTTTCTAATTTGGTTATTTCGGATTTTCGTTGTTTTTCGTATTCGTTTGATTCGAACATTCGTTTAAATTTTTAGCGAATCGTTCGTTCATTCGTACGATAACGAATGAACGAATATAACGAATTTTAACGCACATGTCTAGTTTAGACAGGACCCAACATTGGACGAAGAATAAAAAAGAGAAGTTGCGCTGACGTGAAAATTACAGTGCGTTTAAAACTGAGTATCTAATAATCAATATGGTTATATATAGAACTGAATTAGTGACACTATATAACAGCAATTGATATGTGGCATCTAATAGTGAAATGGTAAATCCCAATGTAATCAAAACAGGAACCCCTAATGAAACAGTCCCAAATCAAAGTTCATAAATGAAATTGGATCACAAGAACCGCTTTCCATCCAAGATGACCAAAATATAGGAAAGTAACTACTTCCAAATTGCATGTAGAGGCAAATACTCAAAATGTCCAAATAATATGCTTACCAGAGGATAAGCAAGCATGCGCAGTTGGCTTATACCCAGCCTGGGCCTTTTGATGGAAATTCCAGCTGCCTTGCATTCATTCAATCACCTCAGAAATATTTGACTCCGTGTATTTGTGACAAAGCAGAAAAAATAAAAAACATAGCGTAATACTGCTAAAACACTAAATTTGTTTTCAAAAAACAGGATAATCACTTAAAAGTGAAAAAAATCATGAAAAAAAATTTTTTTTTTTTTTTTTTTTTTTTTTTATTTTTATGAAAAATTTGTGAAAAAAATTAAGAAAAATATATAAAAATAAAAAAGAAAAAGTAAAAGCACCCAGTGGTCAACTCAAACGACTTAGAGTGATCAAAATAAAAAAACAAAAAAACACACCTCCACCTTCCAAATAGTAGGCTTACCAGATGGTATTTTAAATATGCACCAGTGAAAAATGGCAAACTGCTATTTGTGACCCAACACCACACAGCGGGGCTTCTTACCAGATGTACATCAAATATTGCATAATGGATCTCGGGTAGGTTTGCAGATGGTGTATGCTAGAGATGAAAACGCTAACTGCTCCCAGTTTAAAGCAAAACGATCGGTCCGTTTTTCTCTTTACTGTCCCGATCACTGGTCGACTCCTCTGCTCCTGTTCAGACCTGCAGCCAGGATGAGTGATTCGTAAAACCGGTTTTACGAATCACTCATCCTGGCTGCAGGTCTGAACAGGAGCAGAGGAGTCGACCAGTGATCGGGACAGTAAAGAGAAAAACGGACCGATCGTTTTGCTTTAAACTGGGAGCAATTAGCGTTTTCATCTCTAGCATACACCATCTGCAAACCTACCCGAGATCCATTATGCAATATTTGATGTACATCTGGTAAGAAGCCCCGCTGTGTGGTGTTGGGTCACAAATAGCAGTTTGCCATTTTTCACTGGTGCATATTTAAAATACCATCTGGTAAGCCTACTATTTGGAAGGTGGAGGTGTGTTTTTTTGTTTTTTTATTTTGATCACTCTAAGTCGTTTGAGTTGACCACTGGGTGCTTTTACTTTTTCTTTTTTATTTTTATATATTTTTCTTAATTTTTTTCACAAATTTTTCATAAAAAAAAAAAAAAAAAAAAAAAAAAAAAAAAAAAAAAATTTTCATGATTTTTTTCACTTTTAAGTGATTATCCTGTTTTTTGAAAACAAATTTAGTGTTTTAGCAGTATTACGCTATGTTTTTTATTTTTTCTGCTTTGTCACAAATACACGGAGTCAAATATTTCTGAGGTGATTGAATGAATGCAAGGCAGCTGGAATTTCCATCAAAAGGCCCAGGCTGGGTATAAGCCAACTGCGCATGCTTGCTTATCCTCTGGTAAGCATATTATTTGGACATTTTGAGTATTTGCCTCTACATGCAATTTGGAAGTAGTTACTTTCCTATATTTTGGTCATCTTGGATGGAAAGCGGTTCTTGTGATCCAATTTCATTTATGAACTTTGATTTGGGACTGTTTCATTAGGGGTTCCTGTTTTGATTACATTGGGATTTACCATTTCACTATTAGATGCCACATATCAATTGCTGTTATATAGTGTCACTAATTCAGTTCTATATATAACCATATTGATTATTAGATACTCAGTTTTAAACGCACTGTAATTTTCACGTCAGCGCAACTTCTCTTTTTTATTGTCTATTTTGTGTATATCCCACAATAAGTTGCAGCTTTTATATTTCTTTTTAGGTTTATTTTTATTATACCAAGCGCAGTTTTTCCATTTTCAACATTGGACGAAGGTCTGGCTCTGTGCCAGGTTGGAGTCTGTCTCTAAATTGGGCAGAATTCTTCCTCCGAATCTCTCAGCTGCCGGAGGCATTGCAGCAATGTTATGGCCTTCCCAAGTCCCCTGGAGGCAATTTTTTTTTTTTTTTGGAATTTGAATTGACCCCATTTTCACTCAGGAGGGGTAATGGCAAATCCAGGCACATTTTATATGCCTCTTTCCTTACATTTTTAAATAGGGACTCTTACCCCCCCCCCCCCCTACATTTGACAAGACTCAGCCACACCAGGGCTCCAATGCCTACTCCAATGTTCTACTTTTAATCAAGAAATAAAATCACGGAGACGATTACCATCAAAGAAATACAGAAACATAAACAGTACATGGAACCGTCCTTCCTCTAAAAGCTTCCTGCAGGTTTTTGTCTTCATTAATTCTTAATCACGAATGTGACCGGAATGTAAAAATGATTAAAGACATCCCCTCCGAGTATCATTTACAATTCACTCGCCTTTCATCCGCATTTGTCTTTTAACTGCAAGATGGCATATTAACAAGCCAAGTATCATCAGAGATGCTGCATATTGGTTGGACTTCCAGGCTCTGTTGGGTTTATGAAAAAAAAAATAAGGAAAAAAAAAAACATACGTAGATGCGGTGAAAATATGCAGTTACTACCGAGGTCCTTTCCGCAATACTCTTTTGTTGTTTTTTGAGCAGAAAGAGGTACC